>VZTX01018680.1:0-13855 GCA_013400915.1 Pardalotus punctatus | reverse complement strand
TTGTTTTCCTTGACTTGCTTTGTCGCCCGAGAAGCCCCCCAGAAGACAGTACACAAGGAACCTCCAGGGAGCCACTGGAGCAACTCCACCCGCCCCCCCCCCAGGGGAAGCTACACCTGTGGAAAAGGACACTAAAGTTCATCAGCTGTTTACTCAGGTTTAATAATTCCTTTTCCCCTTTCCCCTTCCCTTGTGCCTTACAGGGCACCCTGCAAGTTTTGTTAAATAAATAAATAGTTTTTTCCACTCTTATCCAAGAAATTCTGTTGTGGTGGGGGAGGGGGTGTCGGAAACCTTTGCTTTGGGGGAGGCATTTTATTGAGAGTGCTTTCCACCTAGAAAATTTGTCTCTAACCCGAGACAATTACGTATTGCACTAACCACAGCTTAAGCACCCTTTAAAAAGACAGTTTACAAAGTACACTGCTTAAGTAGAGGTGAACAGAGAAGCGCAATTGTATATGGGAATTGTGTGATTTTTCAGTCACCTAGCCACTCACAAGATATCCTAGAAATTATAGATGAGTCACTTACAACATCATTTAGATAAAAAACAAAACACAAAACAACAACCCCCACATAGGTAAACTAGTCAGTACCATATTGATGAGAAAAAAAGATCTTTTGCTTCTCACAGCCAGCACCACAGTAGACCCAGTAAACCTGTCTAGCAGTAACAGACAACTGTTGAAAGCTGAATGATAGAACTTCCACAGCAGAAATGTAGCTGCTCAAAGTAAATTCTTAGCATCCTTCCAAAGTCCCCAGTCAACTTATAAAACATTACATACCTCCCTTTTGTTCTTCCAATATTGTTTCTGTTGTGGTCAAAAGTAGTGATATAACTGAAATTCTTTTGGTATCAGACATATTACTCCAGCAAGATATTTCTAAGGACTTTAGGATTCGTTCCTTCCTCTGTCTAATGCAGGAAGTCTGTAATACTTCCAGAGCAACTTTCTCTTGTTAGCTTACAAAGAACAAAGGGGTATTTGATAAAGCCAAGTCAGAGACTACAGCAGCTCCATTAAAATTCGTTAATTTCTGTCCTTTAAGAAGCAGTATCCATGAATTATTCTTGAAGATGGATCTTCACAGTCTGTATTTTAAAACTATCCACCACAGACAACTAGACAAATACTCTTCACTATACTGCATAAATGCATTAAAATAAAACTGCTGACCTGAAAACAAAACTGAATTTAGTATAGTGTCGATAACCCTTCACTGATCTAAGATTTTACTGACAATGGATATCTGTATTATAATACCTAATAGCAGAATCAAAAACATCTGAAATTGTGCTAATTTAGAATATCAAGTGTAAACACTAAGTTATCAACAAGGGACTTACCACACTGAATGTCCTCTGATCCAGTTCTTCAGATTCTTCTGATATTGGAACTGTTTCACTAGTTGCAGTAATATGAACTGGAATATCCAACAATGAACCTTTTTTATTTTTTTCTTTATTTTCAGATTTGAGTTCATTTACCTAAGAACAAAACATGAAAATTTATCTGATAAGCAAACCTTATTTTTGGGCTGAAATTATACTGTAATTAGGCAATCACTACATTCTCTTCAGTAATAACAAAGAGAAAGAAAAAAAAAATCTGTTCATGCAGTGATAATACCTTTTATTTTCTCTCTCCAAGGGATGGAGAAGGAGGATGGACATGTTTCTTGCACCACTTGCACTCTCAGTCCCACTAAGCTATAGATCTTTAAAAAGGTAATTTCCCATTTCATTTTCCTGTCCTTGTAGTTACAAGTGGTAAAAATAAAACTTCACATGATGCAAAAGATTTCACTGAAATGATAACTATAAAGTAAATGATCCTAAATATCTTTTCAACTCAAAATCATTCACAAAAACCCGGCGGCCTTTTCTAGTGCTATATAAGAAAAAATAAACCTACTTACCTTTTCTTCCTTTACTTCTTTTTCTTTCTGTGTGGATTCTTTTAGTTTGTTTTCTCTCTTTTCTTTAATACTTTTTAATTCTTTCTTATCCTCTTTTTCTTTTTTCTCTCGTTTTAAATGCCTCTTATTTTCTTTTTCTCTAGTCTCTCTTTTTTCTTCAGCTTCCTTCTTTATACCAATATCTGGCTCAGCCTTTTCTTCATTTTCTTCTGCTTTTAGTTTTTTATGTGGACATTTCACTGAAACAGTCTCATCCTGCAATACACAAGCATATATGTCACATCAAGTGGAGTTTATAACTATATGAGTTTTGCAACCATCAGATTAAAGTGTACTTTTTTTCTGTGTGTGATTTCTTTAGACTTAGGTTTAACACCTATTAAATGGAGCTGGATGCAGTTGCAAAACAAAATGAGGACTACTCACTCATTTCCTTGATGTGACACAAAACAAGTATTGATTGGGCAGGGGTAATGGGGGGGGGTGTGAGAGATTAAATCCATTTAACTTTTGTATTACCAAAGAAATCTGCCCCTGTAAAAAGTAGTTAAGATGCAAAGACCTAAAAGCAATAAGGAAGTAGACATCACAAGACTGAGCTGATTTTTTTGGGCATGGTGATAAAAGACTTCTGTTCTGGTTAATTTTGCTCCAGCAACTTTTGTGTGACCACAAATTAAATAGTCACAGTCACAGGAGAAGGGAACAGAGTTCCAACTTTGACTTTTTCAGAGATGTTCTTAAGAATCTAGTGTTCTTTCAGGTACCTTCAAAGTCACAAAATTAGGTTCAACATGGCCTCTAAACCTAATCTGTTGGGTTTTTTCTTTCTTTTCTCTAGTGGTTTCTGCTGCGTGATAAATTTAAATAAATGACCCAACAAATACAGAGTCCTAAAGGAACGCATCAGAAGTAATAAAAACATAACAAAGTTGAGTAGCCTATTAGAACAATATCTATTGAATAATAGTCAAACTTAACATCCACGAGTCCATGGGCCCTGATGGGATGAACCCACGAGTGCTGAAGGAACTGGCAAACATCACTGGTAGGCCAGTCGCAATCACCTTTGAAGGAGGACCCAGGGAACTACTGGCCAGTCAGCCTCACCTCAAGCCCTGGAAAGGTGGTGGAGCACCTCATTCTGGAGGCAATCTCTATCCACATGGATGACAAGGAGCTGATCAGGAGTAGTCAGTATGGATTCACTGAAGGTAAATCATGCTTGACCAAACTGACTGCCTTCTACAGTCAAACAACTGCATGGGTGGGTGAGGGAAGAGCAGTGGATACCTCAACTTCAGCAAGGTTTTCAACACTGTCTCTCACAAAATCCTCTTAGGCAAGCTCAGAGAGTGTGGACAGGATGAGTGGACAGTGGGGTGGATTGAGAACTGGCTGAACCAGAGGGTCAGAACAGTGGGACAGGGTCTAGTTGGAGGCCTGTCACTAGTGGTGTCCCCCAAGGTTCAATACTGGGCTCAGTATTGTTTAACTTGTTCATCAATGACTTGGCTGAAGGGATAGATGCCCCCTCAGCAAGTTCACTGACAACATAAAGCTGGGAGGAGTGGCCAATACCTCAGAGTGCCGTGCTGCCCTTCAGAAAAACATTGACAGGTTGGAGATGGGCAGGGAGGAACCTTCTGAAATTCAACAGTCAAATGCAGGGTCCTGCATCTAGGGAGGAATAACCCCAGGCACCAGTACAAGCTGGGGGTGACCTGCTGGAAAGCAGCTATGTGGAGAAGGACCTGGGGGACCTGGTGGACAACAAGCTGTCCATGAGCAAGCAGTGTGCCCTTGAGGCCAAGAAGGCCAACGGTATCCTGGGGTGCATTAGGAAGAGCATTGCCAGCAGGTTAAGGGAGGTGATCCTGCCCCTCTATTCAGCCCTAGTGAGGCATATCTGGAGTGCCTTGTCCAGTTCTGGGCTCCTCAATATGAGAAGCATAGAACTCCTGAAGCGAATCCGGCAGAAGGCTACAAAGATGATTAGGGGACTGGAGCATCTCACTTAGGAGAAAAGGCTGAGGGAGCTGGGGCTCTTCAGCCTGGAGGGGAGAGATCTGAGAGGGGACCTTATCAATATCCCCTTACCTGAAGGGAGGGTGTCAGAGGATGGAGCCAGGCTCTTCTTGGTGGTGCCAAGCAATAGAACAAGAGGCAATGGGCAGAAACTGATGCACAGGAAGTTACACCTGAATATTAGGAAGAACTTCTTTACTGTGTGGGTGACCAAGCACTGGAACAGATTGTCCAGAGAGGGTGTGGAGTCTCCTTCTCTGGAGATATTCAAGAACTATCTGGACACAATCCTGAGTAACATACTCTAGGGAACGCAGCTTGAGCAGGGAGGTTGGACTAGATGACCTCCAGTGGTCCCTTCCAACCTGATCCATTCAGTGATAATGAAAGCCCTGACATACACAGAAGCATTCATTTGCATGTCTCAAAACACTGTTTATTTATGCTGTACTTTCTAATCAATCTTGATTTTATTTCCTGAGCCTGAACAAAAGTTGCTACCTGAAGAATGATTATCAGTAGTAAAAATGGATTAGTCAGAAACATTAGTTTTATATTTAGATTTTATAATAAAATTGCATTTTGATAAGATACAATGCTCAAGTCTTTATACGAATGATGTTTACCTCATTATACACATCATCATCAGATTTTTCTGAGGGTGGTGATGAGTCACTTTTTATTTCTTCTTTAATTTTTGAAGCCTTTGTTGCTCTACTCTTCTTACTTCTTGTTTTCTTCCTCTTTGAATTGCCCTGAATGCAAATTAGTACTTTTATTATGTGAACTGACAAGTGTCTGCACCACAGTTGCAGAAAAAGATTTTGGTTTTTATGTTAAAGAAAGCATTCATTTTATTTATTGCCACTAATGACCACCATTTTTCTCAGGATTGGAGACCGAGTCTAATGCAACAGTAGAGAATATGTACAAATAAGGGAGAAAAAACCAGTATTAAACTTGCAATACATTCCTTGAGTTAGTCTCATATAATACAATTACCAATACAGAGAAAAATTACACAAAACAGAGTGGAACTAAGAATAAAACAAGAATCTGCTGACATTCCCATAGTTATATTATGTTATCTCGCTACTGAATATTAAGCTTAACTTACTGCACCAGTAAGTCTTTGCACTTCTTTTCTTGCAAGGTCTTTATTCAGTAATTTAATGAGGTAATCTGCACGGGTCTGCAACTGCTTGGCCTGGGGTTTCTTATCTGGGTCATCAGGTAAAATCTGAGGAGAGCAATGGTAGCATCAACTACAAGTACACATTATCAAATTAGGAAGCTGCTGTCTGGAGCACTGGGAACAGAAAAAGCTGAATTAAAAAAAAAGGTAAAAAACCAATCCACTCCAAATATACCTGACCAATATGCAGGCAGCTTCAAGGAATGGACAACTTAAACATTTTATTTTTCTCCAAATACACAACTAATGTAGTCTTAAAAATATTCTCACAAAATGTACAGTCAACTCAAGAAACTAGCCTTAGATTTCTGTTTCTACTCTCATAGTTTATCTAAAAAAATCAGAGCTCTTGTACCACTGTCATCCAAAGATCTCCTAGTTCTGCCTTGTGCTTCTAAATGCATTAACTCATTACCACAGGATATGCAGAAGCAAAAAAAAAAGAGTGGTTTTATAAAACAAGCAATTAATGGAAGGCAGGGGCAGGATATCATTAAACAGATTTATATACAACCCTGGCTCCTCAAATCTCAAAGCTACAGGTTGGCAGTATCATTGTGTTTGCTTCACTCCAGTATTTCCCTAAACGTTTCTCACTACTTCTAAGCAGCCATTGCACTACTTCTAATCTGACAAATATAGCAATTCTCATGTTGCAAATGAAAGTCAGTTTCAAGCAAAGAAAACAGGGATAGGAAAACTAAACCAAAATCCCCAAACCAACTTCCCTCCAAAAGATCAAGAATAAAATTACAGAATTCATAGAATTATTTAGGTTGGAAAAGACCTCTGAGATCGAGTCCAACCTTTGACCAATCATCACCTTGTCAACTAGAACATGGCACTAAGTGCCACATCCAGTCGTTTCTTGATCACCTCCAGGGATGGTGACTCCAACACCTCCCTGGGCAGTCCATTCCAATGTTAAACAACCCTTTCCATGAAGAAATTTCTCCTAATGTACAACTATAATCTCCCCTGGCACAGCTTGAGGCCATGTCTTCTTGTCCTGTCATGAGTTGCCTGGGAAAAGATGCTGACCCTCACCGTGCTACAACCTCCTTTCAGATAGTTGTAGAGAGTGAGAAGGTCTCCCCTGAGCCTCTTTTTCTCCAGGTTAAACAACCCCAGCTCCCTCAGCTGCTCCTCATATGACTTAGTCTCTAGACCCTTCACCAGCTTCCTTGCCCTTCTCTGGACACACTCCAGCACCTCAATGTCTGCCTTGAAGTGAGGGGCCCAAAACTGAACACAGGATTCGAGGTATGGCCTCACCAGTGCCAAGTATGGGGGGACAATTCCCCACGCTGACCATTTCCCTGGTCCTGCTTCCCACACTATTTCTGATACAAGCCAGGATGCCATTGGCCTTATTGGCCACCTGAGAACATGCTGGCTCATGTTCAGCCAGCTGCCAACCAGCACCCCCAGGGCCTTTTCTGCCAGGCAGCTTTCCAGCCACTCTTCCCCAAGCCTGTAGCGCTGCAGGGGGTTGTTGTGACCCAAATGCAGGACCCAGCCCTTGGCCTTGTTGAACTGAATACCCCTGGTCTTGGCCCATTGATCCAGCCTGTTCAAATCCCTCGGCAGAGCCTTCCCACCCAACTTGGCATCATCTGCAAACTTACTGAAGGTGCACTTGATCCCCTCATCCAGATCATCAATAAAGATATTAAACAGGACTGGCCCCAATACTGAGCCCTGGAGAACATAACTAGTGACCAGCCACCAGCTGGATGTAACTCCATTCACCACCACTCTCTGGGCTTAGCCATCCAGCCATTTTTTTACCCAGCAAAGAGTGCACCACTCCAAGCCATTGAGCAGCCAGTTTATCCAGGAGAATGCTGTGGGAAACAGTGTTAGAGGCTTTACTAAAGTTTAGATAGACAACATCCACAGCCTTTCCCTCATCCACTAGGCAGGCTGCCTGGTCATAAAAGGAGATCAGGTTGATCAGGTAGGACCTGCATTTCCTGAACCCATGGTAGCTGAGCCTGATCCCTTGGTTCTCCAGTATGTGTCATGTGATCACACTCAAGATGATCTGCTCCATAACCTTGCTAGGCACCGAGGTCAGGCTGACAGGCCTATACTTCTCCAGATGCTCCTTCCAGCCTTTCTTTTAGATAGGTGTCACATTGGTCAACCTCCAGTTGTCTGGGACCTCTCAAGTTAGCCAGGACTGATGATAAATGATGAAGAGCAGCTTAGTGAGCTCTTCCGCCAGCTCCCTCAGCACCCTTGGATGAATCCCATCCAGCCTTATAGACTTGTGAGTGTCAGTGGCTCAGCAGGTCACTAACTCCCTCCTCCTGGATTACAGGGGTCTATTCTGCTCCCTGTCCCTGTCTACTAGCTCAGGGGGTCAGTTGTTCTGAGGATAACTTGTAACTGTAAGACTGAGGAAAAGAAGGTATTAACTACCTCAGCCTTTTCCTCATCCTTGGTGACAATGTTCCCCCCTGCATCCAATAAGGACTGCAGATTCTCCCTGGCCCTCTTTTTGTTATTAATGTATTTGTAAAAACTTTTTTTATTATCTTTCACAGCAGTGGCCAGGTTGAGTTCTAGCTGAGCTTTCGCCTTTCTAATTTTCTCTCTACATGACCTAACGACATCCTTGTACTCTTCCTGATTTTCCTGCCCCTTCTTCCAAAAGTCTGAAATTAATTCAAATTAACATAACTAGAGCATTTAAACTAGGGAAGCAAAAGATGGAAGAGAGAATTCAAGTGATAGAGATACAAATACATAGAAATACAGAAACAGCAGACTCTAAGAAGGTATATCTCAACTGAATTCACAAGATCTTAAAATCTAATAATTTACCAAAAGGATACAAAGGAGTATAACTGACCTAACTTCTGGGCAATTTTAGTTATCATAAAATAAACTCTTTCAGTAACTGTTCTTACTAACATTATTACCTAAACAAAAAAACTCTTTGATAAAATTTTGCAGATGACATACCTTCTGTGTCAAACTAAGATCAGGATCCATTTTTATCATTTCCCAGCTGCCATAGCCATATTCGTAGATACCTATTAACAGATTGGAATCATCTTCCTTACCCCAATCTATATCAAAATGAGCTGCCTTGGTGTGGCATGGGATGACATATCTAGTAGAAATAAATTAGAAATATAAATAAGCAAACTTCTCAAACTTAGTAAGGGATAGAAGAATATGTCACATATCACTGAGATCCTGGTATATTTAGTAAGTAATCCACATAACTATCAGGCTTCCTTACAATTTCTATAAAATATTTATTCAAATCAGTACCAAAACATGTTTTAAAGGAGATCAAGATTAAGATATTAAAAGCAGTCATCTATCTGTGGCCATGGACTGAGTCAGAACTGGCTAACCACGAAGATAAGCTTAAAATATTACTCAAGTGTAACTGCTAACTGAATAAGCAGATAGTCTAGGGACTATGATACACAAGGTAGTAAGCTAAAAAGTTCATAGGTCTAAACAACTACCAACAATTATCATCTGCTCCATTTTGACAAATATTGCATTCTCTCAGGCAGAGGTGGCACAAAGCAGTTCCTCAACAAGCCTAATTTCTAGCCTGGAATAATTAAGAGTAACTGAACCCAGTCCCCAATGAATACAGTTCAGAAGTCAAAGCAAATACTAGCTTCTAAGGGGAGGGAAGAAAGAATAAAGAAAGAAAGTGGAGCAGATTTCTGCTGCCAGTTCTTAGAGATAATGGAGTGGCACAGGTGTCCCAGTGTACTCAATCTGGATTGCTTAAATATATTCATAAAAGCCTTGAACAACTTTCTACATTATGGGTTCCTTTATGAAGAAAAAAAAAAATACCTTTTCCTTTCTTCTGGATCTGCAGGAATGGATTTGTGCAATGGTGCCAACTCTTCTTCATGAGAAATAACTAGCTTTGCATTCACCTGCACTCCTGATATTCGGAATGTTGGGCCTTTAACTTTCCCAAATCTACATCCTTAAAATAAAAGAACAAATTATTAAAATATTTAGCTTTTATGTGCATCTTATAGACAAACATAGAGAAAAAAAGAAAATCTGATGTTATAGCAGCAGACATTCAATTATAGGAAATAAATTTTTCTTAACCAAATGCTTTAATTAAACTCTAGAACCTCAAGGTCTTCCAGTTAATAGCAGATTAATTTTAAATTTCATGGTAAAGCAAAAACATACTACATTCTACTATGACAACTCACTCAGGGAAAGAGGGAAGAAAAAAAAACCCAAAAAGTCTTCTTACTAAAATCCTTTTTTCTAAATCACTTAGCATGCTAACATTTTGTTAATGTTTTCCCCTAACACAATTGTTTTGTTATAATCAGAGTGCAAGAATCATTCATATCTCTTTGACAGTTTTTATTCCTCTTCCCCACCACCAAACACACTTTACCTGCTCTTTCTTGGCCAAAGGAATTGTCCTTTAAAGCCTTAATGCATCCATTATGTACAAGTTCTCCCAGACGTCTAAGGTCTATCTCAGATTTATCAACTAGCTCAGCATCTCTAGCTATAGCATCTAACCTGGAAGAAAACAAATATGATTTTACAGCTCTAAAACTTTAGTATTATGAATGACTCCTTCAGATTTTGAAACTAGATAAGCGATCCTGCAAGTTATCATTCATCCACACTTGCTATACTGCGTAAAATTTTGATCCATGCAGTTAAAAGCAGCTAAAGAAAAGAATACAGAAACTATAAAAAAGGGTATTTCACATAAAGGACTATACAATGGGAAATATAAAAGATCCTATCTATGCAGTTTTGAGTTACATTTCAACACATTCTTTTAAATAGAAAAAGAACTATTATTAAGTCTATGGTTTTATCCACTTATCAAACAAAAAAACCTGAACTACTTACTAATGGAGAATTAACAGAACAGTAGGTTAAGTATAAAGAAAAAGCAAGCAGTCTTGCAAAATGTAAAGATTTGGCAAACTGGTTGTCTACATACATACCATATATGATGAAAGGAAAAACAAATTAAATTCATGTTATATTACAGGCAAAAGATTAGGCACACTATTTTCTCTTCAACCTAAGGTTTCTTGGTATACTGTTTTAATTTTTATGGAAACAAGGTACCAAGTTGCTATACAAATATAAGCAAATTAGTTTACCTTTCAAGTGGGCCACCAAATTTCTTGTAACTCTTGATAAACCTAAAAACAGAAAATAATTTTGCAGTTAAAAAAATGTATGCTTAACTACATTGGTTTAAAAAAATATATATGTAAAGTATTAGTACAAGGCTATGCGGACAATGCAAAGAAAATAAGAACTAGAGAGACTAGGATGGCTTAGTATATGAAGACAACCCACATTTAAAACCAGAGTTCTATTTGGTTTAATAATTGATATAAATAAAACAACATATAAATACAATTTATAAGCTGTACAGTATTTTAGAGAAAAATGAATACTTAAATTACAGAAGCAAAGTAGCCTTTCACAAACCAAAGTAAAGCAAAACAATTTCTACTCCTTCTCCCAAAGAAGTATTTTTGGCACCAAATATTGTGGGACCAGCTGTAGAGATTCACTTATGTACTGGGTTTTGCTGAGATAAAGATAATTTTCTTTTGAGTACCATACCTGCTACTATGTTTTGGATTTGTGACCTTAGCAGTGTTGATAACATGGTAATGTTTCAGCTCTTGCTTAACAGTGTTTTCATAGCATCAAGGCCTTTTCTGCTTCTCACACCACCCCACCAGCGAGTAGGCTGGGGGTGCACAAGAAGTTGGGAGGGGACACAGCCGGGACAGCTGACCCCAACTGACCAAAGGGTTATNCCACATTTAAAACCAGAGTTCTATTTGGTTTAATAATTGATATAAATAAAACAACATATAAATACAATTTATAAGCTGTACAGTATTTTAGAGAAAAATGAATACTTAAATTACAGAAGCAAAGTAGCCTTTCACAAACCAAAGTAAAGCAAAACAATTTCTACTCCTTCTCCCAAAGAAGTATTTTTGGCACCAAATATTGTGGGACCAGCTGTAGAGATTCACTTATGTACTGGGTTTTGCTGAGATAAAGATAATTTTCTTTTGAGTACCATACCTGCTACTATGTTTTGGATTTGTGACCTTAGCAGTGTTGATAACATGGTAATGTTTCAGCTCTTGCTTAACAGTGTTTTCATAGCATCAAGGCCTTTTCTGCTTCTCACACCACCCCACCAGCGAGTAGGCTGGGGGTGCACAAGAAGTTGGGAGGGGACACAGCCGGGACAGCTGACCCCAACTGACCAAAGGGTTATTCCAGACCATATGGTGTCATGCTTGGCAATAAAAACTATGTAGAAGGAGGGAAAGGGGATGTTTGGTGTTATGGTATCTGTCTTTCCAAGTAACTATTACACATGGTGAAGCCCTGCTTTCCAGGAAATGGGTAAATGCTTGTTAGTGGGAAGCAGTGAATGAATTCCTTGTTTTGCTTTCTTGTGCGTGTGGCTTTTGCTTTCCCTATTAGACTGTCTTTATCTCAACCTACAAGTTTTCTCATTTTTACCCTTCTGATTCTCTCCCCAGTCCCTCTGGAGAAGACTGAGCAAGCAGCTGTGTGGTGCTTATCTGCCTACCAAAGTTAAACCACAACAACTTATCAAAATGGATTTTTTTTTAATTTTTAAAATGCATCATATAACATTAATACAATTACAATGGCAAGAAATTTAAAAAAACAAAACTCACTGAACCTTTTGTAGAACATTTTTTGAACTCAAGTTATTCCTCACCAAAATAGGTTCAAATTCTGGACATAACAGTTCCTTATGTCAGCACCCCAAACTACTCAAGAGTAAAGCCTTAAATGCCTAGAATAAAAAATTTCAACTAAATAAATGCAAAATAGACTAGTTTCCATGTTTTCAAACTCTAAAATGACCAAAAAAAAGTTTTGTCCCTTTAAACATGCATGTCCCCCCACATCTTACCGCCTAATCTCTGCATCACTAAATCCTTTAATGTTTTCTCGAGGAATAGTTCGTGGTCTTCCACGTTTTTTTGGTCGTTTTCTTTCTGAGACGGAGTCACTATCAGATCCAGAATATCTTCTCCTCCTACTGTGTTTCCCTTCACTTCCATTAAAGCTGATCTGGAATTTCAGATTAAGTAGTTCAAAGCTACATGACTAAAACATTTTATTAATATGTTATCTAGCCTGTCAAAAATTGGGGGTGGGGGGGGGGTGTGGGCGCTACGCATGAAAATGACCCAACCCAAAAATACAAGCCAAAACAACCGCATTAAAAACCCAAATAATAACAACAACAAAATCAGTTAGTCATTCAAAGCCAACAGATACCTGTTTTGCACAGTTTCTCATCCTTGGAAGCATGTATATTTCTTCAAGCTCTTTTTGTCTTTCTTCCTCTTCTATTCGTCGCCGCTGGACTTCTGGAATGATTTCTTCCCAGTTTCTTAAATTTTCTTCTGGTTCCAACTCAATGTCATCTTCATCCATATTGGAAAAGTTAGCCACCTTAGATATTGGAACACAAGTATTTTCACCAAATCAATAAATACATACTTTTACTTATACAAAGAGCCAATAATTAATATTTAGGAAAACTTATTTCAAAATGGCATATTTTATTTATTTGTGTATACACAAAATGTACACATATAAAATGCTTCATGAAGCACTCTCTAGTGAAAGTATTTTCATATATGAAACACACACACACTGCATACATGGCTGAATATAAAGATGAGAATATTTTTCTTTTACAAGTTGAGTACTATAAAACCACTATGAAATGCATACCAAATAGCTGTGATTGTTGTTTAAATTCCTTGAAAGCAGAGAGCAAGTCTAACTATATGTTAGAGTTAATATGAAAACATAATAATGTAGAACTAACTAAACATTAATAAACTGTAGAAATCACAGTATATTGCAAATGAATTATTAGCATAAAAATAAGAATGTACTACTCTACTGAGCTAAAGAAGTCCTTCCCTGATTTAAACAAAACCAAACAAAACCACACCAAACCTAAACAACAAAAAGATCCACAAAAAAGAAAAAATGCCCCAACAAAATTTGACTCACTCAATATTTTAAGTATTATCCAGTTAAGCATATCTGGCATTCGTGTTTACATGGGGGCTGAAAGAAGTTTCTAAAAGTCATCAACTAAGAAATCCAAATTTCATTCTTTGTTTTCAGAAGTACTACAGGTGCAGCATAAAGCATTAAATTAAAAACAGCTCTCCCCAGTATGCTAACAATTAAATCAAGGACTAATGGATTTGTAAATATCTTTCTTATTTTGATAGTAAAATATATTATGTATTTTACATGCTTGCACTGGCAGTAATTACCCTGTATAGGTGAATAGACATTGCATGCCAAAGAGCTGATTTACTGTTTCACACATTTTACAGAATCCCAGAATATGCTGAGTTAGAAGGGACAAGGACTAAAGTCCAACTCCTGGCTCTGCACAGAACACCCCAAGAATCACACCATGCGCCTGAGAGCATTGTCCAAACACTTCTTGAACTCAAACAGGCTTGGTGCTGTGACCAGTTCCCTGGGGAACCTGTTCCAGTGCCCAAATATCCTCTGGGTGAAAAACCTTTTTCTAATACCCAACCTAAACCTCCCCTGACCTAGCTTCATGCTATTTCCTCAAGTCCTATCATTGGTCACCAGGGAGAAGAG
>VZTX01018678.1:2527-27566 GCA_013400915.1 Pardalotus punctatus | reverse complement strand
AGCGGGCGCTGCTCCGGCAGGTCAGTGCTCGGCCTGCGCTCCCCTCGGGCTGCGCTGCCTCAGGCGTTGGGCTAGCGGGGGGTGGCGCACCACTCCCCGTCCCGGTTCTCTCACGCTCTCCCCGCAGATGCTGGGCTGGCGGATGGTGTCGGTCCCCGGCCCCCCCATGTTGTCTCCCCTCGGGTTCTGGGGTGGTGAGCCCCGGCCCCCTCACCCTGCGCACCCCTCAGGTGCTGGGATGGCGGGTCCTGGTCCCCCCTCCCGCTCCCCTCCCATTGTCACCGTGCAAGCACTGGGTTGGCCGGTCCTGGTCCCCTCACGCTCTGCTCCCCTCAGGTGCTGGGCTGGCGAGTCCCGGTCCCCTCACGCTGTGTCCCCGCAGGTGCTGGGCTGGCGAGTGGTCGCCGCCGTGACCTGGTCCGTGCTGCTGCTGCCCATCTGCACCGCGGCCTTCATCGTCCTCAGCGGCCTCGACCCGTTCCACCCGGTGCGCTGGATCTCGAGTAGGTGCCCGGCCGCGTTTTCCTGTTTTTACCCTCACGCGTTTGTATTTCTGTTTTTCTCCGCTCTGTTGATTTGGGCTCGGTCCCAGATAACGGGAGCTGACCGCGGTATCGTGTTACACTTGTGTTTCGAATGGTCTTTGGCCTTTGAAATGTTGCTGTGTTACAATGACAGCAACCACACTCCACCCTAGGTAGGAATAAGTGTTGCAAGTTCATGTGAGTGTATCCCTCACAGAAGAAAAAAAAAATCCAGGTTAAGTACTTTAGGTGTCTGTTCTGAGCACTTGGACACCCTTCCCCCTTGTGCAGCTGCTGTTTCCATAAACTGCTTCAGTTTTCTCTGTGGTTCACTCAGTCCTAAGAGAAATTCTTGAAGCAGCCACTCTGCATGGCGAGAATAACTTTCCCCTGAGTGCATACAACGAAAATTGAGAGATGTTTTGCTGGAAACTCAGTCAATGCCTGTGATCATTGAGCTGCTTCAGGGAGAGAGAATTGACTTCTTTCCTCCTTTAAAAATAGAAAAACCCTAGAGAACCACTCTGTAAGAAATTTCTTCCCTTTTTAGTGTGGCTGGATGGCTTCAGCTTTTCTTAAATGAAGGGAAATGTGGTATTTCAGCCATAGTTTAATTAACTTTGAAAGATACTTTTCCTAAGCAAACTTCTGAGTGTCCACGTATAAGAAAACCATTTATAAGGGTGTAAAATAGTTTCTATGAAGTTTAAAAATGCTTTTGTGCAGAAATGTTGTGTAGCTGGGCAGATCTCAGGTGGGATTAGAGTCCATTGACCATTACACCCCTTTAAGCACTTAGAGGATTATTGTCAGTTGCTTAAGTGCTCTTTTCTGTTACTTAATGTGTCACTACAATCTTCTGAATTATAATATATATTAATATTTCTTCTTTCAGATTCTTTCAATGATTTGTATACTTCCTATGTCATCTTTTGTATCTTCCTGATGTCTGTGGTGATAATAGTAATAAGCATCTTCAACGTTGAATTTTATGCAGGTGGGTTGTATAAATTCTTGAACTGTCTTTGATACCTGAATTAAATAAGATGATAATTCATAATTTAGTGACTGATCCTGACTGTGAAGAGTACTTTGGTGACAATGGTGGGGGGTATTTTTTTGTTGTTTTTTTTTTTTAATGAAAGGTTCTGTTAGTAAGAAGTGAAAACGAATTTTCTGCTTTTATTTACAGTTGTGCCATCGATACCATGCTCTCGATTAGCACTGATAGGAAAAATTATTCACCCTCAGCAAGTCATCCATTCCTTTGTTCATGCTGTCATGGGAATGCTGGTTGCTTGGTGTGCTACAGTGATGACAAAAGGGAGGTTCCAGTTCCTTGCTGTGTCCTGCACGCCTTCAGCAAGGTAACTGTGTGTGTCAAAGATAAACAAAGAACTTCTATTGTAAAATGTATTTACTGATGGTTTATTTCAAAAAGGATCCCTAGAATTTGAGTATTCTCAAAAATCAGCAATTACTTGCTGATTTCCTTTATTAAAGGGGAGAAAATAACAATGCACAGCAAACTAACTGAACCAGAAAAACGAAATTGCCAGGATTCTTAATGGAAAGTTGATGATGTGTTGGTTGTCACTTGAATTAAGTCTTGGTCTTGTGGTTAGTGGGACATATTTCATAAATACTGGAAGCATCTTCATTCATAAATTACAAAAACAGGTGGTGGGATTCATACTTCAGCAAAAACTTACTGAAATATCACATGTCTGATCAGGAAAGTAAAATCAAACTTCTGATTTGAGTTTCTTAAGGTTTGTGAACAGCTTTTTGTTTTGAACTCAGAACTGATTCTAAGTTTTCTCTTTTAGCCTAGATGATGCTGCTCCTCAGATGTGCCTAAACGAGTATCACCTCTTCTTTCTACTTTCTGGAGCTTTCTTGGGATACAGTTACAGCCTTTTCTATCTTATTAACAACATGAATTATTTGCCATTTCCAATCATACAGGTAAGAGGTTTAAGCACCTTTGTAGAAAGACGTGTAAGTAAAACAGTGATCAAAAAAGCCTGGATAATTTACGAGTATGGCAGTAGGAGCTGCCTGTGGGTAGCTGCTTTCACTGATAGATGCAGTGTACACCCAGCTTTAAATGCCAGCAGTGTTCATCCTCCTCCTTCCTGCTAGGCTGCTTTTAAATGAACACAGAAATTGGGATGCTGTGACTCTTAACACTTAAATTTACACCCCTCTGATGCGTGTTAAAAGCTGGCTGAGGTGCCAGGTGAACTACAGGAAAGAGACAATGTACACAAACTGGGTATCAATTCCTGGAACCGACAACAAGGGTCACAAATATCACATGTATCTTGACAATAAAAAAAAGAAAGGAAAAAAAAGGAAAAAAAGCAAAAAAAAGTGTATTATCAATTGTAAATGGATTCCAACTGTACCAGCTCACTTCAAGTCTAAATAGCACATTAAATCTTGCTTAAAGCTCAACATCCAAAGCCGTTTTCTTTGTGTAGCGCTATGGAAACTGAAATTCCATTAATTCCTCTGGAGGAGTCCTGCGGAAATTTGTACCAGTGTGAAACATCTCAAAAATACTTCTGTTGCTGCAGCCTCACAGCAGCCATTAACTTTGCCTGATTCCCAGATTTGCACAGTCCAGCCAGTTTGGCAGGAGGTGCCTTTAAACATAGTTGGTTGTATTAGTGAAAACACGTGTGCTGCATTATGCTGACCATTCATTCAGTTTATCAGCAAACCAAGCAGCATTTTGGCAGTCCTGTAGCTAGAATATTTTTAAAAATTCTTTTTGAATATTGTTTATTTTCATTTTTTTTTTCCAATGCAACATAGCCCAGTAAAAAATTCAATCACTTTGGTTTCATTTGCACAGTTTCATTTTTATGGTTTCATTTGTCAGCTGAGTTGCTTTATTCCTTTGGAAACAAAGGTAATTTATTTATTTGGAGGAAGGCATCAGTATTATTGGTTTCACTGCTTGGAGGATTACTGACTCTGGAACTCAGGCTTGTGTAAATTTTCCCTATATTCTAATTGAACATTAGAATCAAAATGACATCTGGTAGATTAAATATGCCGTTTTTGGTTTTTTGCTTCATTTTGCATTATACAGGGCTATTCTAGTTTGTTCCCTTGTGTATTGAGTTAATCTACCCCATTCTCTGTTTTCACCACTACAAGTAGGAAAAAGGATAAGAACTAGAAATTATTATAGAAAGTCGGGAAAGATTGGGAGCATAAATAATAAATATAACACCTAGAATTACCTTAAATTAAGTTTTTAATTCATCTAGACTTCAGGATTTCAAGTACCTTTTCCTTTTTTTTTGTTGTATTATTTTTATTAGCTGTTTCACTGATTTGTTCTGAATGTGGAATACTAAACTATTTATTTTGTTTGGCTTTAGCAATACAAGTATTTACGTTTCAGAAGATCTTTGCCTCTCCTGATAAAACACAGTTGTGTGGAATCACTATATTTTGTTAGAAACTTCTGTGTCACATACTACTTTTTTGGTAAGGGCTCCTGAAATTCTCTCTATTTGTAATTCCTGTATTTTTAAACTTTGATCAGTCAGGCTTTGGACTGCTCCTTCCATTGCCTGGCATTGCAAATGTAGCGTCCCAGAGCTGAACCTGACACAGTGTGAGCAGGGTAATAACAAGCAGCAGTGAACCTGACATAGTGGGCAGGACTTCACTATGTGTAAGGATGTTATATCTTCACTATTTTTTAGGTAAATATTGGCACTTTGGCTTTATTCTCAAGTGCCCTGTATATTATTTGGGGGGAGCTTGGGAAACAAAGGCACTATGAATCCCTCCCATATGAATATGGAGTATGGTATGTGGTTAAAAAAAAGAAAAAGAAAAACCTGTGCTGATGAAGATGATTGCACTGAACTTTCTAAAAATCAGGAATTCTTTGTTAGGGTTGTAATTATCCTCCTAAACGATGTCAAAATATGCAGGAGTTATTTCCACTTTATTTACATCAGGGGATAAATTAGAAGTATGGTGGTTCTATATCAGATTCCATTAAGTCTTTAAAAGCACTTTGCTGCTGCCTGAGCTGTAGTGAAAATGAATATTAAATTACTATTAACCTTCTTATGTTAGTGAGGAAATACAATTAACTCACTGCTGAGAAACAGCAATAAAAGGTCTCCCCCTCTCAGTGTATAGCTGCTGGCCTGAAGCCTTTTTTCATTTTCTTTTTTCTATTTCTTAAAACTAAAAAAACCCCAAAGGCAGATTGTTTCCTTGTCCATGTGGGTCACAAGACCAGTCTCTTGTCTCTGCATGAATTTTATTTGTGTCTTCTTTTTTTGCCCTACTCTGTGTGTGTCTGTGTGTTTTTTGGTGTTGTATTTGTATCAGCATTTCTGTTTGATCCCCCAGGTTATATCCCAAAGGTATGGATATGCACCACGATGGATCTTCACACAGACAGGTAGGTAGAACATTGTGCTGGGAACTTTGGAATATTGCTGAGAGGTTCCTTTGTTGAGGAAGTCCAGTTTAGCAGCTGGCTCTTGGGAGCAGGATTCGGTTCTTTGCCTCCCCATGCTGAACATGGGGAGTTCTGGCCACTTCTGAAATGAATCCAAAAAGAACCAGCATCCCCTTGTAGGAGCCATCTTGTCATTACAGTAGTTAAGAAATTACCTGGTTTTTTCATCTCTGTAAGTCTCTAAATTATTAGAAAGGCTAATCCCTCCAAATTGCATGTATGTGTTTTATCTGCTTTTCTGTGGTAGTTTTTTTTGGGAGGGGCATCTTTTTTTTTTTAATATGGCTGCTGTTTGTTTTAAAAAGGGAAGCTGGAGTCTTAATACCTTAATTGACCTAGTGACTGTAGTCATTATAATTTATTTCTTGTCTTTTCCTTTAATTCATAAATTTTTCTTAACTTTATTTAATCAGTTATTGAAAAATCAACTGGTATCTCGAACATTCTTAAACTTTTTTTTGTAAAAATAATGAGCAACTTTATTCCTGCAATGGTTGCTACTGTAGCAGCTTGCTGCAGATATCTTCCTTAATAAGAATACTAAAATACTTATATCCTCTTGGTTATTTTCTCTGCAGTAAATTACATCCTCTTGACACTCTGAGTGGTTTATTGGATCTCTCCTTGTTTTACCATACCTGGCTGAGTGGTGTGTTTCTTCTGATGACCTGGTACATTGCATGGCTGCTCTTCAAAATCTATGCTACAGAGGTCAGTACTTGTGAAAGTGCTCAAGTTAGAACATCAGTGTGGCACAGATAATTCTTTCATTTCAAAAGCAGTTTTTCTAGGAAATAACTCATTGTGAGTTTTTGAATTTTCACAGCATGCACTACAGATAGTAACTAATAACTGAATAGTCAAGAGAGGCCTGGCATTAACTGGCTTTCCCTTTCTCCTTTTAGCAAGACCTGTGGTACTCACAAAATTAATGTTTTGTTATTGCCACCTCCTCCTCTTACTCCTCTGCTCCTGTTTCCAGATATTTCCTTGTAAGAATAGAGAGGAAAAAATTGTTCATCTAACTTGATTTTAGTTTTTTTATTAAAACACTACTAGACTGTAGCTAAAAGAGGAAAAAAAGGTGAGGTTTAAATCCTGAGCCAATATATTGGTGCAAAGCACTCATGAAATGAAATAGCAAATACAGTGCTGTTGGAGTGGTTAATTAGCTTTAATTAGAAAGGTTTAGTTGTTGTGACTATATGGAGGAAAGATCAATGAGTCAGGCATGACAGAAGCTCTGAGGTGTGAGCAGCCTGTCTCAAAGGATAATAACAAGCAGCAGTGAACAGTGTGTCAGCATCTGTAATTACTGCATTGCTTATAAAACTATAGAAGACAAAAGAAACATCCATCTGTGAAAGTATAAAATGGACTTTGCCCTTTGGACTGATGAAAAATTTGTTTGTCCTTGTGATTTTACTTTTCTTAATGAGCTAAAAAACTTCCAGTGTTGCTTTTAAATATTTGCATAGTGTTAACTGAAAAGTCAGGAAAGAAATTGTAAGATCAGCCCACATGAAGTTAATTTATTAACA
The DNA here is from genome assembly GCA_013400915.1 of Pardalotus punctatus. NCBI lineage: Eukaryota > Metazoa > Chordata > Aves > Passeriformes > Pardalotidae > Pardalotus > Pardalotus punctatus. The sequence continues at coordinate 20,997 of VZTX01018678.1, read as the reverse complement.
CCTTGAAAGCAATTGCTACCTCAAATTTCAATGTTGCAGTTGGAAACAGAGGAGAATAAGGTGATAAATGTACATAATACATGATGTGTAAAATTAGTGTTGTAACACAAAACTAACAGGTACTCTGTTCCCAAACTGAACCATGTTAAATGTCATTAAAATGATGTGATGCTCAATACAGTTCAAGGATTGCTATTTACATTTTAAATGTTGTAGCCACAGAAATTCTATTAAAACACAGGCTATGAATAGGATGATAAAAATAAGAATCCTTCAGTTTATCAGTGGAACAGCACAAAAGAAGAATTTCAAAAATCTTTTCTTATTTGGTAAAAGAACCCTTAGTTCTTCATTAGTAAAGACAGATATTGAAGTTTAGGTTTCAGTCTTGTTTTGGAATATGGTGTTACTAGTTCTTCCCAGGTATGTGGTTAGAGCCATTTCTTACATAAAGATTTGATGCCCCTAGCCACAAATTATATGGGCACATTTATTTGAAGATAAAGATACCTGGATTTTCTAAGGTTTCTCAATTTTAAATGAAAGGAGTAAAGTCTTTTTGTTTCTGTGTTAGAAATTCAAGGCCAGTTTACTCATCTTTCCTAAGATTTTCATGTGCTTTGCCCTGTATAACACAACTTTCGATGTTGTATTTAGACTCATCATTTTCCTGTCCAGCCAACATTTGCTCAGGAGACAGACCAGTGCCTGCCTAAAATCTTAAACAGCAATCCTCCCCTTCTTATAAAGGTAATTGAACTCCTACCTCTTCCCTGATAGGTGCATGCTGAAAAGGTTTTTTTAAGAGCATTCAGTCACATCTCCCAGGTACCAGTTCTGTTCATGGAGGTGTTAGTTCCTTGAAAAGCTGCCTCAGAGCACTCACCAGGCTGTTACACTTAATGATGAAAATTTGTTTAGTAGTGACATCTGCTGGTGCTCACCATGCTGTTACTGTAAGCTCAAGATTCATTTAGTTAGAGGTAAGATCTGTGTGCAACAGAACTGTAATTGTGTGTACTGATGCAAAAACAGCAGCTTAGTGGCATTCAGGTTTTTGTAACTCAACTTTGAGTCTTGTCACAGAAGCAGGTGTTTTGTCAAACCTTTCTACTCTCAACATCTTGTCCCTGCTACGTATATTTGAGCTCTTAACGTGTGTTCTCTCTTGAAATTAAAAATGTATCTATATTTATGTTGGAAGTTGTTTTGTTTGTTAAATAAAGGGCAATAGTAAAAAGTTACTTAAAACCTGTGAGTAAAGAAGAGGAATTTTGGTCTGTGGTAATCATTAATAGGACTTACTGATTATAATACTTAAGAATGGGAGACCTTATTTAAGAGGTATTATGTAAATAAAGATAAGAATATTCTCCTGCACATGCAAAATCCACATTTACTGATTGTACAGATTTCTGATAAGGTTAGAGATATAATAGCCTGCAATACCTTTTTAAACTTGGCTGCATTATCTGAGGATAGGTGGGGAAGAGTTGAGCACGAACAGTTAAAGGAACAGGAAATCTGATTTATGATCTCAGATATCATTAAAATGTCCATTTTATAATAGGGTTTTCAATATTGTGAGAAATCTAGTTATTTTTAGTTTGGCACATGAATTGCTTAATCACATGAGAAAGTGGTATGTTGGTCCTATAAGGACCAACCTCAAAGCTGTAGTTGAGCTCTGGTTTGCAAAAACAGTTCTTTTTAGTGTCTTAATATCTTTCTGCCTGAACTATTAGAATAAAAAAAAACAGTGTTAGATCTTTTTGAACTCCAAAGAATTGACATATCAATAAATTTCTTAATAGCTCAGCAGCCCCATCCAGAGTGGTTCTGGGGATCTGCCTCCATTCTTTCTGTTACAATGGCAGGTTTTAGCCTGTGTGAACTCATTCTTAGGCAGGGATTGATTTTGTGTGCATAACTACAGATCTTTTTTTTAAGGAAATACATTGGACTTTGCATGTACTAAATAATTTTCTTTTCTTTGTAGTTTTTAGCCTTACAGGACTTGATGTTACTTTCCCAGTATTCTCCTGTTCGACGACAGGAAGTCTTTAGCCTTAGTCAGCCAGGTAATTATAAAAGTTGTTGATTTCTTTTTTAAAATAATTAGTCAGGTGCTTTTAGAAGTTCTGTAATGCTGTGAAGCATGCTATAGGAGCCAGGAGCCTCATCCATGTACTGCCTTTTCCAAAAGGATGCTTAATTATCTATATTCATATTCTTTCATCTGCTAAACTCAACCAGTCCTAGTGTCTGTTGGATTTAAATGACAGCCACAAGGAAGCACAGGTTTAGGATTTTGAAAGCAGGGTCTTCTTCACACCACCAGTCAGATAGTCCAGACTGGATAATCTAACAGATGTGCACAAAAGCTGAATGTTGAGGTGTGAGTGAGGGGAAATCAGGCACAAATACTGAGTCGTCACTGGAGCTATGAGAGCAAACACTGCCTGTAACTTCAGTTAGTGCACAGTCCTTTTGCTGTATTCAGATATGGCAGGAGAGGTCAATTAAAACTGCTTAGAAGCTTTCAGGAACTTTTTGTAGCACCTTATCAGGAATTCTAGTGTTTGTACTGCTTCAAAACTGTTTTGCCATCACCACTGATATTTGTTCATTTTAGCTGTTCAGTGATGTCAGATCTGATGGGCTGACCTGCCTGTGTTACCTGCTTGCTTAGCAGCTTTTTTTGAAGTCTTTTTAGAGTTATCCACTGAATCTGTTCATGTTTTCATATTCCTCTCAGTACAGCTGTCACAGTGGAAATGCCCTGTGGTGCTTTAGAAGTGGAGTGGCACTGTCACTGTGAAGCTCCTGCTGAGGCACATGGGCACTGTCAGAACAGATACAGGGAGGAGCAGCTGGGTTAAACCCTGCTTTTGTGTGCACTGCCAGGTGGGCACCCACACAACTGGACTGCGATATCCCGGGAGTGTTTGAGTCTCCTCAGTGACCTGACCCAGAGGCTGATTGCACAGCAGGAAGCAGCAGCAGCAAATGGGAGAGCAAAGCAGCCAGTGGGAGAGCTGAAAGTACCTCCACAGACTCCAGGTATGTGAGGAAATGCTCATAAAGGTTTGTAAAGCATGAAAGTCTCAATAGATACCTTTGTCTCAATTAAATTTTATGAGGAAAATGAAGGATTTCTGCAAATAAATGCGAACAAATAAGATCCTCCCCCAATTAATCTTAGGTATTCTTGTTGAAATAATAAATAACTAGAAAACTTGGAAATACCGTGTTTACTCAGTTTGTTTGCTTTGCATGGTATCATGTTTAATACAGTATTTTTCCCATACGTGCATGAATAAAAAAAGTCTGATTATCACATTTTCAGTAAGTGGTTCAAGATAGCACAGGGAGAATTTAAGTCTTGCCAAGAGATGCTCTGTAATTTGCATAACTGCTCTTAGGATTAGTTTAAGATGGTAAAATTAGGTTTTGTTTATGTTTGTGTGATCCATTAATATCACTGTAGAGTAAGGAAAGCCCAGTCTGACTCCTGAGCTCTGTGCAGCCTCCAGGCATTTCGAGTGTTCTGCATGCCAGACTTGGGCATCGTTCCTGGCAGCACAGCTGTGTTAGCACAAGGCTGCCAGGTAATGGAAGCCCTTAGCAGGCAGTGCCCTGGCAACAGCAAGGACTGTTGGTATATCACAGGTGAAGTTCTTCTAGTGCTGCCAATCCTTGGATTTGGAGTTGGACATGCCTTTTCTTACACGCCAATCAGAATCAGAAAGACTTGTCATTCTTCTATAGGCAGCCCTTTTTCTAGTACTTAATCCTAAAAGCTCACTTTATGTACATATATAGCAGGGTGTTGTAATGTTGGCTAGCAGAAGGAGTAAAAGAAAATCCACAAGGATCCTTTTCATTACTTGCTGTTTTTAAACTGATAAACTTTGAAAACACTCCATGCTTATGTTGATGTGCAAGACCACAGTGGTAACCATGTCCTTTAATAAAAGCTCTGATGATAAAGAAGTTGTTGAAACAGCAATCAAGTAACAAACCCACCTCTTATTTCATTGTGCCAGCCTGTTGTCTTCATGCAGTGTGTTCTTTGTCACTAGGAGCTGTTGGGATAGAAGATGTGTCATTCCAGTCACAGAGGTCCAACATTGTTCTCAGAGCCTCCATGTCTCCACTGGTTAAGCCATCCCTGATGCCTGTGAAGCCATCACCTGGCTCTGATGTTGGTTCACCTTTCAGCTCACCTGCTTTAAGTTACAAGATGGGAGCTGCAGATGTAAAGTCCCCGTGGCATGGACCGGTCCAAAGTCCCCATGTCATGAGAAGGGGACCAAAGCTGTGGACGTTGGTTTCAGGTAGAGATTCTTCTTCTGTCTTGAGCCTCACAGCCCTCAGTGTAGTAGCCTTGTCAATGGAGAGCTGCATTGTGAGGATTAAAGTGGCAGCAGACAGTTTTTCTGAAGATGGTATATTTTTTTCTTGCAGATCAGCAAATGAATGGTTCCCACCATGAATCCTTCCCAGTGGTCTCTGCTGCAAGAACTGGCAGCGAGGCAGTGCAGCCAAGATTTATTTACATGTGGCTTCAGAACAAGCAAGAACAGGTGGAGTAAAATTGCAGCGCATAGGGGTGCAGCTTAGGTGATATCTCTCTGGAAGAATTTTCCACTTTATGGAATGAATACTTCCTTCTCCACTTAGCTTATATAACACAAGTCCTTCCCCCCACTCCCTATTCCTGTGCATGCCTTAAAAAATGCAGATGGTATGTTTAATCTTTTGTTTCTTTTCAGCTAAAAACCTTCTTGTCCAAACGGGCGCTGATAATGTATTTCTTCAGCAAGGTAAGGGTGGTCTGGGACACAGGGAATGGTTCTAAAACCTCTATTTTCACCTATGGTTTTCCATAAGTACAACTTTGTGCTTGCTGTTTCACAGCAGGATTGTCCCATGCCTGGAGAAAATAACAATGCTTGTTTAAACTCATCTGATTAGAAACTGCATTCTGCTTAAAGCATTCTTAGCCCTTGAAAACTAGCTAGTGTATATCCTTTTCTTCCCCTCTTTTTCTCCTCCCCAGTTACAGCTGTAGCGTTGTGGGCAGCTCTTGTCCAAAAAGAATTTTAGTTGTTTAGATCAGATTTTTCTGGCTATTTCCCAAGATCCATTGGCCTTGCAGGTCTGTTCTGAGGGGAGGGATATGACCCTGTGGAATGTATAATACCTTAAGGAAACCTGCAAGTTTGGTGATATTATTTACAAAATGCACTCACAACACTTTGGTTTCTTCTCAGCACCCAGAAGCCTCCATCCAGGCTGTCTTCTCTGACGCCCAGATGCACATCTGGGCTTTGGAAGGTAAGTGGTTTCCAGGTGATCCACTCTGTTGGTTCATGGAAAACTCTCTTGGGCTCTGTGCTTTATAAATGTAACAGAATAAAAGTCTTTTAAATGTTTTTGACAAAAACCCAACTGCATTTCAGACACCAGCATGGGTAAAGTCTAATTCACTTGTTAGTTTTGAGATCCCATGTGAGATCTCTGACTTTATGTTCAGTAGAGATTTCTAAACTTGATTTTTGGTGGTTCCCTCTCATGTGAACCCATGTATCACTTTTACATTTTTTCCAGTAACAGATTTATGATGCCTTTTAACAGCTTTTTTGACTAAAGGCTCTGGGTCTTTTTCTCTGTTCATCAGGGAGCTGAGGGAGGCATTCAGGCAGTAGCTTAGCAAATAAACAAAAAGATAAGTCTGCAGAGAATTAGCAGAACAATGACAGTATGGGATTGCACTTTGGGTTTTTCTTGTTTCTTTCAAAGTCATGAGCAAATACCAATATTGATCGGATCTTCTATTTCATTTGACTGTGCGAAGTTGATCAGTTTCCTTGGTGATGTGTTTTATGGGCAGATGTGCCATGCAGTGTTGGATTGAAGGTGATGGCTTGCAATGTATAGAATCTGGAAAAGGGAATCACACATAATTTATATATATTCTCTCTTGCTTTATCAACCTCAAGCTATTCTACACCTGTCAAAGCTGGAACTGGTTTAGTCCTTGAGCCAGAGCTGAGGTGACTGTCAGCTGGCTGCAGCAAGTTCTGAGGAATTCCACCACACTGGTGGAATCTTCAGGCAGCACCATGACCTTTGTTACTGAATTCTTAACTTTTGAAGCATTAACTAGAACAAATTATCTTTTTTTTTTTTCCTAAGGTCTGTCTCACTTGGTTGCAGCCTCCTTTACTGAAGACCAGTTTGGAGTTGTCCAAACTACACTGCCAGCTATCCTGAACACTTTGCTGACTCTTCAGGAGGTAAAAACTGTTAACTTTTCCTTGCAGCAAGGCAAGTTTAGAAGAAGAGGAGTCTTGTTGATTTTACATAATGACCTTGCTGACTAGTCACAACATTGAAGTTGTTGCCACTGAAACAGCTCTTCTGCAGTTCATCTAACCAAAACAGCTGGTTGCCACTATGTGCACTATGAAACAGCAGAATAAAAACCCTGTTGTTTTTTTTTTTTAATGTAGAAGGAGAAAGCATGGAATGTTTAACCTTAAAAAAATGCTACTGTGTGCTCCGTTGAAGAGTTTGTTGGAGGGATGCAGGAATTCTAATATTATGTCTTTTGCAGAGTTAGAACTTAATCTTTATTTGGTTGCACACAATTCCTCATGCAACATGAAGCACTTGGAGACATTGCAAATCACATGAGATAAAATCTGTGTCTCTGCTAATACTAAGACACTACTCTCAAATTACTGATGTTTGTGTAATGTGTGTTTTAAAAAATCCAGATTTATTTCCAAGGCTATGCGTGTCCTATTAACATAATAATTTTACACTGCCCTAATGGAGATTCTTGGAAAGAATTTAGAGGTTATTAAAGTTCTTCACTGTAAGTCATCTATTCCAAGAACAGGCACCAGGGGGGAAAAAAGCCAATACCCTTGTTTGTGAAGGAAACAAGTCATAATACAGGACAGAATACAGTGTTTTTCCTGCAGTGTGTGCTGTGCTTAGCAGTTAAGACTCAGGAACAGAGAATCTTATTTCACAAAACTTGGTTCTGTGTTCCTTTTGATGGCTGGGAAATGTTCAGTCTCCAAAACATTTTTGTGCATCTTGGTGGAATTTCTGAAATTGCACTTTGTTTTTCCTTTATTTGACACAAACCTCTTCACTAGTTACATTATGAAATAACTGAACAGATGACAGGAATTTGTTTGTTTTTCTCAATAGGTCGTAGACAGACATTTCAAACTGCCACATGTTTCTAGCAAACCTCCCCGGATTTCAGGGAGTCTGGTGGACACATCCTACAAAACGCTACGATTTGCACTTAGAGCATCTCTGAAAACAGCCCTATACCGGATAACTACTGTCTTTGGAGAACACTTGAAGTAAGAACTTCCTCATGATTGCTTGCTAATTAAATTTAATTAAATTAATATTATTGTAGGACCTGTGAAAAGGGAAGTTTGGGGAAAAAAGTCCCTTCTTGTCATTATTATAATGTGGTATTTTAGTATTTTTTGATTTGTGGAACCTTAAAAAGTTCCTGTGCAGATATATGGTCCCCCTTAGAAATTCATTATTCATAGATTTTTGGGCAATTTTTCTTAGTGACTTTTCATGAACTCTTTAGAAGCAGTTCATGAATACCACTAGTTTAATAAATCTGAGCTGCTGAAAAGAAAATAAATCAACTAGAGACAATTGTTCTGCAGAGAGAGAATCCTGTGAAGGTCCAAATAATGCAATTAACTGGTTGTCCAACAGCTCTTCCTCAGCCATTCTCCCAGCAGGCAAACTTCCATACTTGGCCTCTGAATATGTAGGACTGAAACTTCCTGTAGTGTCTGCCCATCTCTCCCTCTGGAGATGAAACATCCCTCAGTTTAGAAGCGCTCAATGTACAGGAGAGATCATTTAAAAAGATTCTCTCTCACCTAAATCATCCTTGCAAGTCAAACAGTTGCTGTTTAAAGGTAAGGAAATTAGCAAGATTTCCTGGGACAGGTGTCTTTTAGAAGCTGTTGAGGATAAGAATTGACAGTTTTAAGGGTTAATATACTTCTTTGTCTTGGAACATTGATAGAAAACACTAAATTTTATGGAAAACTAAAACTGAGCTTCAGTGTAATTGATTTCAATGTACACTCAATTTTGGCATGAGACTTTATTTTTGTGCTGTATTACTTTTAATATAAAATGTTTTGCTTTTTTCTAGTGCTGTACAAGTGTCTACAGAACATAAGAAAAGACTTCAGCAATTCCTAGAATACAAAGAATAAATTTAGATGCAGCTCCAGTTGGTTTTTTTTCAAGACTCTTGCTAAGAAGAAAGTGGGACTAATGAGGCTTTTTACCTTGGCTTTTTGGAAAAGGATATGGAAGTACAAGTTGCAGAACAAAACTTTTAAAACTGTAGAAGACTTCTTATGGGTTTGGATCATCTTTTGTATAATAAAGCTTGTAAAATTCATCATGCATTCTTTTAATGTCACTTACAAGTGAGAAAGTGCCAGTTCTTCTTCTAGGTAAGACTGACATTTAAGACTGTTAGAGTTACTTTGACACTCAGATCTTTCATTATTTTTCACACTGTGTTCTTTCCCTACTCTTCTTCTGTTAAAGGGCTGAGGAGAGATCCATGTAGATACTTAGTGCTTAAGGGCTTCATAAATTTAGTTGATAACACTTTTAGTGCAGATCAAGAGTGTAGCTTAAGTGTAGGAAACAGATGTGCCCAGGAATAAAACATGCTGCTCATCTGTAAGCTCGAAATACTCCTTCAGAGTAGGATGGGTGTGCAGAAAGGCTTTATTAGCTCACAAATACTGCCTGGAAAGTGAGCAGTTCAGATTTTATCTTTAAGGTGACTTAGGAAACCAAGTTCTGATCTGTACAGAAACATCCAGGAAACATTACTGCATTTAGTAAAACTCCCAAGTAATGACACTGGGAATTAAAGTTTAGATCAACAGCTATCTGTTCAGGGGGTAGGAAGTATGTTTGCAACATATCCAAATTTTTCAAAATAGTATACATTATTGGTGGATTCTGGTGAAGAATACTACTTTTTTTAAAGCTTTTTATCTGAAAACCTGTCTAAATAATTTGAAAATGAACTACTCAATTTTTTTAACAGACTCCATTTACTCTGATGCCTATACTCGAAAACGTGTGGAGTATGAAGATGAGAACAGTAAGCTAAATGGTCTTGCAAATGAATTTAGTTTGATAAGGGGAAACAAAACTATCATTATCCTTCAGTGCTGTTAGTCCTGTGGTTTTTGTTGTGTTGTTTCGTTGGTTTTTTTTTTTTTTTTTTAACAGAGGACCCAAGACTTGAGGGTGGCCATGGTGTCAGTTATTTTGGTGTGATATGGCTGTGTAGTAATAGGGGGTCTGTAAAGTTTGGGTAAAAGAGAAAAAACTGAATCTCCAATGAGACATGTATATTGCTTTCTTCAGTACAGAGAGAGGTAATTTTCTTGTAATGCAGACACTGCAGGTTAGATTTGATAGTGGAAATCAGAACTATATTGTTATTTTTGCATTGAGATGGCCTGTAGCAAACATAGTAAGGTAATGGACAGCTTTTTACCATGTTTCAATGTTAAACTAAAGCTTCCCCAAGCTTGACTTCTGCCACAGGGTAGAAAGAAGCCTCTTGCCTGACTGACTTACTGAATAATTCAATTTGTATATTTTTTGGCATTGCAATGTCCACCTGGAGTTAAATGGGTGCTTTAGCTGCTACCTCAGGTGCAACTAGGGACCCAAATACTGCAAATGAAAGCTTCAAATACATTTTTCATGCTTTTAAACAGGTGTAATTTTTTTTTTTTAATCGCTGTGGTATTTCCTGCAACACTCCCACAGCTATAAACTGCAAGTTGCAATTAAGTGTTACAGTTGTGAACAGCAAACTGAAACCTGTAGATGACTTTGGTGGCAAAGTGATTAAGGTCTGTCCTTGTGCTGCAGCAGAGATTTGCACATATCTGCTACTGCGTGTGTGATTCATGGCATTCTCCCTGTGACAGAAGGGCTTTCAAAAGCTGCTTGCTTTGTGGTTTCTTTAACAGCTCCAATATTTAAAGAGGTGAAGACTTTTTTTTTTTTAAAGCCTTTACTTAAAAGTGTATCTTTAACAGTATCTCAGGCTTGTGATTCTAAGTGTACAAGAATATAAAGTATATGTGGGGTGCCCTCAGAAGCTGCAGTAACTGTCTCACACAACACAAATGGGGATAACATCTTACTCTAGTTTTGGCTTTGGGAATAATTCTATTGCCCTTGCAAACTGCTGGTGTTTCAAGTCCTTTTGTATACTTTTGTCTTAAAATAAAAGGAATCAGTCTGTGAAGCCTTTGTGAGGTAGGGGAAGAGTCTCAAGAGTTCAATTCTGCATTCTGGGTAATGAGAAAAAAAATGAAGCCTTTTTACAGTCAGTTTCTATGTAGCTGCACTTAAACTGGATCCCTCAAGCCTGATAATATTTCTCATCTGTTTAATCATCTCAAAGCTGAGCTGCATCTTGTTGCTGGATTGCCTGCTGCATGTACAAGTGGAACAGCATTCTAGTAACCTTGTGAACAGCCTGCCTCTCCCACAGGTGAGCTGCAGTCAAAGAGTACCTGAAATTATATCCACTGCAGCTCTGGAGAGGTACGTGGCTGATGGTTCAGATCCGTGTTCCTGTTACAGTGGAGTAATGAAATAGAGGCTTAATCTCTTAAGTAGTGTTATAAATCTGAAAAAAAACCTATCCTGCTTCATTTTCTGAGATATAGCTTTGAAAATTCAGACTGTGGGTGGACAAATGCAGTGGTGATGGTCCTTGAAGCTGTTGCACACTGCTGTACCCATGGGAGCCGGGCAGGACTCGCTCCCTCAACAGGAGCACTGCCACTTTGGAGTTGTCCCGGTGCCAGTCGCGGCTCCAGGCCTGAATGCCCCTTGAAATGAAGTGGTTTCAATTCTGTTGCTGCGTGCTTTGAACAGAGGCTGCATTGTGTGTGCTGTGCTCGGTGTCCTGAGGCCTGCAGCAGCCATCTTCCCACCTCCAGCCACGCTCCTACGGCTCCCAGGGCATCCAGCTGCAGCCAGGGAAGTGCCAGTCTCTTGCTGATGAATGTTCTGGTACCTGTTCAGTCACAGGCAAGTGGTACAGTCTGTGGGCTCTGTGCTTCCAGGCCTCCTCCAGTTCCTGCACGTGGCCACCTGCAGGATGGGTGCTGTGCCTGGGGAGGGCCTGACCTACTGGGGTGGTGGGTGTATGGAATCTATAGGAGGTGGCCCCAGGAGCACCCTTGGCTGTGGAGGGGCTTGCCACACACAGTGCTGGTCCCCTTTCCCCACGGGATGAATGGTGGCAGCTTGCAGTGCTTTCCCAGTTCAAGCAGGTGTGGTGTAGCTGCAGGGCTCCACACACCGATGGCAGCCACACTCCCACCACTCCCATCACCACCTCTCCATAAAGATGCAATAAAACAGTGAAGGTCTGTGTAGAATCATCACAGACCCTGCAAGCTGAGAATCCTCCCCACTACCCACACACCCTCCTCCCTCTGTGGTCTTTGATATTTTCCATCACTAGCACTGTGTTAACGTATTTGTTGCGTGGATCAAATGCATCTCTGGGTGCTGTGGACATGCCTGGAATGTGGCTTGCCAAATCCTTGTGCTGTAAGGGGATGTAGAATGTTGCTTTCTCTTGCTGCAGACTCATGGTAGAGATTTGCATTTGGCAGACTGGCTTTGGACAAACCTGTAGAATTAACAAATGGCGCAGCTCCCTTGTGTTTGAGCGAGCAAAACCTGCACCATGCTCTGATTTCAGAAGACAAAACAATAACCTAGAGAAGACCTCATCTTTCTGTCCTTAAAAATATCTTGGGACTACAACAGAGCTAGTCAGTCAGGAGACAGATGAACATGGTGTCTCTGGAGCCTGCCATAACAATAAAACATGAATTCAAGTGGGAATAGTTCCCTGTTGGATATGCAAGCTGATTCTTTGAATAAATGGTAATGACATAGGAATTCCCTCTTTTGTTTTCTTTTTCTGTTCTTTTTTATCTCCTAACGAGTCAGTTCCTACAGTAAGAAGAACTTTAGAGAAAACTATAGCCTAAGCACATATATGTACTCATGCAATCATCAAAGGAACCAGTGCTGAGTGTACTGTGAGTTCCTCTCCTACCCCTGCCTAAAACACACAAAAAATTACAGGCTTTTATTTTCACTTCTTGAATAACTCCATTTTTATTTCTGACCCCTAAAACACAGGGCTGAGGTGGGCTGTTGTATTTAACTGCATCTTGGCTGAAAAGGTATGACAAGAGCCGTGGAGGGAATTTTCAGGAATAAGGAGTGGGAATATATAGCTGTGAGTCAAAAATTGTTGAGGGTTATGTCTAAGCATCATTCTCTGCTCTTGTTCAGCAAGTTCCAGTTGTAGGCTTACTCGTGTTTGAAGTTTTAGCTCAAGAGACAGGCTGTGTGCCCACCTCCAGGGCAAGCTTTGAGGAGCAGGGAGATGGGGCAGCAGCTCTGGAAAGCACTGGGTTCCCTGTCTGCTCACTGGCAGAGGTCACTGCTCAGAGCACGTCCAGGCCGTGGACCTTGGCAGGGGCGATACAAAGTTTTGGGCTGAGCACGACTGCATCTCAAAGTTGGCTACTGAGGGGCTTTTGGCTTTGCACACTGCCAATCAGTTCTGGGAAAGCTTTATCAGCAACCACAGTGTGTCTATTCTCACAACTTGTGCAAGCTGAACACTGCCAGGGAAAAATGGGTTTGTCCTCTCTGTGCTTTGCCCAGAGCTCCTGTGCAGCACTTCATCTCTTCACAGGTGGCCCCTTTGCAAGTCTCCCAGATTCTGCATCCTCCGTTTGGGACACTGAGGGTTGAATTTAACTGATGGAACCATAGACAATGATGGGAAATGCTAAATAACCTGAAGCAAAGGGTGAGAGAAGCAGTCCATCTTTGTCACAAGTTTAGCAACCAAACTGAAGATTTTGGCTTCTGGGCCCCTGTTGAAAAATGGAGCTTAGCCTAACCCCACCATCCCTCACCTCCAGTGGTGATAACGAAATATTTGTGTCCAAATCAGTAGGCTGTTGCAGTGATGGACACCAAAGAAATGCCCTGGAGTAAATGAATAATTCTGTATTCTGCACAGGGCTTGGCTGGTGTTCAGTAAATACATTCAGTGTGTGGCCTAGACACTGTGCCAGTGAAGAGAAAACAGAAGAGTGACTAGCTGCTCATTCAGCAATCACTGTCTTCAGTACATTGAATATATGAAGCCTCAGGCAAAATAACTGGGGGCCATGTTATAACTCCAATTCTGTAACTCATTTAGAATAGGCATGAGTTGTACCAGCAATTCTAATCCTGGCACATCGCAGTGCCAAGGATTGGATTTAAAAAGCTGAACATTCTTAAGTTGTGCTTGTCTGTGGGGCTTTTGTTTGTTTGTTAATGACTGAAGTTTATTTTACTACCTGTGTTGGGTATGCATAGTGTGAGAGATGGATCTGTTTATGGACTGGTGCAGAGAAATAGTGCAGCTGAATGTTTAAGGAAACTAACTGCAGGTGTAAACAACCACATCCTGAGTAGAGGCTGGTTGGACCCTTCCTCAGAGGTATTTTTCTCAAAGTTCACTGGAATGATCTGCCAATTAACTGGGGAGGCAGGAGGGATCTGTGTTACAGTGGCTTTTGGAGATAATGGTTGTTTCTTGCACTCTGCAAGACAAAGGTGGATTCAAGATGACCATGTGGTTTTCCCAAAATATGCTATTGAAAAGAAGTTTGTTTTTAAAAGATAAGTCAGCGTGATCTGAGGAATTTATTTTTTTCTAACTACAAGAACTATAAACAAATCAGTAAGTTATGAGGCAATAGTTGAGTACATCACTAGATAATGTGTGGTCAGTTTGACCCTGCTGCCTTAATTTAGGAGGTCATTTTCAAACCACTATTAAGAAGGGCTTTGTGCTGCCTTAAAGGGGTATGGGCAATCTCTAAGAAACAGGCACACTCACAGAGACAATCCCTTTGGCTCAGTTTTTGTTTGGTTGTTTCTCTTTTGCTATCTGTGGTGCAGTAAATTAAAACAAAAACAAGTCTGGACTTGGCATGCCTTTGTAAATAAACTGCTGTGTGTGAATTGACAGTTCCTTTGCGACCAGGTTATTTATAATAAAGTTTGTTATTCTCCCACCAGAGAGCTTGTTTTGCCCAGTATTAACAGAATGCTTATGGTAACACCTCCCACCTCTGTCTGCACTACGGCAGTTACACAAAGTTCTCACAATTTCAATATCGTCCTTTTAAAATCTCGTTTTGTTGCCAGCTGGAGTAGAATATTTCAATATGTGAACTAGAGATTAATACTTCACCTCTGCTTGTTTGCTCTGTGCAGCTCACCTTACCTGTATCCGTTCTGCTTCATTCCTCTCTTCCACAGAACTGCTTGGGGAACAGGAGGTTCAGCTGCTCCGAGTTGCTCGAAGATCCAGTTTGTGACAGCAGCCGGTTGCAGCCATTGCTTCTTGACAAAGGTAAAGAGCTTTGAAGGCAGCATTTGGTGAACTGGACTCTCCTTTGTGCAATGTCCTTTCCCCCCTCCTGTTACAGATGATCTCTCACTGTCCTCCTGTGTTTTCAGCTCTCAACTGTGCTTCTGCCTGTGCAGCTGTGAGCACAGGGGCTGTTCAGAGCAAAGAGGTTGTGTGTCTGCAAAAGCACCTGTATGCCCTGCAAACAGTCGTGGCAATCTGATCGTGGCTGGTGTCAGCTGGGAAAAACTGATGTATCAAACTTTTTAAAATTTGTTCTCCTTACTGGTACAATTTCACCCTGCCCCAAGATAGCCTTAGACTACTACCTGTTTGCTCTTTCTTTGGTCACCAATTAGGAGTGAATGGCCAGATGGGCAAGTCTATGGTTACTTAGCACCTGTGTCCTACTCACTTGACCTAGTGAGAGGATATTCAGCCAAGCAGTTTCATTCCTCTGGATGTTTTTTGTACCAAATTGCAACCCCACCTTTCATATGTGACTCAAAATGCAGCAGGAACTAGCTTCAGGGGCTGAAGATGACCTGTTTGCCTCAACTGAAAGGTCTTTGGTGATGGTGACTTTGTTAACAGAGAGAAGAGCAAACTGGCCTAACAGTGGGCCATGCCATGACACAAGACCACAGCCCTTGGCAACCAGGAATGTTGAACAAGAAGGCTAATATAGAGAAATCTTCCCCTAAGGGTAGACTATTGCTGTCATGGGGGAGAGGCCAATGACTGGTTTTCAGAAGGACACAAAGAGGGAGACACCCATCTAGCTCATGGATGTAGTGACAACATTGGGTGAATCAGTGTGTGCTGTGCAGCTCACGCATGCAGCAAAGTCATGGTGACCCAGGGCATAGAATAGTCTAAGCAGCCACGATTGCACTTGCTTGGCCTTTGTTCCAGAACCAAAACATATGAAGTGTCTTCTGATTCAGTAGGGAGAGAAAAGGGACTACTTAACTCTTGCATTAGTACAGTTACTCAAGGAGCACTTGTTTCTCCCAGCACTTGTTCCTTCCACATCCATGGACTTGCCAGAGAAGCCAAGTCATTGCTTTGGAACAGCTCTAGGAGTCAAGTCTCTATCGGACACATCCAGTTCTGGAGGAGATTGTCCATCCACCACCTGTTTCTCTTGCTCAGGCCCAGGGCTGGGCATCTGCTGCATAATCCCAGCAAAGACAGGCAGCTGCCAAATGCCTCCCTCAAACCTGAGGAAACTGTGCTGTGAGAGCAGGTTTGAGTCCATGGGGCCTCATTTCCTATGGGAGGAATATGGGGACCCACAGCTTGAGCTATGAGGTCTGTATTTCTGTGAGACGATCTGCCACGGAGAAATCAATCTCGCTGTGAAGGGCCTTTGCCCTCTGTGCTCTTGGAGCTGTGATGTGCTTCAGTCCAAAGCCTTCCTGGCTTGTAGAGGGTGCCCAGCACGACGCTCCGTGCCTGCTTCTGCCCGTGAACAAGCCCTGGGCGATTGCTGAGCCAGTGGCGGCACCTGCCGGTATTTTGCAGAATGTTCTGGATATTGGTGATGGTGATAAAGAGAAAGAAGCAGCGCTTCAGAGCAGGACACACACGGCCTCAGGTACAGAATGAAGTGATGTGGGTTAATGAGCTTCTCCCTGCTTGCTGTAGAAGATCCCTAACCACAAAAAAAAAACCGTTCCAGGAAGGTACACAATATATCCAAAACTGTTTTCTAGGAAACTCTCTCTAGATACTTGGGCAGTGTGTATCAATGTAGCTGTAATAATTTGCACGAGATGAGCCCATGCTCAGGATCCACCTAAATGCTATTTATTCCCTGTGCTGGAAGCAGCGGGATTTCTCTAGTTACACTGCATTCTGGAATAGTATTTCCCTCAGTAAATTTTACTGCCTCTTCATGTCAGCTGAGGTTTAGATCATCGCCAGAGTGTATTTGTGTCTTAAATAATTACTGCTTCTGGTAGCACTGCCAGGTGCCTTTAGCATTTCCAAATCAAAGAAAAAGAACAGCTTGATCCTGACGGCCTCAGGGATAGATGGGACTGGGGGTGGGGGCGTAGGTTAGCAGAGGACTGAAAGGTGGTGTGATAATATACACTGAAAATTTTTACTTTGTTGTCATAAATCCCTAGGATATCACCATTCCAATTCAGTATTTGTGCCAGATAGTTGGTATTTAGTTTTGTTTCCCATAGAAGTAAGGTAGGGATTTTCTCCCTTTTTGTAGCTTCTTGTTCCCACTAAGGTATTTTGAGGACATTTACCAATTTTCAATCGCATTTGACAGACAGCTATTAATGTCTGACAATTTAAGATGTGGCCTTACAGAATAAAAAGACCCTATTATGGTCATTATTGAGGGGAAAGGTGGTCAAGCTCCTTCATTGGTAGACCTCAGGTCATCCATGCTAGGCCGGAATGAGGAGAGGCACTGCAAATGAGAGTCATTAGTACTGCTTCTCCCAGAACTACTTGTTCCATCTCAAGATCTTGTATCTTTTATTGAGAGTTGCTTCCCTCCCACTAAATCCACAACATTCATAGCATTTGCCAAGAAAAAGTCATGCCCTCCTGTCCTGACCATTCCTGTACCCTGTACACTGCAGAGTGGCAGATGTTATTAATGGTTGGATAAAACTGTGAGTGAGGCACTCTGTGTAGCATCTGTGCTACAAGAAGATGAAGATCTCGTCTCACTGCGGGACGCTCCTGGGGTGTAGCAAGATGCCAGTTCAGTAGCTGTCTCTCCTCCTTGTGCTAAATCTCCCAAGCCTCTCCTTTAGGTTTGCTGTGAACAAGCAGGATTTCCAGCCAGATGTCTGTGTGATTTACACCCATGTAAATCAGGGCTGACTCCAAGTCTCTCCTATCTTTGAGCTGCCCTGGTGTGTTACAGACCTGCTGTGCTGCACCTGTGCTGACAGCAGCATGTAGGGCAGCAGGGTGTAGACATCCCTGAGCCAGAAAACTGTGGGCTGGTACAGCTCATTGGTGCAAAGCTGCACATCGTGGCTCAGCCTGCATTTGCTTGGAACCAGGCCCAAGCTAATAAACCCAACTAGATTGCTTCCAGATCCAAGCTGGCCCAGGAGGAGCCAGCGCAAATGTCACCGCATTGTGGTGCTTGCTCTGAGCTCGCTTAATTGTCTCTGCAGGCACGGGCCAGCTCCTGCACCTGTAGGGCAGGCAGGGAATGATGCATGTCCATCGACGGGAGCACTGAATGCAGCTGGAACTGCGTCACTGGGGAGAGGTCTTGGCCAGGTTGTACCCACCTCCAACACACCTCCTGCTTCCCAGCCCATGTCCTTGGCACGGCTTTGCCTCTCTCCTGCTGCTCCTCCGGGGCATGCTGCAGTGGCTGTGGCTTTCATCCACAAGTTGTTTATAGGGCACTGCCGGCTGTTCAGTGGCAGGGTGGCTTGTGGATATGCTCACGATTGTGTGCCTGGTGCCGGGGCAGCCGCACACTTGAGGTTGCCTGGGGACAGGTACGAGGATCCTCGAAGACCGCGGGTAAAGGGGAAGGGTCCAGGCCTATGGCAGCGAGGCCACGGGAGGGAATATCATGGACCTGTCAGGAGGCAAGCTGGCAACTGCAGGGACTCCCCCGCCGGGGCGGGCACCGAGAAGGTGTGGGCCCGGGGCGCACCTATTCGCAGGCTGACCCTCTCCCACTGCCCCCGCAAGCACGGGGTGCCCACAACTCCCCTGCCGCGCTTCGTGAGGGGCGGCCGGACCGGGCCCGCGGGCGGACCCCGCTGTCAAACCCCGAGGGGCGGCCCCGGCGGCACAGCCCTCCCCCTGCCCGCCCCGACTGGCTCCGCCGCCGCGCCAGGGTAATGGCCCGGGCCGCCTGCGCTCTGGCAGCCGGCCCTGCGGCGGGGGA
>VZTX01018676.1:0-20112 GCA_013400915.1 Pardalotus punctatus | reverse complement strand
CCGCACGGACCCGGCGGTTCACCCCCATCCGTGCCCGCACGGAGCCAGGGTCCGTCCCCATCACTGACCGCACGGACCCGGCGGTCCTCCCCCATCGGTACCCGCACGGACCCGGCGGTTCACCCCCATCCGTGCCCGCACGGAGCCAGGGTCCGTCCCCATCGCTGCCCGCACGGAGCCGGGGGTCCATCCTTGTCACTCACTGCCCGCCCGGAGCCGGGGGATTGTCCGCCGGCCCCTGCCCGGAGCGCGGCGCGGGGCACTCTGGGAGTTGTAGTCCCGCAGGACGCCCCCCCGCGGCGGCGCGGCCGCGGCAGGACTCGCTTGCCCAGCATGCCCGTGGTGTATTTAAGGCGCGGCGGCGAGCGCGGAGCGCAGTGACCATGTGGACGCGCAGCCAAGGCGGCGGCGGGCGCAGCCTCCGGGAGCGGGACCGGGACCGGGAGCGCCGCCGGCATGGGGCTGCCGAGCCGCCCATAGCCCGCCCCGCCGCCTCCGTAGCCAGGTACGGCCGGGAGGGAGCGGGCACGGCCGGGGAGGGAGGGAGGGAGGCGGTGAGTGGCCGCCGGGACAGCCCCGTCCCGCAGCCCGGGGGATGCAGCCTGGTGCTGGGCGGGGATGCCCGGGGGATGCAGCCCCTTGCTAGGCGGGGATACCCGGGGGTGCAGCCCGCTGCCGTGCGGGGATGCGTTCCCCTGCTCGGCGGGGATGCCCGGCCGCCGCAGCCCTCGCAGGACCGGGCAGGGACCCCTCCGTCCCCCCGGCGGGTCCCGCAGCGCTGACGGACCGGGGTCCCCTCCCCTGGAACACCGCGGACTCGGCAGTGGAGCTATGTGTCCTTTCCAACTTTCCCCGTGTTTTTGCCCCCGTACTCGGGGCTCAGCTGCGAGGGATGTTTCGCGTTATGTAAACACTTGTGAGCGCCGATGGGGACTTGGCTATGGGCGCTCTTCCTCTTAAATGGTCAAAAACCGGGCAGCTGTGGGTGGATGTTTCGGAGGGTCCCGGCGAGTGGCCTGACAGGCCAAATATTTGGCTGTTTCCTGGACTACAATAACTGGACTTGAGCGGGGGAAGGGGTGGGGGCACATGTGCATTCCCCATCCCTGTACGTGGGATGTGCCGTAATCCCGAGCGGCTTTCCGTCTCCGTGCCGAGAGCTCGAGTCCTGCGGGGTCTCCGGGGCTGGCGCTGCCCCGCGGCTCCCCCGGCTGTGCCCGGGCTCCCTGTGCCTGTTGCTGTGCGGGGCTCCGGGGGTTTTTCCCGGAGCTGCTGGGGACAGCGGGCTCCGTGCAGCGGGAACAGCTGGGGCTGGGCCAGGCTTTCCCCTCCCTGCCCCAGGTGGGTTCGCTCTGGCTCACTGGAGTTTGTACAAAAAGGCTCCAACAGGTGAAAGGTTGGAGTTGAATTCGTTGTGGTGCAAGGGTTCTGTGCCTGCTCAGCCACGGATTGATTGTGCTGCAGTCCTGCTGCTCACAAATCAGGAAAGGAGAACGTGGCTAATACAATCCAGATCTTTGCCTGATGAAGATTTAGTGGCTGCAAGCCATGCAGGGAGTAGTGTGTGTGGGAGCCGTTGGTTGTATTTATTAATGAGGGTCGGTACCTGTGCATGTGTTTTATTTTTTTTTAAGTGTGTTTAGTTATTTGCCTTTGAGGTTCTTTTCCTGTCCTTGGAAATTTGCCTGGTATTCCAGGACTTGCAAACCTGTTGGGCCAGAGGATTGGCTGACAGAGCCCAGGCCGGAGGCCCACGGTGGAGCTGTTTTCCTCACAGGGTTCAGCTGTGTGAGTGTGGGATGCCATGTGATGCCAATATCCCTTCCTTTCCCTCAGTGGTTCCTCTGTGGCCAAGTTAATGGGCTGCCAGGCGCTGGATTTCTTGCTGGTTTATTTTCTGTACCTTAATTTACGCCAATTTCCTCACACAGCAAATATTCCAGGTTCTAAATGCCTGGTGGTTTTACTGGTGTAAGTGCCTGAAACAATTACAGCATTGCAGGGTGTCTGGAGCAGGGCTTGGGCTGCCCAGCGCTGGCTGTTCAGTGAGTGGAGAGAGCCGGTGGCAATGGATCAGGCCAAAAATTCAGGTGTAAAGGGACTCTCGGTGAAAGAAACATGACATTGACCACCGTGGGACCCAGCAGCTTGAACTGGTGTGAAGGTGTAGTGCTCGGTGTGCCTAAACCAAAAAAAGGAGTCACTGTGAAAATAAAACCACAGTTTCAGTGAGTTTCAAAACAAGCTGATGCTGAGCTGATTATTTCTAATGTTTTCTTTAAGCCGTCTCTTGTTTGTCAATAATAGGGGTTTTTCTTGTTAAAATACCTTATTTCCCCAAGATTAAAGCATTTGCTTAGATGAGGGTTTTTTCCCCTATCTGCTTGTTTTGCAGTCTTGATTAAGCCTTGAAAATAGTTTCCTCTTACAGGGTTTCACAAATTAGGAAATAAACAAACAACAAGAGTAACTTTGGTTTGCCTTTGCAATCGTGGGGCGGAGCTTTGCTGTGGGAAATGGTATATTTTTATGAGATGTGCTAATCCTGAACACCATCGTTGGAGGGTGGAAGAGGCCCTAGTCAAGAGCACAGGAGGGGGGGAGCATTTGGTTTTTTTCTTTGGTGATGATTGTTGGAGCTGTGGATTTGGATGAATAGAACTGTCCTGGGATGAATGGACAGGGTGGAGGGGATGTATGGGACAGTTGTAATCTCTGGTTATAAATGAGAAATGCAATTTCAGGAGGAATTCTTCACTGAAAGGGTGGTCAGACTTTGGAAGAGGCTGCCCAGGGAGGTTTGGAGTCCCCATCCCTGGAGGTGTCCAAGGGAAGCCTGGACAGTGCTGGGGTGCAGGTTGGGCTCGGTGATCTTGGAGGGCTTTTCCAGCCTCAGTGGTTCTGTAACATGATCTTATCCACAGCACCATCAATCCTCTCATGTTCCCTCAACAAACCTGTTTGGATGTGGCGTAGTTCAGAAAATGGACGGATCAAGTTAAAGTGAAGAAATAATCTCAAGTCCTGGCAGCTCACAAGTGAGGCCATTGCAGCTTAGAGTGAGACTTGCAAACTGCAGTGTCCTGCTTTGTGTGGTGTGAGGTCTGGGTCTGATTTTGTTGTAACCCCTCTTGGAAAGGCAGTGCTGAATGTCCCTGATGGTGTGGCAGCACAAGAACAGGGCCAGTCACCTGCAGGGGTGGCAGGTTTGGGGTGAGTTCTGTGAGCAGAGTTCCAGCTCCTCCAGTACTGTGCATGTGCCAGGGAAAAGGGAACAGTCCCTTGGGGTGGTCCAGGAGTCTGCTGTGGAAGCAGAAGCTCCTTTGGGCTGCTCCTCGAAAGATGAGCTGGTCTCTCCTGGTGAACTGCTGAAATGGGCAGTGCTGAGGTGGAGTTTCTTGCTCGGTGCTGCTTGCAGGATTAAAGCAGGTGCTGTGTGTCTT
Organism: Pardalotus punctatus; assembly: GCA_013400915.1. Lineage (NCBI taxonomy): Eukaryota > Metazoa > Chordata > Aves > Passeriformes > Pardalotidae > Pardalotus > Pardalotus punctatus. The sequence goes on along the minus strand of VZTX01018676.1, from coordinate 16,669 downwards.
GTGGTGCCTACCCTGGAATTGAAACCAGCAGAAGAGCAGGGTAGCTTGTTCTGATGAGCTCCTGGAGCAGCTGGAGCTGCTCTTGCCCACCTGGGCTCGTTTGTGCCCTCGTGGGCAAGGGTCCAGCGGCACCGAGCTGTCCCAGCACTGGTGTGGCATCAGGAGCAGGGCACTGCCTGCCCCCTGTACTGGGCACTGCTGGAGCACCTCCAGTCTTGGGGCAGTTCTGGAACCCTCAGTGCAAAAAAAACATTGAGGGGCTGGAGCCCCAGGAGCAGCTGAGGGAGCTGGGAAAGGGCTCAGCCCGGAGAAAAGGGGGCTCAGGGGGGACCTTGTGGCTCTGCACAGCTCCTGACAGGAGGGGACAGCCGGGGGGGTCGGGCTCTGCTCCCAGGAAACAGGGACAGGAGGAGAGGGAACGGCCTCAGGCTGGGCCAGGGGAGGCACAGGTTGGATATTGGGCAAAATTACTTCACTTGAAAAAATAGTCAAGTATTGAAATGGGCTGCCCAGGGAAGTGGTAGAGTCCCCATCCCTGGAGGTGTTCAAAAATCAAGCAGATGTGGCCCTTCTTGAGATGGTTTAGTGGGCATGGCTGTGTCAGTTGGGTTTGATATCTGGAGGTCTTTTTAAATTTCCATGATCCTGTGATTCTGGCTGGTTCATTGATGGTGGTGGTTCCTCACTGCACAGCAAACTCCTTTGGAATATCTCATGTGTCAGGTTGCAAAGTGTACTGGGAGTCTTTGAGACATTATTACCCCATAAATACAAGATAGTTGTAGTTGTAGGATTGTCTTAAAGCCAGGAGGAATCTCAGGCTCCCGTGGGAGGTGGGATGAGGGTAGTGGCTCTGTAGTAGCTGGTAGACGAGCTGCTGGCTCGTCTGTGGGTGAGTGTGAGGGAAGGCGGCCTCACCAAAGCAGCTTATGGAGACCAAAGGGTTTAGAGGTAGAAAATCATGTGCTGCTAGAAAGTTATGTAAATGTAACATCTCTGTCACAATGTGGTGTAAATCCTGATTCCTGAAAATCTGCATTACAGTGTGTTCCAAATTAGCTTCTTCTGCTAAGATAGCAACAGAACCTGAAGGTGCTCGGGTGGCTGGAGCCCTTTTTGTGCTGTGTGTGAGATAATGCACAAGGGGCGTCAAAAGCTGCTGAGTTTGGTCCGGTGGCCTGTGCTGGGTGGGGACAGGTGCTGCTTTTTGGGGCGCTGGAAAGGAGCAGATGAAGAGCAGCAGAGTCTCCCTGTGCTGCGGGGCCGGATGCTGGCTGTGTCCATAGCTGTTCCAAATCATTCCCCTTCTCTTCCGCCGAGCCTCTCCTGGAGGCTGCTGCGGGAGGCAGGATGCCAAAACTGCACGAGCTTTGATCTGGCTCGACATTCCTGTCTAATTCCTGCTCCCCACGGACACTACACAAGCACTACAGCAATTGCTGCCTGCTTCTCTGTCTTGGCACTGGCAGGCAGTGGCTGGGCATGGAGGCAGATCCCACTTTCCAAAGTGCTGCAACTACTTGTTAGATTGGCAGAGGCATGCAGAGGCTCCGTGTGTGGCTCTTGCTTGTGCTGTACCTGTTGAGAAAACTGCTCTGGAGACCTGGAAATGCACTGTGGTTCATGGGATGAAATTTGCTCAGAGAAGCCACGGCTGTGCCATCCCTGGGAGTGTCCAAGGCCAGGCTGGACAGGGTTTGGAGCAGCCTGGGACTGTGGAAAGTGTCCCTGCCCATGGCAGGGGGTGCAATGACATGATCTTCAAGGTTCCTTCCAACACAAACCATTCTGAGATTCTGTTCTGTGAAAAAGATGAAGATGAAATGGAAAGTGCAGGAATTGTAATTTAAGCAAGGAAAGCTGCAACATTCAGCTGTGGATTCTGAACTCAGAGGAGTTTCATTTTCATACTTGCGGTTTTGGTTACGCTTGTCAAAACTTGGATCAGAACTTCCTAGCAGTGTTGTATGGGGAATAAAATGTCACTTCATATCTGAGCAAGTTAACCCTCTGGAAACAAAAATGGTTTAGAAATATGCACGGAAGTCTGTATTATTTGGCGATTTGTGGCTTGTGGCAATGTAATTGCATCCTCACATACCAGAACACCAATGTGAGGAGCGTTTCAGTGAGCTGGATGTTCCTATATCAGTGATGACATTCCCTGGAAGTGTCCAAGGCCGGGTTGGACAGGGTCTGGAGCAATCAGGTCTGGTGGAAGGTGTGGAAGGGGGTGGAACAAGATGATCTTTCAAGTCCCTTTGGAGCCAAACTGGTCTGTGAGTCTGATCATTTGGCTGCACAGGTGATCAAAGGAGGGGGAATAGCTCTGAGAAATTGAAATGGCAGATGTTTCTGGGTGAGGATGTCAGGTAATGCCTCTGCTTTTGGAGTAGTGTGATGCTGAGCTGTAAGGGAAGAGGCTTGGGTGATTGAACCCAACGTCATGATGGACACAGGCAGTTCATTCTCTCCTCATCCTGCTCAGGGCGTGATGCCTGTGGTCAGGAGATGATAATCTCAGAACATGCACGCAGAAGAAATTTCTGATCACAGTAGGCCAAAAAAAGGGCTGCTGCCCAAAGGCTGTGCTTTGTTTTTTAAGTTATGGATTTGTTTAATAGCACTTTTGCATTTATAAACATTTCTTTTGTGCCTTGGCCCATCCTGTCCACTTCTTTGAAATCTGCCAAGAAGTTGTGAAGAAAAAACTTTGTTTGCAGTCCAGCTATGTCCTGTCTGCATCCCACCCCAAGAAGAAACACGTGGCCACAGATGCACACTCATGCTTCAGCTGGCTGATGGTGCTTGATCTGAAGGGTTAATTGAAAACTTCTGATTAAAATAACTCTGCAATCCTTGGCTGCTCCTCTGGAAGTGTTTAGTAGATTCAGATGCTAATGCTTGTGGGTGGTTCAGAATTTTGAACCTTCGCCTTCTAGAAAATTACAGTTGGGAGGCCAACAGGTACAAGTCAGCCTGGGAACTGGAGCCTTCATCTGTGAAGGAGCCCAGCCCATCAGGGCTTTGGAGCTCAAAGTAGGTCCCCTGGCCACCAGTGGCTCTCCACACGTGCTCATCATGTGCTGGCAGTGGCTCCTCCTCTTGGGCTGGTTGTCCCTGGCGCTGAGGTTTTATCCAGAGAGCCCCGAGCCTGCGGAGCTGTCCGGGAGGGTCCTGCCTCGGGAACACGGGACCAGCCCTCGGAGCCTGTGGGAGCAGGGGCTTCCTAGCGGGACAGAAGCGTTGGCTTCACACCAGTGGAGCCCCAGCTGTGCCGGGGACGCCCTGCAAAGCCCAGCCCTGGAGCCCGACAGCAGCACCAGCATGGAGGAGAGGGAGCCCCCGCCCAGGTGCGGTGCTGGACAGGGAGAAAGGGGACGGGGGACGTGGAGGGGGAAGGTGTTGGGTGATGGGGACAGAGGGAGGGAGCAGCTGCAGGGACAGGGGGACAGGTGAGGAACTGCTGAATTTAGGGAGTGTCGCTGAGCAGGGCGATATGGTTTGCTTTTCTGTTATCCGTGGGATTTGTGGAAGCAGGTAGAGAGGTCAGGCAGACAGGCTTCAAGATGGCGAAGAGAGGACTTTATTTACAAGAAGTTCTTTTTATACACAGTAATAAACAATTGTCTATTGGCCAAAGACAATCCACCCCCAAAGACCTATTGGTTATGGCTTGTACACCTCTAACACAAAACACAGAGATTAAGAAAGTAGAGTTTATCTGTATTCTCCATGAGAGAGAAAGAAAAATCCTAAAACACTGCAACTACAGGGCGAGGATGGGAGCGTGGTGGGTTGATGTGGGGAACGGGGTGCAGGAACCAGCCCCTGCTGTGGGGAACCCTCCATAGATAGCTGGGCATGAAAAATGCCATTGGGGCTCTTCTGTACCCTCTTCTTCCCTGGCCATTTGTTCCTTGGCCAAACTCCAGCTGGTGTAGTAAACCAAGCTTGCTCTCTTTCCCCATGACTTTGGTTGCCCTGGTCCTTTTGGCGTGTTCCAGCTCTCTCCTGATAGAAATATGCTGGAAAACATTGTGTGCTCGTAGGGGCCTCGTCCAGAGGCTGACGTCCAGGCTGCCTCCTCCCAGCAGGGCTGGAGCCAGCGAGGATGGACTTCAGGAAGTATCAGCTTCAGTAAGTGCTCCTTACTTTTAACGGGATTGAAAAGATGCTGTCAGGTCATACTTGGTTTGGAACAAAACAATGATATTTTTCCCCTGACAGTGTGTCTCTAATAGATTTTCTTTTTCCAGCTGCCTGCAGCTGCCTGTCAATAGGACCTGTCAGTCGTGTTTCTTACCTCAGTCAGTGGCTGCTGTGTAAGGGATTGCTGTCAGAGTGTAACTTTTATGCATCTGACCTGAATTTTCTATAACTAGCTTGTCTGGTTGCACTGGGCAAATAATTTAAAAAAAAAGTGAAGGCGCCCTTCATAAGGAGAAAAGGACGTTGGGTACGTTTGCTTTCCTATACTGAGGTTTTATTGAGGTTAAAGTTAACAAAATGAGTTACTTTATCTATTTTCTTAAACTGATGTTGCACCCACGAAGTAGTAACTTCTGAATAACTTTGTCACTGATATGATAAAAAAAAATGTATTTATCCGTGAAGTGGCAAATAGTATGAATAGAATGCAATTAACTTGGCCATCATCTTGCTGTGTGAATTTACACTCCTCTTCCTACTTATTTTTAGAGAAAGGGGAAGTGTGTGCTTGATGAGATGTGCAGTGAGACTGATCTCCCTCTTGGGAGCAGAGGGGTGCTGTGGGCTGGTGGATGGGGATTTGGGAGACCTGGATTCAGATCTGGGCTCCGAGTCTGACCCGCTGGATGTCCTTGAGAAAGTATGATAGCTGTGCTGCTCCCTCCTTCCCCTCTTCCCCAGCCTCCATCTTGCCTGCTCAGCCTGGGAATTGGAGAAAAATCTGCTGCATTTGAAGCGTCACGAGGAAAAATACTTTGTCTGAGAAAGTGCCTTTCTCCCCCTTAATCTAACGGTTCATCAGCCGCCCATGTGTGGCAGATAGCAGCCTCCTGGACATGAAAGGTTGCAGCTGAAGGGAAAACAAGATCCTGTGGTAGATAAATGTGCTGCACTGATAGTTTTTTTTTCATGTGTAATCTCTGAAATGTAACTCTGTGTGCAGAAAAGGAGTGCTGAGCCCTCCCAGCACTGTCCCTGAGCTGAGTCCCACTGCAGGTGGGTGAGGATCCTGGTGCTCAGGACACAGCCTGCTCCAGATCCCCAAAATCCCTTTATTTGCCTTTCCCTGGTGAGTGCAAAGAGCTCCTTTTAGATTTGCTAAGTCAGAAGCTTTGCAGATGACAGAGCTCTGTCCTCAGCCCCAGCACGGTGATTATTCACTGGATGATCTTTTAAATAAAGCACTTCCTCCCTGCTTTGGCTGTTTTAATAGGATTCTTAGGAATCTTTCTCAGCGTCCTCAGGGAGGAAACCTTCCTTTTTTTACTGAAATAAGAATGAGAAACATCAGGTTTGGGTTCAGATTTTCAAGTTAGCTGCACCTGTGAAAATAGAGAATGCTCTGTGGGTGTTATCCAAAAAAACACATAAAGTCTTGGTTAGCCTATAGGGCCACATTTTCAGCCAAGTCATCTTGTAAAGTTTGGATTTACCAGATTATTTAAGCACTGGACTTTCAGTATGGTTGCATTTAAAAAATGTTAATTTGCTGGGCCTAATTTACCAGTATTAATGACCCAATTCCACTAAATTCAAACACAAACTTACCTAGTTTTGGGAGTTCTCAGTTCTGTTAATTTCTGGATGATTTTGCTTATGCCTTAAAGCAGTTCTTTGTGTTTGCTTCTTTGTTGTCTCTCGAGCCTTAAATTCTGGTCTTGTTTCTATCAAAAACCGAAACAAAGTTAAACTTTCACTCTAGAGCTTCCTGTCTCCAGTAATGAAGTTGAAACAATTCAGTACAGTTTGAGATTCTATTCTTAAACAAAGTGAAAAAGACTTGGATAAAGTGCTGCTCCAATTTTGGTACCAGTACATATAAAATTGCCAGTGTTTATTTAATTGAGCACTAAACCACAGTGAAAATCTGCCAGTCGAGACCTGAGTGCATCCTGGGACTGCAGGGCATGGCAAGGAACTTCTTTTTGCTCTAAACAAACATCATTAGAACCATCTTAGATACAGTAATTTGTCTCCCAGTTGCTGGGAATCAAACCCTTGGCAATAAGACACATTTGGGCTCGTTTATTTTACAAACAAGATTTGCAGTCATAGGATCAAGAATTAAAATCCCACACAAAGCAGGCGCGTGAGACGTGAAATCGGAGAAATAGCTTTGGATTCTTTGAAAAGTCCTTCCACAAATGCTGGAGATGAGGAATGACGGTGCAGGGCTGCTGTCACAAACAGTCCCCGTGAAAAGGGACTTCAAACGGGGCCTTGACTCTGCTCTTCAAGGAAAGCAAACTTCAGCATCGCTCTTGAAACCTGTTTTTATTAACTCAGCATCGGCACTGAGATGAGTGATGGGAGAAATTAGCGTGAAATGTTTACAAAGCACTTGCATTTCCCATTCTGAGGGTTTCAAAAGGCAGCTGTCTCATTAAGGTATTTGATATTGAGCAGTCAGTTTGATTTTGCAGTGTTTTCACTGTTAATCCTGCTTTAACTGCCAGTGTGAAATGTGTTTTCATGAGAAAAAGGATTGCATTTCAGGGGCTATATTAAGCTTATCCTGGCTTATTCAAGGCCATTAGGCTGAACATATGTTCTGCTTGTGCCCTAAAATACAACTGAGTCCTGAGAGCTGCTGGGAACCGCTCTGGGTCTGCAGAGCTTCACCTTGGGTTTGGGGACAAACCGTGGTCAAGGGTTTCTACAAACCCTTCCTTTGCATTTCACAGCTGCTTCTGCTCAGTCCTTTTTGCTGCAGGAAAAACAGCTTCTTTTGAAGATACACACGAGATAATCTGGAGTATGAAATAATCAGAACTGGACCTCAGGGCTGTGTCGCTTTCTCTTCTTGCAGAACATCAAACTCGTGGTCTTGTGCAGATTTGTGCTTGTCAGAGCAGGAGGGGAAAGTCCTAAAGCTCCTGAGGTTTTCCTGGGTTTAATTCCCTGCCTGGATTTGGCTGATGCATTTTCAGATCCAGCCCCACAGAGCAAAGCTATAGACTGACAGATTAACTTGGAGGTGTCAGTATCTTGAAATTCACTTGAAATTCAGCAGATTTTTATGTTTGTTTCTTTTTAGTCAGTTTCTTGAACAGAGACTTGATTTTATTTTCCTGTGCAGATAACCTGTATATAAAACATACTCAGACACTAGTTTTTATATAGACATGAGGAAATAGTCACCAACAAAATTATAAAAATTCAGGCTTTTGGGGCTTTAAAAAATACTGTAGAATGTGTTCATCTCTCAGGAATTTTTTGATGTCTATGGGCAGATATAGTTAACTTCTCAATGTACAGTCCACTTTTAGTTCATGTTTCTTTTGTAGTCTGGCAAGTCCTTCTGTCTGTTAAAATGAGAACCTTCAGCTTAGTGGGAAAAGAACATTATTTTTAAAACTTGGATTGCTGCTGTCGACATTGCTGCCACCTGAGTTAAGCTGCCTGGAGAAAGCTGACTTCGTTTTTGCTGGATATTGCCATGCTTATCAGTGTTTCATCTTTGATTTTTTATTTTTTTTTAAAAGTGAATTTACCTAGAAGGAATCTTGTTTTCCTGCAGTGTTCAAGGGGAGAGGAGGACAGTGCTCCCTGGCCAATATTGCCTTGTTACAGCTGGAACAGCATGAATTTCCTGCAGCCTTTCTTGCAAGGCAGTGAGGGTGCCATTAAAACTGAGATTAGGCACAGAATAACTGCAAATGTTCTCTTAGGGCCGTCCCCTCCTCTAGTATAATCAATTGCTCTTGGCACTGGCATATCTAAAATAAATAAATAGTGGGGTAATGGCTGTATTTGTCCAGGGAGCACAATTGCTTCTTGAGCAGTGGGATTGTGCTGTACCCGTGAGAGCCAGGTACGGAGAGGGTGTGAAAATCCTGGAAAATCCTCCTGTCCTGTGCTTCCAGAGACTTCTGATGGTCATCTCCTGTGTGTGGTCAGTGCTTGTGGGGGGAATTGTCCCCTCCCCAGCTGGGGACACACATGGATGCTCTGACTGACATGTCCAGCAGCAAACCTGTTCTCCTCCATCCCTGTGCTCTCCCTGTGCTGTGAACGCAGGATAAATGTGCCAAGGCTGACAGATTTTTACTGCCTCCGCTTCTGGCTCCTCCTGCTGAAGGAAATAATCAAAAATGGCTCCCATAGAGGTCTGATTTTTGGGAGGATTAGTGTGGTCAGCTGTTGGTGACATCATTTTCGAAAAAAGGTTTTCAAACTGGGAATTTTGCTCTTGAAAACCTTCCGGTTCTACTTTTTCCATCAGATTTCCCAGTTGGCTTCCTCAAAGGTGGAAAATGCTCCATTAGTGGTGGCTGTTGATTTAGTGTTCAGTGCCACTAACTGATTTTGTTGGTCCCTTGGGAGGAGACTGTGAGCAGCTTTGAAGCTAAATCAGGGTAGCAATGATTCTCTTTCTGGGTGTGTGGGGAGTCCTGTGGGCCACTGAGTCCCTCTGTCCATCTGCCAGTCCAGCGTGCTCCTGGGCGCTGGCCAAGCTGAGCAGCCACATTTGTAAGGAGAAATAATCTTTGGCTATTTGGCTATGAAAGAACAGATACAGACAGTGTTCATTTGGGCTGTGGGAAGCCTGAGGATGAAGCAGTGTTGTTTTTTCTTTATGAGAGGTTCATCCCAGTGGGAATTGGCTCTGGCACCTCCATGGGAGCATCCCTGGTGTGCTGTGGTGACATCGCTCTGATGGGTGCCAGGACAGTGTTCAGAACTACAGGAGAAGGGGTGAGGACTTCAGTGCTGATCAATCCTCACCTAAGCCTTGGGAAATAAGGTTTTTGTAGCCAGCTCAGCCCTTTGCAAGGGGTTGGTGGCCAATCTCCTGGTTGGGAGCCAGAGAGGCTGGGATTCCAGTGTGCACCCCAAACCCCAGCTCTGTAGTGATGACTTCTGTGAGATTCCCAGAACGTTCTGAGAAGGATCTGGTGAACAGCCCAGCAGTTAAATCCAGTTGTACCTGAACTGCTGCCGGGCTTAACGTGACCTTTCTGTTATCTGCAGCTGTGTGAGGGCTGTAGGTAAAGCTGATAAACATTTTGTTAGTGGAAGTGTCAGTAAATTGCAGAAGAGCTCGTTTTAGGGGTTTGCACTATCATCATATCTCAGGGTTACAATATCATGGTATGTTGGGGTCTTCCTCAGTAAAGAAAATTGAGGCTGTGTCCTGGAAAGTGTTACAGGAATTTGCTTGTCCATCCCTGAGCCTGATTTTGGTCAATGGTCTAAGAATATTTTCTTTTTTTTTGCCTTGTGCCAAGAAAAAATCGCTAATGGAAGTCAATAATTTTGACCTTCACATTCCCTTGGTTCAGCTGTGGTGAACATCTGTCTCTTTCAAAGGAAATTGTAATCCCCCTCACAGCCTGAAAAGGAAGCCTGAATGCCATTGTAGAAAGGGTTAATATGGGAGATTTTTATTGGCTTAGATAGCTTTTCCTTTGGGCTGTATTAATTCAGGGCTGAGCTTAATTTTGAGGGATGAAAACTTTTTTGGTCTAAAGTTGATAGTTAGCATCCAGCTCAGGAAATGGGGAAAGTTTTATTTCCAGTGCTGCTCATTCAGTCACTCTGCAGGTTTCTGTAGGTTTTGTCCATATATCTTAAAACAGGAGTGGTTTTCTGCCCACTCACCAGGAAGGAATGGGAACAGACTGTGTAACATGCAGGGGTGAGGGATGTGGCATTTAACAAACAACCTGGAGCCCAGGGGTTTTTGTGTGCACTGGGATTTGATTCCAGAGGAGCTGACACCCCTTGACCTGCCTATCAGCTTGGTCTGTTACCTCTTGGTTTTCCTGAATCTGTTTTTAATTGTCCCAGTGGCACAAATTGACAGGGCTAGAGTTTCTATAATGTCCTTTGATTTAATAATGATGGAAGTGGTTATTGTTATTCCCAGCAGCACAGATCCTTTGGGGAGTGAGGAGGGAGGGTTGGTTGGAGTTTTTCAGAAGGAAAGTGTAACTTCAGGTCTTTGCTGCCCTTTCATAGCTGCAAACATCACCTTTTAGATCTCCAGGAATCTGTCCTTGTTGAGCTCCAACCTTGGTTAAAAATCTGACCCTTACTCTTTTGGGAAACAAGACCATGTCCATGGAAAGGGAATATTTATCCCTGTACAGTGGCAGGGCTGTGCTCTGTAATAAACAGAATTTCCTGCTGCTCACTTGCCCTGCTCTTAGATCATTTAGAACCTCTTTGGGTGTGATGGAGAGAGGGGATGGAAGTGTTCAGAGTTCTTTTTCCCTTCTCTGTGGCAGTGTTGGCTGGCAGGGCTCACAGCCTGCCAGGAGGGGCAAGCTTGGAAGAGCCACAGTGCTCCTGCTGTTTGAAACCTCAAGCACAGGAGCTGTTTGGGCCTTTTGAACTTGGTGATCAAAAAGCAGGGCTTGGGAGGATCTCCAGGAAACCAGTAAAGAGCCTTGGAAATGGTGTCTTTGAAGATCTGTGCAGTTGGGGTTTTTATCCAGGCTCATGTAGTCTCTTTGTTGCTGTGACAGATTGAAACTCACTTTTTTCCTATATTTATTTAAATGACAGGTGGGTCCTGTGTCATTTGCACTTGGGGATTTAGACAAAATAAAGTTCTTAGTACAGTGGAAGTTGGCAACACTCGGTGTCTGTCTCCTCAGTGTCCCATTCAAGCCATCTATTTTAAACCCAGGATTGAAGTATTGCTGATTTCACAGGGATTTGGCTTCCTGATAAAGCATTTGACTCTGAAAAATCTTTATGCTTTTACATGCAAAGTCTGTTGTCAGGCATACCGGGTGGGTCTTCACCTAATTCTGGTTTGGGTCCTGCAGGTGTAAGCAGGAGGCTGCTGGTGTCACATCAAAATATTGATGTGACCAAAAAATGTTGGCATGAACCAGGTCAATATTTTGAATTGCTTGGGAGCACAAAAGAGAACCTTTAAAGGATGCTTAAACCTACCTTTAATTCTGGCCAGGAAATGTGATTTAGATACAAATATGCCTTAAACTGAAGCAGTTCCCTCTGGCAGGTGGGGTGGAATGGGTTGGCATGGCTGGACTGAACTCCAGCATCCTCTGGGATGAATGCCTGCCTGTGAAACAGTCCCTTATGGAATGGGATGCCAGTAGCTGCTTGTTTTTCCCTGGTTTTATTTTTCCAAGCGAGCACTCTGGCGTGCTGGGTTTTCTTTGATACCTGAAATTCCACTGCAAGAACTCGTTCAGTTTTTCAAACAAACCAACAATCAAAGGCAAAGGGTCCTGTTGCTGTAACCTCTGGTAGCTGCACCAAGGAATTCTGCCTGATTAATGTTGTTCTTTATTCTTTTTTTTCTTTCTTCCAGGGGCAGTAAGCCAGAGATGACTGACAAGATGTCGAGCTTCCTTCATATTGGAGATATTTGTTCTCTCTATGCAGAGGGCTCAACAAATGGATTTATTAGCACTTTGGGGTAAGAACAGCTGTTCTTTTGTATTAAAAACACCTTGAGAAGGACTGGCAGAGCTCAGCTAGCTCTCCTGAGCCTGATCCCAGGAACACTGGGTAGAGCAAGGGAGTTTTATGGATAGATATGGCCTTAAATTTAAAAACGGCCTGAAGTTAATATGGCAAGAGATTTTTGGGAGGCTGGAGAGTGTATCAGTGGCTGTGGTGTGGTTTTATGTCCTTGGTGGGGAGGAGGAACTTTGTCAGGTGAAGGTGTGGGTAGGGGGAATGAATGCAATCCAATGGTTTTTCCATGTTGTTGTCTGTCCCGTGTCCGTCCGTGTGTCCCGTCCTGTCCCTCCCTGCCCCCTCCCCCAGCCAGGGATGGACAGACCCCCGTGCACTCTGCTGACTGCACAAAGGATGTAGCACAGGCGATGGAAGTAGCTTAAAAAAGGTATAGATCTAAAAAAAAAAAAATAAAAATTAACCAAATCCCCAAGCCAAATGGTTTAAACACCACCAACTCACCACTACGACTGGTTTTGCCTTAAAATCGAAGCTTAATTTGAGGTTTCTCCTACAAACAAAATTGTCTTTCTCCAAAGGAGAGCATGTTTTGAGCCTTGTGCTTTGCCAGAGCTCTGGAGCTGCGGTGGGAGCTGAGCTGTGCCGGCTCCCTTTGTGCAGAGCCCCTTTGTGCTGCCTTCCACAAGGACACAGAGCAGCTGCTCTGGGGCAGGGAGAAGTGAACGCTGCTCCATGAACCAAAAAAGTAGCTTTTCACGTGGGAAAAGGCAGAGCAAACCACGGGACTGGAACGCAGCTCTGAGCAGAGCCAGGCAGTGTTTGATCCTGCTGAGGAGGAAGCTCTGCAAGCACCAGGAGCTGGCAGAGGAGCTGGGTGCTGCCTGGGGAGGAGCCCTTGCAGGGTGAGGAGCTCCAGGAGCGCTTTTCCCCCTCTCCCCAAAGGTGTGAGCAGCGTGTGCCGCAGGGCTGCGCTGGCAGAGCGAGGGGCTTCACACAACCTGCTCTTTCTCATTTCCAGTAGCCCTAAGGGCCTCAGGGTGGGTGCAGTCACAGCACATTTTTTGATGCCCACAGCCCAGCTGCATCCTCTAAGTGGAGCTCCCAAGCAGGGTACAGAGACAGCATCGTGGTAAGTGCCTCGGCAGGAAGCGATGGGCTGGAATCTCACCTGAGCGACTCCCAACTAACTTGTAGGTTTAGTCCTCTAGCTATTAGGATTCTGGAAAATAAGGGGGCAGAGAAGGAAGCAGACACTGAAGATGCACCATGATCTATTATAGGAAAGAGAAGAAAATATGGGATGCTGCCAGAAAGGAAAGAAGGTATGATAAAAGCGAGGGATGTAGTAAGTAGGGTTGGTTGAATAGTATTTGGCGAATGTATTTGACAAATTTCCCAGGTCCTCGTCAAATATGACACGTGCACTCTTGCAGCCCTGGGTCAGCTGTGTGACGGGCCAAATACTATCTGCTGAACACTGGCAACATGAATTATCCTATACAGCTGGCTATTGTTTTTCTTCCCAGTCCTGAAGCGGGTTTGGCAGTAAATAATTCCAGACCAAGTAGAAAGTTTTGTTATGCCATGTGGAATCCCATACGGTGCATGATGAACAGTATGCAGTGGCTGTGGCTTCTGATGGCATTGCTGAGCAGATATTTTTCACCATGGGTAGTCCTTTTGGACATCACAGGCCCCAAGCACGTGTATTTCCTAGGCTTGATGAGATGTTCTCATGGCAGGCCTAAAACCTCTCAATGTTCAAGCCTCCTCTTTGATTTGGTTAGTGCTGTTTTAAGGTAACTGCATTATATAATGGCCACGTATCTTCTGAGCCTAATTTAAGCCAGAAATCCTAATTGCTTTGTGAAACATGAAATGCATTATCATCTCAATAAGCCCTTTATAATCGAATTAGTTTTGTCCCATATTTAATTTAGTCTTTGTCCTGGAGAAAATTAAAGCGGCAAAGGAAAGATTTGGTGTAATTGTCCTCTAGACCATGTGGAGGTTTGACAGTCTGATGTCATAACGATGTGTAATGACTTGTTATGTGGTTCCTGAAGGTTGAGGAGCAGATACCACTCTACATTCTAATGCTGTCCTAAATCTCTGAAGTGTTCCTATTTAATATTCCTATGACACATTGCTTAATCAGGACTTTACTCTTGCTGTTTCCCAAACTCAGTGCTGTCATCATGATGATTACTGGTGTACAATATATCCTCTTTTGTGTTTTTCACCCTGTCAAATTTTTCTCTTACCAGTTTGGGAAGTTCCTCTTTATTTCCAACTTAATCTCAGATGAGAGGGATGTAATGCACTGAGTTTATCTGTGTGGGATGATCAGAGTAACCTATTTCCTTGATAGTTTTTGGCCCTTTGTTCACCAGAAGCAGGTGCTTCAGCTCAAATATTAATACCATTCATGTTGGAGCACCTATATGTATATATAGTACTGAGTAGGGAGAAAATCCATGGGGAAAAAGCAATTCACTCTGAATGTTTGCATATGCAAATTTTAGATGCATAGAACTGTTGAGCCCACTTAGTTCCTCTGATCTCTTAATTTTCATGCACTTCCTTATTTTCTCTAATTGTTGTCTCAAGATGCTCCCTGCATGTGACCAGCCTCTGCAAGGAACAACTCTCATATTCTAGGTCTCAGTCTTTCTCAAGTTGATTCTGCATGAGAATGGACCTCTCAAACCTCTGACCTTGGAGTTTTACTTTCTACGTTTGTGTAGAAAGCCTCTTTGACAGATTGCTTTTAAGGGGCCAAATTGAGAGTCATTTTAGGATCAAATCAAACCCCAGAGGGTTTGGTTGCAGGTGCAATTTTCCAATTTGGAAGTGGTGTTTGGTAAAAGCGCAATTCCACCTTGATCCGCAGCCTGCCTGGGCAGAGCAGTGGGAACAGATGCTTCTTGGATTTCCCTCACTCTGTGGGATTTCAATTGACCCTGTGGAGTTCTGCAGGGACAGAAAGCTCTGTCCTGGCGTTCCCTGTTGGAATCTCTTGGGTTCACTTGTCCGGCTCACTCCCTTCCTGGCAGAACAGGAGGAGGTTGGCTCAGTCCCTTGCCTCACCTTGTGTTTGGCTGGTGAGCAGGAGGGTACTTTGTGCTTTTTTTATCTCAGGAGCCAATTTTTATTGTGGCAGTGACTGCTTCTGCCGTTTCTTAATGCGTGTGGGGTCACAGGGTCAGTGTCCAGTTCGCAGATTGTCATATTTTCCTGGTTTCCATTCATACAAACACATTTTCAGCGTGACTCAAATCTGTCCAAGAGGCAGGACCTGTCCTGAGGCTGTCTGTCACCTCCCTAGAATATGGGCTGTTCTGTCTGCACCTCGAGCAGGGCACAGAAAGATGATGCAGAAACAGGAGCAATGACTTCTTTATTGTCCCACCTAGCAGGAGCATAGCTCTGGGCAACAGTAAAAATCAGCTGCATGCTTCTTAGAAAGACCTGGCATAAGTTGGCATTTGGGGAATGTCTTCTGCTGAAGTGGCCACTCGGATGAAATATTGCAAGTGAACGACTTTGGTTTTGTTGAGGAGGATGTGAGGGATTGCAGGGGGATGGAATTTCACTTTACTGCTCATTTCTTTGCAGCCTTGTGGATGATCGGTGTGTTGTACAGCCAGAAGCAGGTGATCTTAACAACCCACCCAAAAAATTCAGAGGTAAGTTGGTCAGACAGCTCATGATTCTTCATTTTCTCAGGGATCTGTAATGATTTCTGAGCTCTGTGCTTTCTGTAGCGTGTTTTAGTGTCATCTCCTCCCACCCAAAAAATTCAGAGGTAAGTTGGTCAGACAGCTCCTTATCCTTCTGCTTAGAAATGATTCTTCATTTTCTGCAGGGATCTGTAATGATTTCTGAGCTCTGTGCTTTCTCTAGCATGTTTTAGTGTCATCTCCTCCCACCCAAAAAATTCAGAGGTAAGTTGGTCAGACAGCTCCTTATCCGATCCTTCATTTTCTGCAGGGATCTGTAATGATTTCTGAGCTCTGTGCTTTCTCTAGCATGTTTTAGTGTCATCTCCTTCCATGAGGGACAACTCGGGAGGAAAAATGTGTGTGTTGAATGTCTGTGGGATTGTGGTGGTTTAACCTGAGTCAGCCCCTCCTGGTGGGATGGGGGAGAGAACTGGGTGGGAAAAGAGAAAACTCGTGCATTGAGATAACACAGTTTAGCAGATAAAGGAAAAGCTTTGCACACGGGCAAAGCAAGATGTGGAATTCATTTCCCATGGCAGGCAGGTGTTGGGCCAACACAACTGCCATCGCTCCAGATGTTCCCAGCTGTGTCCTGCTGTGATGCCCTGGGGTCTGGGACACCCCTGGGGCTGGCTGTGCCCCCCAACTCCTCGTGCAGCCCCAGCCCTTGCAGGTGGGATGAGGAGCAGAGCAGATCTGCTCAGCAATAACCAAAACATCCCTGTGTTTTCAGCAGTTTCCAGCACAAATCCAGAATGTGGCTCTATCAGCTGCTGCAAAGAAAATCAACTCTGCCCCAGCCAAACCCAGGAATCGAGAAGAAAGCTTTGTGAGGGGGTGGGGTTGAGGTTGTTAATTGTTTGCCTTTCAGATCTGTCCAGACTTCCAGGATCCCTGGAAATTTAATTTCTTTTTCTCCATTCTATCACACATTCATTTTAATTCCCCAGTACCAAACCTGTCTCAGAGAGGAAGAAAATAAAAAGGAGCAACTGTTTGCCACAGCTATTGTTGTCTGACCTAATTTGATATGAGCTACCTTGGGCTTTGTTTTCATTCTGCCAGGAAACTTATGCTCAGTGATAAGAAATTAGTGCTGCTGCCTTGCAGTTTGGCAAGGGCTGACTTGGTCAAGAAAGGCCACAAAGAAGAGAAGCACTACTGGGATTTTGTTTCCAGAGACCTTGAATAATTCTTTTTGCCCCTGGGTTCCATCTTTTACCCAAAGGATAACTCAGCCAAATATTCTACAATTTTGATCTGGATTTTATTGTTTCAGATGTAGCAGCAACTGCATGTCTTGTTTCTTGGGGCGAATCCTGTTT
>VZTX01018673.1:0-11593 GCA_013400915.1 Pardalotus punctatus | reverse complement strand
TCTCCAGAGTGGATTTCTCCACACAGTGCAGACCTGGTCTGTGTGGATTTCTCCAGTAGATTTCTCCACAATGCAGGCCTGGCCTGCGTGGATTTCTCGTGGATTTCTCCACAGTGGATTTCTCCACAGCACAACCCAGCCTGTGTGGATTTCTCCACAGCGCAGGCCCAACCATCATGGATTTCTCCACAGCACAGACCCGGCCTGCATGGATTTCTCCAGTGGATTTCTCCACAGGGCAGGCCCGGCCTGCACGGATTTCTCCACAGCGCAGGCCCAGGCCCNTGGATTTCTCCACAGCACAGGCCCAGATCTCATGGATTTCTCCACAGCGCAGACCAGGCCTGTGTGGATTTCTCCAGAGTGGATTTCTCCACAGCGCAGGCCTGGCCCGCACGGATTTCTCCAGAGTGGATTTCTCCACAGCACAGGCCCAGCCATCATGGATTTCTCCACAGCACAGGCCCAGATCTCATGGATTTCTCCACAGCACAGACCCGGCCTGCGTGGATTTCTCCAGTGGATTTCTCCACAGCACAACCCAGCCTGCGTGGATTTCTCCACAGCGCAGGCCTGGCCCTCATGGATTTCTCCACAGCAGAGGCCTGGCCTGCGTGGATTTCTCCACAGTGGATTTCTCCCCAGCAAAGGCCCGGCCTGCATGGATTTCTCCCCAGCGCAGGCCCAGCCCACACCTCTGCAGCAGGGAACCGCGACGCGAGGAGCAAAACAGGGATCCGGGAAGGCCCCGAGGGCCAGGGACCGCCGCCCCTACCTCATGTGCGTCTTCAACGCCGACGGCTGGGAGAACTTGGCCTCGCACTCGGGGCATCCGTAGGGCTTGTGGCCCGTGTGGGTCCTCTCGTGGAGCCGCAGCGCCGTCCTGGAGCTCAGCCCCTTGCCGCACTGGTGGCACTGGTGGCGCTCGCCGCCGCCCTCGTGCACCTGCAGCACGTGCCGGCGGACGTCCTTGCCGCGCTTGAAGCGCTTGGCGCACAGCGGGCAGGGGAAGCGGCGCTCGCTGCTGTGCACGTGCCGCTGGTGGCTGCGCAGGTTGCAGCGGTTGGCGAAGGTCTGCGCGCACGTCTCGCAGCGGAACTCGGGCTCCGAGGCGATGCCGTGGCTCTGCCGGATGTGCTTCAGGAAGCTCTTCTCGTACAGGAACTCCTTCCGGCACGTGCCGCACTTGAAGGCGCCGCCGCGCTTCTTCTTGTCCTCCTCCTCGGATTTGGGGGGGTTTTCCGGAGTGGAACCCTCGGGTTTGCCGGAGATCTCCTCCCGCTCCTCATCCCGCTTCCCCTCCTCGTCCTCCTTTTCCTCCTCCGCGTTCCGCTGCTGCTCCCGCAGCCTCCGGGTGTATTTTTTCTTCGGGATCTCCACGAACACCTTCCTGCCGGCCAGCCGCCCGCTCGCCCGGCGGATCTTCAGCACTTCCTTCTTCTTGTCCGGCTTCTCCTTGGATTTGGCGGCCGGCCCCTCGGGAGATGCTCCGTGGCCAGGCCCGGATGCTGGAGAATCCGTAGGATCCCGCTTGGCTTCTACCGCCGCGGCGGCGCTCGGGCGGGCGGCGCTTTCCTCCTCGGAATTCTGCGATTCCGAGAAGCTCTGCAGCTCCAAGAGCACGGATTCCAGCATCTGCTTCTTCAGCTGGAAGCAGGTCTCGGAGAGATCCAGGCACTTGAGCTTCTCGGCGATCTCCAGCATGCGCTGCACCCTGTCCTCCTCCACCTCCACGCGCGCCGTGTACACGAACTCCAGGAAGGAGGCGAAATCCGCCACCTGCACCTCGTTGAGGAACACGTTGCTCCGGGGGCCATCCCCGGATTTCTCGTTGAGGAAAACGTCCTTGAAGAACTTGCTGGTGGCCGCCAGCACGGCCTTGTGCGCCGGGAATTCCGCGCGGACGCCCTGGTACTCCACGCTCACGGTGACGTCGCACAGGTGGCCCAGCAGCCGCAGCTGCTGCATCTCGTTCAGCAGGTTGATGGGAGAGGATTTGGATTCCAGCAGGACGGGGTTGCTTTCCATCTTTCTTCTCCCTGCTAACGAGATCCCGCGTTAGCCGGCGGAATTCCGGGCGAAAGCCGGGATCGCTGAGGTCGGAAAGAGTTCTGAGGTGATGGAGCTCAGCTCGTCAACAAAACCACGGAGGGAACCTGAGCTTAAATCCCATCCCTAATTTAATCCATGAAACCCTCTGGGCTGTCAGAAGACGGGGCAGGGATGGAGCAAACAGAGCTGGGATCAAAGCTGGAATGGAGGAACGGTTTTCCTTAAGGCACATGGGATTAAGGAATGATTCCTGGCCTCATCAGGCAACAAAAGGAAGGCAAGATTGAGCAAAAATTAACTGAAATCCTGAAAATCTCTGCCTGAACACAGCTTCCACAAAAAATTCCAAGTTCTTATGTGATGGATAATCATATTCACGCATTGAAAATACCCAAAAATGATGGAAATTCCTCAAAATGGACTCAGCGCCTGCACATTTTGAAAATCCGTTTCCAGCCTTCCATTCCAGCATTGTCCAGGCTGGGCTGCATTTCCCAGGAATGTTTGAAGCAGCTCCAGGGTTTGTAAAAGAACTGGTTTTGGGGGGTTTTCCCAAATGTTTGACCCCGGAAGCGACTGCATTTCTATGGATTTGAGGATGCTCTGTTGAGTTTAACCCTGTTCCTACTGGAATCTGAGGAATTTCTTTCCATTTCCTGGGAATTACGTGATGTCTCACCCAATGCTTTATAAACAATCGGTGATACCCAAATGACAATTTTTTACCCAAATGAAATTATTTTTAACTACTTCTCGTGCTATTTCACAACTATCCCTCTAATTCCCGCTTGAGCACTGCCCATTCCCAGGAAAACATTCCCTCCCAGATGCAAAACTGCCAGGAAAAAGGCAAAAAGCTCCAGCCCGAAGGGGAATGGGGGAGAGGATTCCCAGGTGGCGGCTGCTGCTGGAATCATGGAGATTTCATGGAGCGCCCATTGCAAAGGACCCTGGATCACAGCGGAACGCTGGGGCAAAGAAAGCGAGGAAAAGGTGGGAAGGAGAAATCGAGGAGGAAAAACGCGAGGGGAAAAGAAGGAAAAGAAAAAAGAAAGGGGGGGGGGGAGAAGAGGAGGGGGGCGGAATAACGGGGAAAGAAGGGAGAAGAAGAAGGCGGGCGGGACCAGCCCGCCATGGCTCCCGCACTCACCGTTCCCAGCCCCTTCCCAGCCCGTTCCCGGTCCGTTCCCAGCCCGTTCCCGGTCCGTTCCCGGCCTGTTCCCGGTCCGTTCCCGGTCTCCGCTCCCGCTCAGCCCCGGGCGCGGCCGGAAGCCCTGACGCGCCACGACCCCAGCGGAGGCGGCGTCGCGCCGGAAGTGACGTCACAAGGCGCGCAGCCCGTTGCTAGGCAACGCGGCCTACCCCCGCTCCCAGCCTCGGCATTCCCAAATTCCAGCTTTTCCCCCAGGGAAGTCCGGGTGAATCCGGGCTGGGCGGCACTGAGAGCTTTATTAAAGGAGGAATTGGTGATTTACAGCGGCGGCGCTGCGCTGGGTTTGTATAAACACACCACCCTGCCCGTTCCCAATGGGATGCTCCCACGGCTTTGGGAAAAAATAAACCTCCCACGGCTTTGGAAAAAAATAAACCTCCGGACAGATCGAAACGTTTCGCTGGAAGAAATGCCCTCATGAGGGAATTATTCCTTTACCACCTGTAATCCAGCTCCCGAGGCGGCTGCAGTGACCACTGGGGATGATTCCCCACATTCCAAAGGGTAATTCCCAACATTCTGCCTCAAACTGCCCATTTTGGGGGCTAAAACTCATCTTATAAATACAAAAAGGAGGGGTCGGTGTCCTTGGTGTCCCCAGCTCCAGGTGTCACACGTGCTGCTGGTTTAACACTTTCTGGTTTATGAAATTTCCCGCGGTCAACCGTCCGAATTTCTGGCACGGAATCTCCTCCTGGATGGGCTTCCGCAAAAGTCTCTATTTTGGACCAATTGTGGTCTTTTTTTGGCGTCAGGTCGATCAAGAAGCTTCTCCAGTGAGCATTCCGGTCATGAATCTGGGGGGGAAAAAAAAAAAAAAGGGAGTGGGACAGGAAAACAATTAGATCTGATTTTTAACTATCAAATATTTAACTTTACCGGGCAAATCAAAGAATTTTGGGATAACTCCATGATCCTGTGCTCCAAGGCTCAACTCAAACACAAACAAGGCTGTTTTGCCAATGCTGAGCTGATTTTCTGGCTCTGCTGCCATGGAATGCTTCCAAAATCAGCTGGAATTTCAGCGCACAGGCAAAATATTAACTTGGAATTGGAAGGGAAACTCCTGTTCAGCCTTCGCTGTCACTTTTCCAGGACCTGGAGGTCTCTGGAAAGAGCTGAGTTCAGCGTTTATTGGAAAGCCGGGAATGTGCGAATTCCTAGTAATGTGCGAATTCCTAGTAATGTGTGAATTCCTAGTAATGTCCAGCAATGAGGTCGGATAAGCCATCATGCCATGGGGCTGGAATGACGGCTAAAGGATCGGAGACCCTGCAGTTAATCCACAAAAAGCATCTAAAATCCGGATTCCTTCCTCAAACATTTTCACGGAATCATTTAGGAGAAGATCCCGGAGAGCGAGTCCAGCCTGTGACGGCCATCAGGAAGCGCCGCGTCCGGTCGCTTCCAGGGGCAGGACCCTTTCCCTAGGATTGGGAGACGACAAACTTCTGGAATACTTCAAGATGGCGGCTCACGACCCTGCCCTAAACACAGGCCATCCCGAGGGCTGGAAATTCCCGCCCTCAGGGTGATACCCACACCCCGGAGGTGACGGGAAAGGGCTGGGAAGATCCCGCGGGATGTCCTACCGCCGCGTGCCGGCGCAGGGTGGACAAGTCGGTGAAGCTCCGCTCGCAGGCCCGGCACTTGTAGGGTTTCTCTCCGGTGTGGATGCGCTGGTGCCGCCGCAGAGCTCCCTGCTGGGTGAAGGCCTTCCCACACTGCTCGCAGAAATAGGGACGGGTCTCTGGGAATAACCATCCCGAAAAAAACGGGGTTAGGAGCCGGGAGGAGACGGCTCTTGGGAAGAGCCCTGGGAAGTGTGCGAGGTTGGATGGGGCTTGGAGCAACCTGGGATAGTGCCCATGGCAAGGGGTGGAATGAGATGATCCCTAAGGTCACTTCCAACCCACGCCATTCCACGATAAATATTTCCCAGTATTTGCCGAAGCTACAGCCATCCTCTGCTCCAAATTCCTTCAGCGGCACGAGCCAGGCCTCAGTTTTTTGGGAGAGCACCGCGGATACCACGCAATGTTCCCGTGCTCAGAGCCGGGATGAGCCCTGGAATCCCCATCCCTGCAGGTGTCCAAGGAATGCCTGGACACGGCACTCGGTGCTCTGGGATGGTGACAGGGTGGGATCGGGCACAGCTCGGACTCGACGGCCTTGAAAACTCTTTTCCAACCTCAACGATTCCGGGATCCCCGAATCCAGCGATCTGCGGGATGAAACGTCCCCACCCGCACCGGGAAGTGCCACAAAGCCGCCGTTTCCTTTTCCAGCCTCGGAATTACCTGCGTGGACGTTGCTGTGCTGGGCCAGGGAGGCCCTGAGTCCGAAGGTTTTCCCGCACACCTGGCACTTGTAGGGTTTGGCTCCCAGGTGACAGCGCTTGTGGCACTTCAGGTACTCCTTGGTGGCAAAGTGCTTCCCGCACACGTCGCATCGGAAGAGGCGCTCTCCTGAGGGAAAGGGGAAAACGAGGCGTTGGGAATTCTCCCGGAGGAATTCTGCCCTTCGGAACCGCTCCGCCAATCGCGGAAGCCAGGTTGGAAAAGAGCTCCGAGGTCATCAGCTGTGCTCGATCCCCAGACGCCTCCAGGGATGGAGAATCCATCCCATTCCGATTCCTGACAGCCCTTTCCATGGAGGAATTCTTGATGTCCAACCTGAACCTCCCCAGGCTGTTCCTCTCATCCCATCACTTGTTCCTTGGGAGCAGAGCCCAAATTCCCCCCGGCTCCCGTCAGGGAATTGTGGAGAGCAGCATTCCCACAGAGCCTCCCTTTTCTCCAGGCTAAAAGTCCTTCTATCCCTACTAATTCCTTCCTGGTACTTGGATACTTCTCTGTTTTTTTTCACATCCCAACCAGCAATTCCTAGCAGGAAAACAACGGGAAAACCACATGGAATATTTAGTTCCCACCTGTGTGTGTCCTTTTGTGGCCAGTGAGCTTTCCCCTGTCGGCAAAGGAAGCCCCGCATTCCTCACAAATGTAGGGCTTCTCCCCGGTGTGGGATCTAATGGAGATGAAATCACATTAATTAATTATTAATTAATTAGCTCCTGACCCCCAAGATATTGGATTTGAAACCATGCTTGGGTTTTACACATAGTGGGAAAAGTAAATTCCGCTCCCTCAGGAAAAACAGCGTTTCCAGGTAAGGGAGTTATGCTCCAGCAGTAAAATTCCCATTTAAAATTTACCTTTTTCCTCACTTTCAGGCCTTACAAAATCCACTTTTTTTTTTTTTTTTTCTCCTAGGAGTTATGGCTCAGAGCGTGGGAAGGGAGAAAGCAGGGAAAATGACAGAAAACGAGAGAGAATCGGAAAAATCTGAGCCTAATGTTTGGTTTTAACTTATTCCAACCCAAACAGGATGGTGTCCAAAATCATTCCCGATTTTGAGCTGTCAGAAGGAAGTGTAATCATCAGCCTGGCTCTGAGAAAGATGGGAAATTCCGTGGGATGATTCACCCTCCCCTGGGAGAGGAAACATCTACACAGACACCACCAGGGAGCAACTCATCCCATCAAGCTCCAGCTGAGCGGCACGGATTCGGAATTGCACACGGAGACGAAATCCCACGGCAATTCCTTGCTCCACGGCTCAGGATCTCCATCTCCCTGACTCACTCTTCATCACCGAGGGCCATCATGGGAATTTAGAGCCCGTCCCGAATGACAGGCAAGTTTGGACGCGGCATCTGTGTCGAAATCCCGACCGCACGGAGCCGAACCCTTCGCGTAAGGGAATTAATCACGGATCCCACCGGGAAGCGGGGCAAGGAACGGAGCTGGAATCTCACCGGGTGTGGATCTTGAGCTGGGACGGCTGAGCGAACCGGGAATGACAGACGGCGCACTCGTGGGGCTTCTCGCCGGTGTGCGTCCGCATGTGGAACACCAGCGCCGTGCGCGAGCTCAGCATCTTCCCGCACACGGAGCACAGCGGCCGCCTGGCCCGGCCCTCGTGCTTCCGGGCGGAATGAGTCCGCACATCCCGCTTCCTCTTGAAGGTGGCGTGGCAGAGGCCGCAGGAGAAGCGCCTCTCCTCGGTGTGGACGCAGGCGCGGTGCTCCTTCCAGCTGGCGCGGCTGGCGAAGCCCTTTCCGCACACCTCGCACCGGTACGCCTTGCCCGGCGGGCTCTGGTGCGCGTCCCGGCAGTGATCCACGTATTTTTTCCGGGAAACGAACTGCTCCTGGCACTTGTCGCAGCGGATCGCCTGGGTGGGTTTCTTGCCGGCCGCGCTTTTGTTGGGTTTCTTTAGTTTAAAGCCCGGTTCGGGTTTTTCGTTGTTCTCGATTTGGGCTTCATCATCCTCTTCCTCCTCGGAATATTCCTCGTTATCCCTGCTTCCTCCCATTTCTGAGTATCCCACAACTCCTCGCTCCTCGCCCGTTCCACCTTCATCTTCCTCCCCTCCTTCAGCTTCCCGGGATTCCCGCTTCTGTTCCTCTTGCTCCGTGCTCCCGCCTGCTTCTGCAACAGATGAATCCCGGGCGTCTTCCTCGCACCTCCAAGTTTCCGGCGTCCCATCCCGAGTCTCTCCGTCGGGATCTTTGTCGCTGATTGTGGGGTTTGCTCCACGTGTGGGTGGAACCACCATCCAATAGACAGGCAGGAGTTTCCTCTCTTGCCCACATCCGTGGATTTTCCTGTTAAAAGCGGAGCGCAACTTCAGCAAATTTAATTGAAGCTCGTTAGAATTAATTGTTTCGATTCAGGCCTTGGGGGAAGAGTTGTTTCCTTCAAATTGTTCCTTGCGCTGTTTAAGAAGTTCACAGCGTGATTGGAAAAGCCAAAAAATAGGGAGATTTTGGGAAGAGTTGGGCAAGATAATGAAAGAAAATTAAAATGCCCCCGTTCATTAAGATCAGTATTTGTCACCTGACCAGGAATGTAGGATGGACTTTTCCTCCAAGGCCATGAAATCATGGATTTAAACCAAAGCAAATAGAGATTAAATCCCTCGACACAGACACAAATTCCTATTTAAAACCCCAAATCTCAGGCTTCCATAGAGATCTGGTTACACGAGCCCCCCTTAATCCAACGTGAAATTCCCCAAATTCCCTGCCTGAAGGACCTCAATCCAATCACCCCCACTGCGAGGCCGGGAGAAAAATCCCGATTTCAACACGCATCCGGTCAGATGCACGGAATTCTGGAACTAACGCGGGGATGCCGTCAGGAACGACCTCCCCCAGAATTCCGAGGAAACACGTTGCCGGGAATGCCGTACCTGAGGTGGGAAGTGTGGGCAGCCCTGTGGGCAAAGCTGGTGGGGCAGCGCCGGCACCGGTTCCCGGTGTGCGTGCGGATGTGCACGGCCAGCCCGCACTCGGAGCCGTAGGGACACGCCTGGGATTCCCGCTTCCGCTCCTTCCGCCGGGAATGGCCGTCCTCATTTTCGGGATTCACGGCGTCCACGCCTGGTCTGGCTGGGGAATGTGTCTTGTTGGATTTAGGCAGCTTTGCCGGCCTGGATTTTGGGGCTGGAAAAGACGTGGCCTCCCGCTCCAGGCTTCCTGCTTGGCTTCCAACGAGCTCATAGCCCGCCAGCAAATCCTTATGTTTCTGCCTATCCCAAAGCTTCCTTTGCATGGGAATTGCCACAACCTGGGAAGAGCTCCTGGCGTTCTCCTCTTGCTGGATGCGAGGCCACCGCGATCCCGACTTTTCCCCGCTCTGCCCTTTCAGGTGGAGGCTCAAATCCAAGCCCTTCCCGCCCTCCGCCTTCATTTCTTCACAGATGTCGAGCAAATCCTTGCATTCCAGCCTTTCCGCTATTTCCTTCATCCGCTGGAGCTTTTCCGCCTCGATCTCCACCTCTGCCGTGTACACGAACTCCAGGAAGGAGGTGAACTCCTCGGTGTAGATGTCCTGCAGGGTCACCGTGCACTCCTTGGTGTCCAGCATCTCCTGGTGCAGGAAAAGCCCCTTGAAGTAGTTGCTGGAAGCCGCCAGGACGGCTTTGTGAGCCAGGAATTCCTCCTGGATTCCCAGGTGCTGGGTGAGGACTGTCACGTCGCAGAGGTGGCCGAGCCGGTACAGGGAATGCAGAGCCCTCAGGAGGTTGGGAGCAGCAACCTTGGATTTCATCAGGATTTTCTTCTTCTCCATCCTGCCAGAAGAAACAGACAAATTTTTTTTTTTTGAATGCTTTTTCCCTACCTTTCCATTCGAGTATGGCAGGAAGAGCCTGCCGGAATTCCATGCCCTAATTCCTCGTTCACCCCGCAGGGGTTGAAACGTGGAATTTGGGAACCACTGAGGTTGGAAAAGATCTCCAGGATCAGCAAGTCCAACCTTTGATGGATCACCACCACCTCCACTAAACCATCTCCCAGGAGCAGGAAATTGAGGGAATATGGGAAAAAGAGGTCTAAATTCTACTGGAAAAGGATTGCTCACATCCAGATTCCTACTGTGTAATTCCCACAGCCAGCAGGGATCTCTGCAACGCTCCCAACCCAATTCCAGCACGCTGGAAGGATGTGAATCCAGAGGTTCAGCTCCCAAATCCACAGGAGCTTCCCGTCCACGCGCTGCCTCCGTGTTTTCCAGCAGGATATTCCCGGTTTGTGTGCAGTGCTTAGAGAAATCAATGAGAGGAGCTCGTGCTAATTTCCTGCTGCTCCTTTGCGAGATTCCCATCCGCGATAAGATCCCGATCCGAGCTCCCACGGGACCTCCTCTAACACCAGGATCCGACACCGAGCCCGATGGGAGAGATAAATTCCAAGATCGTCTCCAAGTTCAGCTGCTTCTGGATCAAACCCCAACCCAGCAACTGAAGCATCTTTCCACAAATCCATCAACTCCCACCATTTTTCCCTTCAGAAAAAAAACAAGATTTGTGGTTTTTGTTCCCAGTTGGAAGCTGATCCTTAGTGTTCCAAAGTGCTGCCGAATCCCAAAGTCTCCAAAACATTTACTCCAAGGATTTTAATGAAAACAACACTTTTCCCCCTTCCCATTTTATAGATTTGTTTCTAACTTCTTTCCAGCTTTTTCTCTGGCAATATGGAAATAAATATTTTTAGAATGTGCAAGATTCGCAAAAAGCGTAATTAATCCAACAGATTGATTGCAAAACCGCTGTAATTGCATCAGAACTGATGCAAAACTCGAACCATATTTCAATTTAATGATGGAGTTCCTGATAAGGAATTGGAATCAGTGCAGCTGGGATCAGTTCAACTGGAATTAGTACAATTCCTTTAAAAAAAATAAAGCCTGACAGTCACTCTGAACCTCCAAGAAAATATTTATATTTGTGTATTTTTATATAATTTTTAACACAAGGCAATTAACACAGTGAAGAAAGGGGATTTTAGGAAGGACTAAATATTCCCAAAACAAAATCCTGTTATCCACATAAACCCACCCTGCTTTTTGCCAAGGATACACAAGCCCTGGTAGCTTGATTTTTCCTTCAAGCCTTTCCAATGAGATCTTAAACTTCTCTTCAGAGAAGGAAAGAGGAAGCTTTAAATTAAATTATTTTCCCAGGAAGGATTCCTTTAAACTCTCGGTAGCTGCACGTGCACCTACAACAAAGGGCTCCAGCAGGGATCAAAATGAAAATCCTTGGAATATTGACGGTGGAAAGAAGAGTCTTAAAGGTGGATTGTGGAAAAAATTAAATATTTGTAGCTGTGGGACAACAAGATAACAGGTAAGGAGCATTAGCAGGACATAAATTACAGCTGGAGTTATTTCCCCTGGAAAATTCCTCACAGCAATTCCCACACTGTGCAGATCCATCAGGTTAGGCAGGGCAGGAATTGTCACAAGTTTGCAGCCTGTTTGGAGATGTCTGGATCAGCTGAGGAAAATCCAGAGCATCCTGGTTTATCCTTTAGAGAGAAATGCTCCAGGAAAAAAAAACCACCTCAATTTATCCTCTAGAGTTTCTGTTTATTCTCTAAAGAGTCTCCAGTTATTCTCCAGAAGAAAAATTCCATTTATGCTCCAGAGAATCTCCATTTATATTCCAGGAGGGGGAAAAAAAAATAAATCTCAATTTATCCACCAGCAAAGCTCCATTTACGCCACAGAAAAAAAATATCTATTTTATCCACCAGAAAATCTCTATTTATGCTCCAGAGCATCCCTATTTATCATCCACACTAAATTCCCGTTTACACCCTGGAAAATATCCATTTAGCCCCCAGGAAAAACCTCTATTTCTTCACCAGAAAACCTGTTTATGCTCCAGAAAAATCTCTGTTTATTTACCAGAAAACCCCCCGTTTTCTATTTATCCATCAGAAAACCCCCCATTTATCCTCCAGAAAAAAAAATAAAT
>VZTX01018672.1:0-11129 GCA_013400915.1 Pardalotus punctatus | reverse complement strand
ACATCACCCCAAGACACTTGGTTATGAACAACAGAGTTGTTGCTACTTTTACAGTATATTATGTCAGTGTATCAGTATAAATGTATACAGGTACTACTAGCATTGATACAAGATTTTATGTTATTTGGAAGACTCTATGCAGCAGAAATAGGGTCTCATGGCACATTTTAATTTCAGGGCTTTTTTAAAAAGATGATTATATGGTTGTATTTCATACCCCAAATCCCAAAGCAATGGGTGCTAAAGACAGTGGTAGCCTTTCACTGACTCCAAATACAAGTTGTTGTTTCAGAAGAAGATTTAAATGCAATGGAACCTTTATCCAGGTGCAAAATTACAACAGAGAACAAACTTTGATGATTAACTTTAGTCTCTTAAATGGGACTTGTATAACTAAAACATCACAAAAAGTAAAATTATATCACTTTCATCTGCTGTTTGTTTTCTTGTATAGAAGAACTTCAGAGCAGATTAAATAATACAGAATGCAGATGATTAATACTGTGGAGAATGAATACAAATGTAAATTACACAATAGCAAAGTGGGGACTCACAAGACGAGATTTATTTATGGATATTTCCGCAAATTAACCAAATCAGATTGTGGTTTGGTTGCTGGTTTATTATCTTTTGTTCCTATTGTGCAATGAACCCAGTATTGGGTGAGCTATGCTAATTTACATAGCTCATGCACTTGGCCTTTTAATACTATTCCTACAGGAGAAACAGGCACTTCCAGTCATAACTGAGGCAAGAGTAGCCAAAGGTGCGATGGTTTGTCATCCTGCAGCAGGCTCAGAGCAAATCAATTTCCATGTTTGCAGCACGGTCAGCTGCCATTATCAACTATTGAAAAATGAATGTAGTATTATGTGCAATCCTTCACAGCAGAATCAGGTGACAGTATGGTCATGGCCCACCAAAGTCCTCGCAGGAAAGGTTGACACACAATGTGACACAGATTTTGAGACTAATGCACAAGTAACCTTGGTGTTTACGTTTACAAGACAGTAAATTTGTTTTAAACTGGAAGAGGAAATGCCTGACATTGTGGTGGGTTTAAACCAACTTACTCACTGTTGAATTTTCCCTTATCTAAACAATTCCGCACAGTTACATTGCTGTAAAAGCCTGTGAAGCACTGACAGACCCTTTATTTAGAGCACAGCTTATTATTTCTTACAAAAACCATGGTGTAACACAAAACAAAGATGTTTCTTGGACCAAAACAGACTTTAGGGGCTCAGAGTGCTTTTTGACATATCTGTTGCCCTCTTCACATGAGAAAGTAATCTATCTCCTGCAGCTTCTCCACTAGGCCCCAGTGATTTGCTAGTGGAACCTGGGGCTCCTTTTGGGTCTCAGATACACACAAGGTCAGTCTGCCAGGGTAGGTGGGTGTTTTACATTTGCTGTGGTTACCTTGCATCTGTTGAGATTGTGTGGAGCAAGTTACTGTTCAGTGTTAACGTCAAGTTGTCAGTGAGTAATAAAATAGAAACCATCTATTTTTCAAGGCACTACACAATAAGTTTGATGAATCTGCTCCTCCAGTTTAGATGTATAAAGACTTTTTTTCTGGCAATAGCATGCAATTTCCCATCTCACTGCAAAGAAGTGGCAGCAAAAGTTCTGCCTAATTTTGGTGGTAGCTCATAGACCTTCAGTCCCCAAAATATTACATCTGTTTTTTAAAGTGCTATGTTTTCTGTACTACTGCATTTGAGCATCTGTGCACATTGTAAATTCCAGCAAGATAGTGACAATAATGTATTAGAAACATAGGTTTAAATTGCCTCTTTTTAGTTAAAGGTCCCCTTTTACATGGATGACTGTATCACTTGTGTTCTTGTGTGCACATTCGTTATCAAATAAGTATAAGATGAGAGAAGGGAAAAAAATATCTCCTTTCTCCTGGGCGAAAGAAGCAGAGAGGTTTCTCAGGAGTCCTTCATTTTAGCTTTGTATGAAATCAAAATATGCCCTGAAATAAAGTGAAGAGTATTGCTTGGTTTTGTGTTCAGATAATGTAGTCACTCCTGAACAAAATGAAAATTAAAAAAGGGTTATATTTTGTTGGAACCTCCATTTGAACATAGAAATTAAAAAACCTTTAAATTTTAAAATTATTCAAATTGAGTACTTTCAGAAATTAAACTATAATATTTTGTTTATAAAATAGATGGAGAAGTATAATTTAATTCTTTTTCCATTTTTGCTTCTATGCCTCTTATATCTCCTCTTACATTCTGCCATCTCACCAATAAAACTCTCTGAAGTCTAACATAAATTTAGTGTTTCTGGAAAAACACCAACCAGTCAGCTATATCTGCTGACAAGAACACTAAGAAAATGTTATTCAAAAGCCAAGAGCAAAATGGGATCTGTTATTTTCCAAAACTGTATTTCACACTGTAGTGGTTATTCAAAGAAAAATCACAGTGTTGATCTCAAAGTATGGAAAATACAGCAAAACTTAGACCATGTTGCTACCAGACAGTCACTTTCAAACATAACAACAGACTTAAAAAAATATAAACTTGTGTTGCTCTGTTGCTTTGATAGATCTCTGCTGCTTACATAGTGTAGAAATGGGCCTTTTTTGCACAACTGTTTTATACACAACTATTCACATGTTCTATGTTTTTCTCTGTGGAGAGAAAAACAAACTTATTCCATCCACTGTCACTGTGAAAAAACTCAGAAGCTTCAAGTCCCACACGAAATGCACACAACATAGTCTTCATTTTAGTTTTTGATAAGTTATTCAACAGCAAGGTTCTGAGCAATATACATGACTCAGTTCTTTCCGTAAGAAGCAAGCTCATTGCAGATGCCAAAGGTTAAGTGTGATGCCTCATATAACCATTCCTGAAAACCTGAATTTCTAGTTCTGCTTAGAGGGAACTAGATTCTAATTGTGGTAAATAAGTAATCAGAACTGCGCTGAGTCACTATACATAAACAATTTAAATGGCTTTTTATTTCAAGTCCAAGTCAGGTACTCTCTGCAGTGTGTTAAGATCTCAGATGATTTTATTATGTAGATAGAGAAGGGTGTTTTTACCTAAACATTTTTTAACAACCTCCCCTGACTCAATTTTTGCTGATGGTGCTTTGGTGAATGAGGTTTAAAGCGATGACCTCTAGACAATAAATATATGTGATGAAAACTAATGTTAAAGTATTCTTTTGGCAAGTACAAAAATGAGTGGTGGGTTGAACTAAGAAAGTGAAAGAGAAAAGATCTGTATAGAGCAATCCTCACAGTGAAATTTAGTCTGTAAAATTGTTTCAAGAGATGTTCTGTGAAATTGTTTTCCCAAGTAGGACTGAAATGGTTGCCAAAGGCCAGGCTCCCTGTGGGAGCAGGGTAAAATGAAAACCAGCATTTGCTGAACAGTGCAGTAGCTCAGACAGCAGCAGGCGGTAGCCCTTGGGCACTGAATGCAGTCCTCAGCTTTGTCTTTCTTTTCTCATCATTGCCTACTGACTTTCTTCTCTCAATCCATCCACTTGCTAATATTCTTTGGTCCTCTCAGCTTTGAATTTTTACTGTCCTGTTTTCTCCCTTACTCCTGCAGTGTCTTATGACTTCCTTTATTATTAGCTTTAAATTCCTTCCTCTTAAATTTGTTCTACTTCCATGCATCCTTCAGTATCTCATAATAAATCACAGTGAGAGACAGACACTTAAAATTTATTCCAGGCAGGCCTTAGAAGGAAGCAAGGAGGAAGGGCTCTGTTTCCCAAGAACCTCAAACCCAGTCTTAGGTTTTCTAGACTCTGCCCAATAAAAGCATGCAAGCCCCAGAGAAATCCCTGACTTTTCACTATGTAGATTCTTATGCCACATCTGGGAAGGCTTGTGTTTTTGAAAATGCTCTTGAAAGGAATCTTGCTTGCAAGTGGTCATCTTCATGGTTTAGCCTGACTAAGGATTTTTTCTGGTTTTGGTTGGTTTTATCTCATTTCTTGTTTTTTTCTTTTTTTTTTTGGGGGGGGGGGGAATGGGGAGGATGGTGTTTTGTTGTTATTTGGTTTGGGATTTTTTTGTTTTGTTTTTTTTTCTCCAAAACTGTCATCAGGTTCACTGTGGACTATAAAGGGAAAAACTGAAGCAGCCAGTGCTCATCTCCCATGCTCTCCTTCATGCACACAGCTAATCATTTGTAAAGCACATCTATTTCTATCTTATATCTGGAAGGCTTTCATCTCTGCAGTGATATTTCCTAATTTTTTGAAAAATCAGCTTTTGAAGAAATGCTATTGCTTCATTCGTCTTATAATTAAGACAGCTTAATATTTTCTATCAGAAGGGCTTGTTTAGTTGCTATTAATTTTTTCAAGATTTACATGATTGGATGCGAATTTTCCAGATTGATACCAGGCATGGGTTGCCTCCTTCTCTGCCTGAAAGCAAGAAATGTGGCTCAGAACAATACAAGAAATCTTTTGTTCATGTACATTGGAGGAAGGGCTTGATATCTAGTAGGGAAGATTACTGTACCAGAAGTGTGTGCTTTTTTGCTATCTAAGAAAACTTTGCTTCAAACTAACCAAGGCTCTGAAAATTCAATCACACTTTATATGTGATAACAACATATTCATTAAAATTTGACAGTTGCATTCTCTATTTTTGATATTTTGGGAAAATCCAAAAGTGTTTGGAGCCTTCCTGTCAGTGGACTTGCTGGTGGCTCCCTTGGTAAACTTCTGCCCCTGCTTCTGCACTCTTCTTTACCCACAGCAGAATGCAAACCTGGCATGGATTAAAAGCTGGTTCAGCAGCCCTTTTTGTCCTGCATGGATGACAGCAGTGAAGAGTGGTGCACACGGTCAGGTTTCCGTGTGCTGAGTAAGGGCAGTGGTCACACGATGGTCATATGATGAAAGTAATTGAATAAGACCCAGGAGGATCTCTCTGTCTCTTTCTTTGTCTCTTTAGCTTTCCATACATCTCTCCTTGTCTTCTGTGGCACAGAAGTTAGCACGTATTGCTGTCCTAATAAACTACTATATACTGCGGAACATTAAATTCCCTGAAAGGTAGGCCCTGGACTTTTCAAGTTGGACATCCAGAATTAGCAGAAAATACTTATAATGGTTTCTTGTTGCCTTAGTCCCTTTCTGGGCTGTTTCTCTACTGCAGAAAATATTTTACAAGGAAAAGTGCCACCAAAATAATTTAATGAATGTTTGTAAAGCATTTAGATATTACAGTCGTGCACACTGTAATAGAGGCTGCTAAGAAAGAAGCCATTAATGTAATTTTGTAACTGGCACTGAGAGCAGATGCTAAACAATGTACAGTAAATAAACTCTATCTGTGCCATGACAAAAAAAAATAGAGGGTAGCTATTCAATGAACAGCATTCATATTAACACTGTAGGGAGCACTGGATATGACCATGTAATTAAAGATGGTATCACACTGGATCTTCTGAAAATGGCTGAGTAGATGCCATGAAAGCAATATTAATATTGTCATCTCCTAACTTGAAAGTACTTGAGTGTGCAGTTACAGCTTTCTGTGACGGTAGATTTTGAGGCATTTAGAATGTAAACTTCATATGTTGTTGAAGCTTTTCTTTATTTGTTTTAGCTGTTACACAAGCTTTCTGCATTCCAGAAGAAACTGGGATATATGTGGTTTCAATATAGATGGTATCTGGGTCTATTTTGTCCTCACCCAAGAATATTGCTCTAATTGCAGTAATTCTTTGCTCTTCTCAGTCAAAGAAACCAAGTCTCCCCAGTCTAGTCCTACAGGCACTGTTAACACACTCGAGTTAATCTTCTGGAGGGCCAGCTAACCTTTTTGTCATCATCATTTGTTCCCTAATGGAGACTTCTGGTTGAGAGCCACAGGAATCTCAACAAACCCTCCCAGCTGCTGACATTTAGCAGGCTCATGAGATTTACCCTAGCATGAGAAAGTAAATCCCATCTGTAAGCACTTACGAAAAATGAGAAGCAAGATGCCCTTATGCCATGAAGTGTTGATACAGGATAGGATCATTCTGTCTATTTTAACATCTTCAATAATTTTTTAAAATAAATTTCATGTGTCTGATTTGCTTCTATTCATTCTGTTATTTCTCCATTATGTTTCTCAGCATTTTTTGCACCTTTCCTCACTCTTCATTCTTATTGTAATGATCATAGTTTCTATATGTGGTTGTACCTTACTGCTGGCTCAGCCCTCAGGATTTTTGCTTTTAATTGAACATTAACAAAATTAAGAGTATGTCACAGACCTCTGCTTTTAGCCTTATCTTACCTCCAGTGTCCTGCAACTTAAATGAGAAACTGAAATAATCCTCCCATATCCCAGCTACAGCTGGTTATTAAAGCAAATTCAGTGACTTCAGATATGACATTGTGGAGTTAATTCTGACTTTGCCCCTGTACACATTAAATCTAAGTAATGGTAGAGGATAAAAGTGGGGAGCTATGCTCCAGTGAGCCTTAAAGGAAATGGGTGACAGACTTCCACACCATTTTCTCTGCTGGTTTTCAGTGTGGATAACAAAAGAGCAGTGAGGGATCTTCTGAGATTTCCAAGAAAGTTAAAGATTGTAGCTGTTATTTCAGGGTTGGTGCTTAGCTTGGTCATGAGCATCTTACCCACATCCCAAAGGGGGGTGCACACAGAGTTCTAATCATAAATCTAGAGTTTCTGTTGGAATGCAACTACGAAGGAGCTGCCCAAGGAAAGATGTGTCCAAAGAATTATTTTGTCTGGCCCATGACTGGGGTGCTTTGGTTAAAGCTCAGCACACACCTTGTGGTAAAGTCAGGATTTAACATTTTAGGGATTCAGGACAAACCAAGAAGCAAGGTCAAATGTAGGGAGGTGAGGGGTCTGTAAAAAGGGCTGTCCAAGGAATGGCAGACTGCCAAAAAAAATTTCCCCTGACAGCTTTATCATCTGGAGCGTGGCTAAGAATCTTTTTTTTGGGGGGGTGGGGGTGGGGGTGGGTTTAGTTTGAGTGGTTGATAGAATTAATTTCAGAATAGAAAAAGCCTATAGTTCCCAAACTAGTTGATATCTTGTGTAAAATCTTCAGTCTCTGTCTCAAAGGAGTGCATTGCACTCATTGATCAGAAGGGCATTTTGCACTAATGAGAGGAGAGAAAACTTGTTTTGCATATTCTTTTTTTTTTTGTTTTTATGGGGATATTTGTGGGTTTTGTTGTTTCCACTGGTGCTTTTGTCCTCTTCTAGGCATGTTACCAGGCACTGGAAATGTTGCCAGTGGTATAGCATTGGGGAACTTTGCCTCCACATTTTTCTTTGCTTTAGCTCTTGGCCTATGTTACTCTTCCTCTCTTCTTCTTTCTAGCTCTTGGCCCATGTTATTCTTCCTCTCTGCTATTTTCTACCTTAAAAGTTCTTGCCATATCTTCCTGCTATAAGAAGAAAAGTGAAGTGACTATTTTTATTTTAGCAGAATTTTATGTAGCAAAGCATGGGGGCGGGGGGCAGGGACAGAAAGCAGAGCTGGGTAAATGGGGCTTTTAGATGGAGATCAGCAGTGCATTGCACCCTGGAGGACAGAAGACTTCTCAGCAAAGGCAGTGATGGAGCCACGTAGCACTGCCAACTTCCCTTGAACTCATGACTTCATTTTAACTCAAACTGGGCTGAACAGGTAGGCAGGAGTGAGCATAAGGTGACATGATCTCTGTTTCCTAAAATAATTCCCTTCAAGTATAATCACCAGCATTCAGCTGGATGAAGATTTCATTTGCTGGAAGAAAGTCTTTAGAGGTCTCAGCAGTGTCACAGACAGGGAACATGCCATGACAAAGCCTGCTATGATTCATTATGCGGTCTGGTGATCAAAAACATTCTACTGGAACTGATGGCCAATAGAGATGTGATTGCTGCGCTCTCAATAACCACAACAAATCTCACTGGTATTCCAGTACTGAGCATCATCTGCAACAAGTGAGGACTGTGTTTGTTATGGACCCACATGAAGGTCATGTTTTCTGTCCCCAAAATCCCTCTATATGTGGTGGCCGGAAATGACCTAGAAGTACCCTGGAATTTTTAGTGAATGTATTCCTGATAGCTATGAAGGATGGTGTAAGCAAGGGATTCTGAGGAAGCTGCTAGAAACAATCCCCAAAAACCAGATCTGGCATCCTACACTTAAAAGGGAGCTGGGGTGTTGAATGCAGTGCTGGCCAAGAAAGCATGCTCCTGGGTCTCACTGACAGAAGAGCACTATTGCTGTGCTACCCAGACAGCTCCTGCTGGAAATGGAAAACTGTGCCCAATTTTGAATGCACTCATTTATGCCATACCTGGTAATCTACTGTTCCAGCACTGACAATCGTGACCCAAAGTGACCTGGCTGTGAGCTGAAGTTCAGAGTGATACTGTGTAAGAATTGCTGTTTCAAACTTCTCCTGGATTGTCTGGTGCCAATACACTGCACTGAAGTCAGAGAAGTTGTGCAAGAAGTTGCACTTGTGCAATGTGTAGTGCTTCATGTTTAGTTCTCATTTTCCAAGTGTTCTGATTTAAAACCTTCATCTGTCTTTGAGCTATAAAACATGAATAGATTTATTAAGGATTGGGTGTTGTTTTCATCTGACCTTCCTATCCTGCAAAGCAATATCTTGTGGTGAGCAATTACTTTGATTCATTATTACTTTTTAGAGCACTTTTCCCTCTAAGATACACACTTGTGGATGAAGTAAAATATTAAGCCTTTTGAAGCATAAGTTCAATTGCTAAAAATCGAAATAAGCTCTTCACGCTTTAGAAAAGAAATTTAAACTTCCATTACACTGAAATTAGCACTTTAAATTCAGATGTGCTCTTCTTAAAAAAAATGCGAATAACAAATTAAATTATTTGCTTTGAAGTTGAGATTGTTTTTTCACATTCAATATTACTTTGGTACTGTATAATTACTATTGCAAACCAAATGGCTTTGAACTAAGAATCAAATACTCAAGTGCTATTAAAAGTAATTTTCCCTGTATTTTTCTGAAACATTTTAATCAGATCATATAAAGTCAGGCAAATGAGGTAATACACAATATATGTCCACTTTTCACCCTCTGTAATAATTGCTTCAGTTACACTTGCCTTCTCTAATACTGTTGTTCTAATTATCTTATTTCGCAAGTTAGGGTATTTTTAACTGCTAAGCTTCTCTGGAGTCAGAACCTACATATTATATATCCTCCATATAATCTTTAATGGTAATTTCATATAGATTTAAGTAAAGTTTTTCCAGCCTAATAAAAAAAGCATATAAGTTGAAATGTTTTGAAATCAGAGAAGCAGGTACTTATGCCTAAATGTGGAGCACTTATGTGCATATTATTTTCCTAAATTGTGATTTATATTTTAGACATGGTTTTACATACACAAATAATACTATATTAATTTATATTTTGAAAATAAATCAACAATTTCCTCCAGTTGCATAGATTGTATTACTGCTCAAGTTTTCAGCTTTAGAAATTCGAATTACTTACAGTGTATGTTCAAATGCTGAGTCACGTAAAGACTATATTTTGACTATCCTAACCATAAATCCAGTCTTGATAATAATGCATTGGAAACTCTTTTGGCTTTGGTACAAGATTAAATTCTTTTGAAAGGATGCAATCCTTGTAAAGCACGAAGAAAGGAGACAAAAAATTAAACACCTCTTCTTATGCACTCTTTTAAGGATCAGTCACTTGGAACACTACTAAGTGATATAGTTCAAGGGAAAAAATTTTCAATTTTTTTCACCTCATACAATTTGTTAGATTTCAGTTATTAATGTCAGAGCAATTATATTTAGAAATTTTAGAAAGATTATGATTCAATTTTTAAGGCAGACAGATTTTCTTTGGGGCTTGAATACAGTTGAGTACTCTGTCCTCTCATTCCTTTGACAAGACCTTAATCAAGGCCTTGAACATTTATTGATTATTTAGTTTTCTACAGTCTAATGAATGAATTAATTAAATTAATTAGTTGAATTAATGAACACATTTAACTAATTAAAATTACTGCTAACATATTCCAGCTTTCTAGTGAGATTAGTTTGCTTGCCAAATATGTACCAAGACCTGTTTTGTCCACATCATCTTCAAGACAGAGGACAGGAATATGGTCCAGAAAATCTGTCTTTAATTTTCTTTTGTTAACAAAGCATATTCAGTGTGGGTTAGTGCTGTCTGTATTTTCCTCTTTTTATTTCCTCTTTGTTAATACAAACTCATTTATCAGTACTCATGCTTGATCTGCTAAGGTATCACCCAGTATTCTCATTTATTTCCTCCATTCCTCTTGATGGCTACAAGCCTTGCAGATACTAAAATAGTTTGTTGATTACTCTGTCTGGACTTTTCACTAGTTTTTAACAAATCAAGTAGTTAACTGAATAGGCAACTTTCTGGTGGGGCATTGATTTATATTTGATGTTTGTATAATAGTTTTAGCTATGATTAATTTAAAAGGAGTTCTTCTATGAGTATATGGCATATTTCTGATACCTATTTATCATCGTTTGCTTTAAATGAGAGGTGGAGCTAATCTTGGTATGATCTTTGCATGTTTGTTGGAAGGAAGCTGAACACCACCCCAGTTGAAAATGCTGAGTCATCTCTGTCTTATTTCCATTTAATTTAAACTCAGCACAAAGCAGCAAGAGAGCTAAATGTAATCTTCAGAGGAGCAAATTAAAATTATTGCTTCAAAATGCCTTTGTGAACTACAGGGTTTAGTGAGAGAGGAGAAATGTTTTAAAAGGTGTCGATCGGAGTAGATTTTCACAGAACATAGGTGTTGAGATGGTTGGAGTGACTGGAGTGACGCACTGGTTTTATCTGTCAAACAGCCGCAAAGCTGAAAAATTGCCAATAACTCATTTGAGGTATTGATGTGGCAGTGGAATGGGGAAGCAGTGTGATTAACACCTTGGAACCTGAGAGCCCTTCTGCAGTTTCAGAGATCTTTTGGCTTTTAAGATGTTGGGATGTTAGCACATACCTTCACCTCTACATAGTTCAAGTGGCATCAATGGACTTAGCAGCAATTTCTGCCCCTGTAGCCTTGGCAAAATTTCTTGGTGATTTTTTTTTTCTGGGTGTGGTGGTTTTACTTG
>VZTX01018670.1:0-11468 GCA_013400915.1 Pardalotus punctatus | reverse complement strand
GATCGCTCCGCCCCGCGCCCCCGACCAATGGCAGCAGGGGGCGGGGCGCCGCGCTGCGAAGGTCGCGGCCGCCATGGCGGCTCTCGGGTACCCGGGCTCTGGTCCCGGTCCCTGGGTTTGGTGACAAATCCAAATCGTTCCGGGCCCTGAGGAACGGGAGCGAGCGCTGCCACCCTGCTCACCCGACTGGTCCAGTCCCGACCGCACTCCCTGCCCAACCCCCAAAATTAGATTCTTACCCCAGCATGAAGAGCATTCTCACAATTATGTGAATTTCAATTATTTCAAGGGGAAAAAGCGTCATAAAAACAAGGCAGGCAACAACGCTTGACCTGCAGATCGAGGCTGAGGGGTGGGAGTGCTGGGGAGTGCTTGGAACGTGGCCACAGAGCCTGAGAGCAGCTGGAGGGGCCGGGACAATGCCCGGCTTTATCGTGGCCACTCAGAGGGGAAGAATGGGAACCTGCCAGCTGGAACCCATTAACTCAAATATTTGTCTTAATGTGCAGAACTTCACCATCCCTCTGCAGATTCGGTGTTTACACAGCTGGGTAAAAACACCCAGAGGGTTCCTGCCCTTTGTCTGGTAAAACATGACAAGGATTTTCTGCAAACTTTACCAAATCCGAGGTGTTTGCTGCTCCAGTCTCGTTCCTGTGTTTTTCACTCATTCCATTAGCAAAACAGGAGCTGACAGACGCGGGATTCCTTGGACATGGACACGTCTGACCCGTCTTCTTCCACTTCCCTCCTCCTCCTCCCTGGAAAGGGAGAACCAGCCCCTGCAGGGGCACGGCGCTGAACCCCAGCACCCACAGCTGCCCACTCGCAGCAGCAGCCTTGATGTTCCCTCTGGAAAATCTTCCCCTGCAAATACATCTACACGTGATATTAAAGTTCATCCACAAACCCTGATATTAAAATTGGAAGATTCTAAAATTGAAGGCCATTTTATTGTCATAGCAAATACCAAAATAAAAAGGCTTTGAGTTCAGTACATAAGATGATCAAAGACTGCGCTGGTAGAGCGTTTCCATGCTCCCAACAGCCATTCCCAGGTATCAGCAGTGCCACAAACCTCTGTTCCCTTTGTTACAGAGTGGGTTTAAAGTTCAGATCCTCATCTCAAGATTATAGAAACAGGACAACTTGCCCATTAAGGAGACAGAGGGAATAAAGGTTTAAATGGAGAGACAGATCCACTCTGGAAAATTTGGGACATTTTA
The DNA here is from genome assembly GCA_013400915.1 of Pardalotus punctatus. Classification (NCBI taxonomy): domain Eukaryota; kingdom Metazoa; phylum Chordata; class Aves; order Passeriformes; family Pardalotidae; genus Pardalotus; species Pardalotus punctatus. The sequence goes on along the minus strand of VZTX01018670.1, from coordinate 10,242 downwards.
CAGAGTGAAGAAACCGGAATGAAGACATAACAACAGATTTTGGATTGTGAAGACTGATACACTCTCAACTTTCCTTTTGCTTTTTTACTCTTAGTACAATTTAACTAAATTACACTAATGCTTTAGCAGTCAGGGTTTTAATAAAAAAAAAATCATTAAGAGCTCTTCATCCCAAGCTATTGTCTTGCTGTGAAGTCACACATAAAAAAATTACTTTATAATACCACTTTGGCTTAGTTGGGTCCTTTCATTAGTGAAAAATACTTGTGTAAAAGGAGGCTTTAGTTCCTGATGGAAACCTGGAGCACAAACGTAGAACAATCTCAAATGAGCTCATCCTCATTGCTAAACTGCTGTTCCCTGTTACAATCTCCCTGCACAGACCTATCTATGAGGCAGGAATATCAGTGTCCCTAGGGCTGTATTTGTTTGACTGCTATGGGTCTGCTGCAGGTCTGGAGATGGGACTTCCCTTAGCTCCTATTTTCCAAGAAATACAAAGAGGATGGGATGTTTCTCCAGCAGAAACTGATGCTTAATTTCTATTTTGCATTTTCAAGCATCAACGGAAGAGAAAACTGCTGTAAAAACCCTGGAGCCAGCAGCTGAGATTCATTTGAGCTTTCTTAGTGTAACACAGATTGATGAAGATTTAAACACTGAAGACTGAGACCAGAGGTAGTGGGAAGCAAGAATTTGGGGCATGAGCTGGCAAATGTGCCAGGCTGGTCTCTGGCAACGAGCACTGGCATCATCTCAGATGAGGATACTGGCCTCAAATTGTATCAGCAATTAATCACCAGGCTCTGCTGCCAAATGCAGATGGATTAGGAAGGGAAAAAAAATGTTCTCTCTAGGCCTGAACTTTTGTCTTCAAATTTTGCAGTGTGGAAAACAAAAGCCTGTTCCCTCCTTGCATGTGGGATGTGAGGAACTAATCAGCTCTCTGGGGTGGAAGGTACATTCTGGCATTGTTCTGAGAGAAAAAGGGGAATCCATCTTTGGGTAGCTCAGGAAGAGCTGCTTTTCTTTGCTCCGTGACCTTTCAGGATGATGATTTGTCCTTGGCCAGTACTACATCTTCTTTCCACAAGGTCTGTTCAGACCCAATCCCACAGGAACTCAGTTCTGCTCATTTCAGCTCACCTGAGGGTCCTTTTTCCAGTCAGACCCTGGAAACACTGAGATCCTGCAGCGCAGATAACGCACTGAACGACCATCTGGTCACTCCAGCAGCTCCTCCCCAGCAAGGCCTTTTGCAAAGTTAGGGTCCCTGAGACAGAAATTCTTTCCTCCCTAGTTTTACATGGTGATAATTTCCATGCCTCCAACCTCACTTCACTGAAAATCCCATCCAGCTCTGCACTCCAGGATGCTGCCCACACCCTCCCCCAGCAGCTGAACTGCTGGGAAAACTCTCCTGTGCCCTACAAAAACATGACAAATAGAAAACAAAGCAGTGTTAGGACATAGAAAATGAAGATTGGGTCACTCCCTGCGTGACGTGTGGTCTAAGGCTTCTATTCCCTGGGCGAGTGGGAACCTGCAGGAATCCAGCTGAGCCTCTGTCCCTCATGGGGGTCACCTGATGGGGGCTCAGCAGCCACCTGCCACTGGCCCCGGCCTCGAGCAGCCACATGTAGTGTACAAAATCTAGCACCTTGTTTCCAAAGGGGATTGAAATAAAGTACTTGGAATTTCCACTAAGAAAAAAACCCAAAACAAGTTGTAGCAGCAATTCCCCTCCCTCTAAAACCTCAACATTTCTTTACAGCCAACTGCTACAAACCACCTCAATCCCAAATTAGGTTCCCATCCAGCTGACAGTCCCAACAGCTCTCCCAAATCCTTGGTCTGTGGGACCATAAGCTGGGGAGGTGCAGCTACAGAACATAGCGGGAGCTTAGAAATCACCAGAAAACCCACCCCATAAATACCTAAGTCCTTGTGTCTAATTGTCATACCAAAGATTGAAAGGATTACGTCTGATTCATCTCTTTCAGCACAGGAAAGGGGGAAAACAAAAAGGAACTTCCCAGTTCATGATTTTTTGATATAAAACGAATAGAAATCTTTCTTTTCAGTTGATGTTATGAAGTAGTTTTGTGTCCTCACTGGTTCCTGCCCCGTCCTCATCTTGGATTCCTTCTGCCAGTCCCTCTGCAGATTTGGTCTGGCTCCCTGCAGAGTCCATGAACATGTTGGGAATATCTTTGCCAAAGTAGATCTTGCTGTTGGCTGCGATTGCCTTGTACTTCATAAGCTGCAAGTACTCAGGAGTTAGCTTGAGCTGCACGGAGAGAAAACGGGTCACAACAGCCGGATTCGGGAAAAAGGAAATTCCTGCCATGAGCACACAAGGCACATACTTTCCACAAGCCTAGTAGGCATGGCCAGCCTCTCCACAGGAAAAACATGGAGTGCCCAGAGCAAGGCTCTCCTTCATCAGGGCTGAGCGCAGCTCTGAGTCCCAGGGACTAAGTGGCAAAATGAGAAGTGATGGGAGCAGCTGGGGAAATGCTCGATCCACACGTGATGGAGATGCTCAAGAGCACATCACTCACTGCAGCCCTTGCAACGAGAGCGGCTGAGAAGAGAAATATCCCTGGCTGTTTTCCCGGGAGCAGATCCACAAGTGTGTCTGGGTGAGAGGAGCTCATTTGTTCAGCATAATGACATTTTAACAGAGAGGATGGAACAACTGGCACAAAACCGATGCACAAACACCCCAGCCCTCTGCCCCTTCTCACTGACCACCACAGAACTGAAACTCTTCCTGCTGGGACACCCTGGGAATTGCTGTAGGCAGGAACACACCTGGCAGTTCTATCCATGTAATTTTTCTGCTTCCAGGTTGGATTTTTGTTGTTTTTACTTTTGCAGTACCAAGGCTCTTCCAGGGTGTCTGAGATCAGCTCCATTTGTTCTTTCCCTGAACTGTGGTTTATTCTACCCCTGCCTGTCACCCTGGAGATCTCCCTGCTCCAACAGCCTGCCAACTCGAGACCAGAATGAAACCACATTTCTCATCACAACAGCGTGAAAGGGCAACACTGAAAGCGATATTCCATCTACACAGAGAGCCATGGCCCCGTTAGCAGCTGGCAGAGCAGAGACTTCACAGACCCTGACATACTGCTCTGTCCAGAGAACAAAATGAACTTACAAATAAGGATCTAATTGTTTCAGTCAGATGAAAGCTTTGCTGAAAGGAGATGGCCTTGTTTTGCTTTTTGACTTAAACAATGATCACTGCCTGCTCTTATGCTGAGTATTTCCCTACAGCCTGATGCCAGGGGCCCTGCTCTGAAGCACCACAAAGGAAACCACAGTACCTTGTTGGCCTCGGCCACCTTCATTGCAGTGTAACACTCAGCATCAGCTCTTGCCTTCTCTCGTGCAAGAAATGCAGCATCTGGAAGCAAACACATGCTCTGAGTCACATTTTTATTTCCAGCCACGTTAGCACCGTCTGCAGCTGGAAACTCTTTAGAAAGTGGCCAGTGCCACATCTAAACTACACGGGATACAGCAAAGGGAAGAGGGAACAAAATGGGAAACCCAGAAATGGGAGCTCAATTTACAGCTAAATGGCTGCAGGATGAGAGCATTAATAAGTAAATTGCGTCTGCAACTGCAGAGCTCAAAGCATTTTACAAACATCAGGCTTTGATTATCGCCATCACGTGGGCCAAGCTCAGCCTTTCTTCTCGAGCCAGGACTGACTCTCGTGCTGAAACGCAGCAACTGCTCTCCTGCAGACGTGGGATTTACCCACAGCCTTTGCCCAGGACCCCAGGAACAGCCTGAACAGCCCAGCAGACGCTCTGCAGATGAGGTCTGTGCCTGTGGATGTGATTCCCAGATGAGATTTGGTCTGGGATACGCAGATGAAAGTTCTGGCACGCAGAGCAGGGGATTTTAACCTTTACAGGCTCTCCCTGTTGGACAGATACTGGAGAGGTTTCCTCTGCTGTATCAACATTGCTCAAAGGCTCTGATCCTGTGGGATACTGAAATTCCTGACTCCTGGCAGAGACACTTAGGGAAAAAAATGCTTCCCTTTTGTACTGCACTCTTTCCCCCTCTGACTCTGTATCTGTCCAACGATAATGATGGGTATCAGGCCACCACATTAAGGCTAAAATGAGTGTGGTCCTGCCCATCCCTGACATTCCTCCTAAGCCATGGAGCCACACAATTGCAACATGTCAGTCTGCATTTGAGAACTGCATAGCTGGGTAAACCATTTGTTTACTTCCCCTAGCAGGGAGTCCCGTGAGCTGCTACACCTAAAGATCATGTAAACAGATGGATGATTCGGCCCACAACTTCCTCTCTTTCAGCTAAAAGGAGAGGTTGATCCCAGCCAGAGACACTAGGAAGAATAAGGGAGGCAGGAATCCTCTGCCAGCACAGACCCCAACTGAGGGGCTGACACCTGCTGACACAGTTGTAAGAAATAAACCCCATTGTATTTCTGCAAAGAACTTCTTAATGAGAAGCTGCTGATCTGTAAAAGTCTTAATTGGCTCCTCAGTGGCTTCTGCAAAGCTTGTCAGGGCCTACAATGAATGTAAGGGGCAAAAAGGCCTTGCAACTTGGAGCTGGACTTGCAGAGCCCTCTCTGTGCCCTGGAGTTTCCTTGAAAAAGCATTGTATCAGACGGGTGAGGGAATATCTCCTTAAGCTCAAACTCCTACAAGATCACCTTGAGAAAGAGTTTCAGGAAGCACAGCCTGCAAAGAATGCGTCAGCCAGGATTGAAGAACACAGTCAGAACACACTTCAAGAACTCCTTGGCTCCTTGGTGAAATGCTTCAGGATTTACTTACTGGAAAGCTCAGCCCCCACTCACCTTCAATCTCTGAAATTCGCTTCTCTGTTTCCTTTTCCATCACTTTCTGTCCGTAAGTTATTTCAGCAACTTGTGCAATCTTTTCTGCCTCTGAAGTGAAAACAAGAACACACCCACACTGTCATCACACATCTTCCTAATGCCAGAAGCAGCCTCACCCTGGAAATCCTCACTCATCACCCACTTCAGGTGGAAATAAATGGTGGGAAGAATTTCCAGCCCGCAGAAAACAAAGCTGGAACCCACCTGAAAAACTTCTGAGTGTCTCTGGGAGAGTTTCAGATCAGAGAAGGCCCCAAAGTGAACAAGGTGCATGCATCCCTCCCTCCCTCCCTCCCTGGAGTCTGGGGTCTCTTTGCTGCTTGTCCCCCCGTTCCCTCTCCCAGCCCAGCCATACAGACCGATCAGGGCTTTCTTCCTCTCCGTCTCTGCCTCCTTCTCCACCACCTTCTGCTTCTGCGCCGCTATCAGCAGCTTTGTCTTCTCGCTCTCCCTGGGGAGCAGGAGAAACCAGTTAAAAACAGGAGCTCCCTGGTGTGGGATTCACACCACATCCCCAGTACAAGCTGCTGGCTCTCCCCTCCTTCCAGTACTTGTCCAGGGCAGGTGGGATCAGGAATGTGAGGGCAGGTACCTGTACACGCAGAGCTTTTTGCCTAAATCAAAGCATTCTCTCCTCTCCTCCATAGCAGGAAGACTTTCCAGTGAGTCCCTGTGACACACTCCCTGCAGGTTGCCCTAGTGTCTTTTCATCTTACTGGTTTTTACTTACATTAGTGAGTTTTAAAAGTGTGAACATAAGTAAAAAACTCTGCTCCTGCTCCCAATCATGGAACAGACCCTGGAACTGAGTCTCTCTCACCACATCCTGCTGCTGTGGGACCTCCTACCATGACCACACTACACAGGATTTACCTCAAGCCCCGAAGGTGACATGAAATGCTAGGGGAGCAGGATGGATGAGAGGGATCTTATCCCAGCCTAGCAGACTGCTGGCAGCGTGCTCAGGGAACGCGGGCACGTCTGAGGGACCAAGTGCAGGAGAAGGCAGCTGGCTCGGGGCATTGCAAAGGGATCAGCACGTCAAGGGCTATCAAAGAAAGTTATTTCAAAGCTTTGCAAGTCTCCAGCCTGTTGAATCAACACTTTCTCCATCCTGGTCAAACAAGGGGATTAGTGGTGAAATCCATCCCTCTGTCACTCACCCACCGCTCTGGGAGGGCTCTGTCACACAGGGCCAGTGCCAAGGGGAAGGAGCCCTGGGGCAAATCCTTCCTGTGCTCAAGGGTTCCAAGTGAGGGACCTGCCAGTTCAGCCAGTGCCCAGTGCTGCTCCTCTCCAGCCCTTTCCTGAGGGCTGGCACGAGGCTGGGAGCCGAGGACACTGCGACCCCCATGACCCCGAGGTTAATCTACCCTTCTGCATCCTTTTGGGAACACAAAGCTGCGAGTCCGAGGGGCTTACATGAGCTCGTAATTCCTCCGGATTGCTTCAGGGATGTTTGGCTTTGTAACTCGAACTGCCTGGAGAGAGAGAGACAGAAGAAAACATGCGCCAGCAGCCAAGCAGCCCCTGGGGCTGCAAGAGACTGGGGGTGGCACTCGGGGCATGCTCTGCCACCAGAGCTGCACAAACTGTGACCAGGCCCAAAATCCACAGAGAAACAGCACTGAAGGACCTCCTGATGTGACAGAAGATTGTAACCTGGGGAAACCAGCACCCAGAGTAACTTCAGGAGAACCTGAACACATCAGCTCTGGGAGGGGACAGGAAGGACACTGTTCCCACTCCTCAGGTTAAATGAAATCTGTGTTGTAAAGCCATTTCCTAAACAAATCTCAGTTTCTTGTTTCCTTTTAGCCCTTTCCCCTCTTCACCATCTGCAATAACAATATCTTCAATATCTCAGTCAAATCCTGATTACCTGTATAATTAAACCGGGGGCCATCGTGGTTAGGTCTTGCTGCAAGGCCAGTTTAAGGTTTTCATCAATCTGATCTAATTGGGGGAAGAAGAAAAGGGAATGAAACACCCCCAAGGCAGTTTGCTGTCAGCACCCAGAGTGAGCTGGCTCACATTTCTTATTCCTGGAAAGTACAAATGGGAGTTGGATGTAGAAGTGCCAGGCTAACCCTGAGGCAGGTTCCCAGCTCTCCCAGTACCAGCCCTTGGGACACACCACAGGAACATGGCAGGTATGAAAGGAAACCCTCCAGTTTTCCATAACCTGCAGTTTGGAATCGTCCTGAGCCAGATACAGCATCTTTACAATAAAGAATCTGTGCTCTAACCCCCCTCTCCACTGATCTTCCCAACTAGATGCTGAAGTAATGTGGTAAATCCTGACTGATTCTGACCTGCACCTGTGCCACCAGGACACAAGGCAAATGGAAAGGCAGGAATGGGAAACAGCAGCATCAGTTACTTTAACAGGCTGCAAAAATCATCAGTAATGTGTCTTTGGCTCAAGCAGTCCCAGAACTCCAGCGCAGCTAAGGATTTCAAAAGGAAACACAACCCAAAACCCTGCTCTGATGAAAGCTCCAAGGAGGGCAGCACTTCCAGCTGGGGCCTGCTGGGAAGTGCAGAGGGAAAATCAAACTGTAGCGGCCTTGAGAGGGATCTCATCACACTCCTGGATTGTTTGCTTTGGTCCCAGTTGCCTATCTGGAACTCAGGCTCCTCATGAAGCCCAGCCAGGAGTTTGGGAAGCAGCTGTTATCAGTTCCCTGCACCTGCTGGCAGATGTGGGGGCAGAGGGTGACATTAGGCCCCTCAAAGGGGCTGTGCCCCACTGCAGGGCCTGAGCCAGACCCAGCCAGCTCAGACCACGAGTTCCAGGGCAGTTTGTACAAGTTCCTTCTGTGCAAAGCAGGCGCTTTCAGCTCATTTCAAGCAGCTGTCATCAGCAGCTGCCGACATCTGGAGACTCCATCAGCCAAGAACCCATCTAGCTGCCAGCAGGAACTGGGAACTGGGGGGAAACCGAGCCCCAGGCCTGCAGTTTGTGTGGGAAGGGGGAAGCTAGGCTCCTTGGAAAGCCCAGGCTGAACAGAGAACAGGAGTCTGCAAACACCCCGTGTTGTCTCAGGCACAAATCCTGTCCCGCTGGGCTCCCAAACCATTCCCAGCAGCTCTGTGCCCACAGCCAGCACTGCCGAGTGCTGAAAGGCTGGAAGGATTTCCTGTCAGTCCAGAGCCACAAACAAAACACTCGGCATTGGCAGCCACTGAACTAATTCTACCAGAAAACCACAGTTTTCCTCAGCCTCTCCTGCCATGTGTCTCCCTGTGCCGCCTGATTTCCCATTGGGAAGGTCAGCAGGCTCCTGCCAGCACTCCTGGTTTATGGGCACTGCAGCCACGGGCACGACCCAAAGCTCATTAAACTCTCTGGCCAGGGAGTGCTTGCTCAGACTTTCTGTAACAGCAAAGAGCCACAGCCTGGCTTTTCCATTTGGATTAGAAAATCCTGTGACTGATTCAATCTATCACAGCTGCTACACACACAGAGAATGCCACAGAATTCCTGCTCCCTTCCCTAAAGGGAGGCTACTGGCAGGGCTGGGGTTGGAGTTTATTGTTACAGCATATTGAAGCACTCAGCTCCAAAAGATAACACGGATAAACGATGGCAGCTGGTTAACAACCCCGATTCCAAACAGAGCAAACATGGGATTAATGGATGAAAGCCCATCAGTTGGGGGTTCTGCATTAACAGCCCATGGAAAGAACCCTCAGAACCATCAATCCCAGAGGAAGGCCAGGGGCAGCTTACCAAACAGCTCGATGTAAACCTCCTGCAGCGTGTGGACACTGCAGAACTGGTTCAGCTCGTGGTGGATCTTATTGAAGATGAGAGCCTTGTCATAGTCAGCCGTGTAGTTCTTCACGATGTCGTACACTGGGAGAGGAGAGAGCACGGGGATGGAGGAGGGAGGGCAAGGAGGGAGGGAAGAGAAGCAGGGAAAGGAGACTGAGCACTCTTCAGGGAAAACCTTGGAGCTCAGTCCCAGCACAGGGACTGTGAAATGAGGGAACCCCCTGACCCCAAGCCCTCTGGTCAGGGCAGGTTTATTTCCTGCTGATATTTTGTGACACCATCACCAATATCTGTCCCCTGCTCTGTAAACAGAAGGGTTTGAAGCACCACCAGGCCTCAGGCTGTGTTGGGGTTGCACACACAATACACAGAGCTTCCTGCTGAGCCAGGCACTTCAGCATTAAAAACCAAATGATTTGGAGCTCAGGGATGTGCCAAGTGCTCGGGGCACACCTGTGGTACCACCTGGCTCCAACCAAACACAGTCACAACCTCTGCACCTCTGACTGGTAACCCATCACTGCAGTACAACCCTCGGGCTGTGTCAGGACTCACCTGCGCTCTGGATGAGGAAATTCACCACCTCAATCCTGTCGAAATAAATCATCACTCCCCCACTGCAAAGGGAGAAAAACAGGGAATTATGTTTTCCAGACGCCAAGCGGCTCCGAGGCTGACTCTGCCCTCCAGTGGGATGAGTGTGGAATCCACCCCGGCCTGCTCAGCACCCCAACACGCCAGCACCACCCCAAACCCCCCCAGACTCTGGGGACAGTGGCACAGACACAGTCCCGGGTGGGGTCATTGTCCTGGAGATGCCTTGCAGAGCCTCCCAGTGACCTCACTCTGGGGGCTGAGGAAAAGTCCAGTCTCTGAGGAGCTTCCAGCCCGGATGAAGGGCTGTGGAGGTAAGAGCTGAACATCTCACCTGGTGCCACACGGGACATTTTTCACCTCGTCCGTCTGCAGCGTGGTCTGGAGGGGATTGAAGGAAAGAGGCTTAAGAGAGGGATTTTCCAGGCACAAATCCTGCTGCCCACGGGGCTCTGACACAGCCCGTCCCCCCGGGACCCTCCAAAGCAGGAGCTGGACCCGCCCCGCCTCGCTCGGTCCCTCGTTCGAGGCCCAGGGGACCATCCCGAGAGCCGCCTCTGGCCCGTAGCGGGCACAGCCACACCCACGTCACCAGCCCGGCTCCCCCGGTGCCCGCCCTGCCCGGGCCCGGGCCCCGTCCAGCAGCACCTGCACTGACTTGTAGGACGTGATGAAGGGCAGCATGAGGTGGAAGCCAGGCCCGCTGGTGGAGGTCAGCAACGCGCCGCCACTGCGGAGGGAACGGGAGAGAGGGAGACAGAGACAGAACCGTGAGCGGCGGCGGCGGCTGGCCGGGCCCGGCTCTCTCCCCGCGGGCGGCCCCGCCGGGCCCGTCTCACCGGTAGTAGACGCCGATGTGCCCCTCGTCGATCTTGTGCACGGCCGACAGGAGGGCGGCGGCCGCGACGCCGAGGGCGAGGGCGGCGATGGCACCGAGCTGGGCCATGCCCGGCACCGGCGGCGGCAC
>VZTX01018669.1:0-47827 GCA_013400915.1 Pardalotus punctatus | reverse complement strand
CATCCATCCATCCATCATCCATCCATCCATCATCCACCCATCCATCCATCCATCCATCCATCCAATCCAAGGATATCTATGATAGTCTGAGTGATTACAAAAGACTAAATTAGGAATTCTTGCTCAGTGGTCACTTGGTCTCTCTGTGGGCAAACACAGAACAATCATTACAGGCAGCAGATTAATTGCAGAATTTATTGTGGGTTTTTATATTTGTCTTGTTTTGTGACTGGACCAGTGTTTAGACAGAGTGTAGGTGGTACAGCTACAGTTTGGTTTGAGACTGATTTTCCAGCCCCGAAAACATGCGTTCAGTGAGAGGAACATTCTCTTGAGCAAGGGTCATTTTAAGATCTAAGGGCATTTGAGCTCAGTTTCTGTGGATTTAGTTGCTGTTCCTTGTTCTGTTCTTGAGTGTGGGAGGGCTGTTGATGTGCTCTGGAGCACTGCAAACACTCGATGTCCTGTTTTCGAAGTTTTAACTTTCAAGATCCATTGAAAATATTCTTGGAATCTCTAGTCATCTTGTCCATTTTTTCTCCCTTTTTTTTCACCATAGGGTGAGGGAGAGGCCAGCAGTATAATTGGAGATTAGGGATAGGGATGGGCTTCCTTTGTATGAAGGAGAAGAGTGCACACTAATGCTGTCATTGATGCAAAGGCACAAAGTCTGAGATCTGCGTCACAGTGTAGCTGCTTAATAGGCCTGACTCACACACCTACTGAAGCAAAACCTTCTTTTCAACTCTTACTTCCTTTTGCTGTGGCAGCTGAGTCCATTGGTGTGTTGAAGAAACCCAAATCCTTCTGGTTTTGAGTTTAATCAGTGACACTAAATTCACTGGGTTTTTTTCCTCTCGTTGGCAGACTTGCCAGAATCAATTTTAAAGTGTTAAGTCATAGGGGTAATCTCAGCGTTGGAGACCTAGACCTGTGATGCACCATATATTGTAATACATAAAAGAATCTAGAGAATGCAAGTACAAGCGTGGACTCCCCATTTCTTGTTTTAAATACCTAATTAACCCATAGTCCTCTCTTCTTTCTTCTTTTTTTCCTCCAATTCTGCGGGCAAGTGAATTAAGTTGGAGAACATCTGAAAATATTCTATTGATGATAAATGTTTAGCTTCTGATTTAACTTCTAAAATTATTATTGTTACCCTTCAGTACTGAACACTCATACCACAGCTATGGAATTTTTATTTTATTTTTGCTCTCTAATTTTTTGAGCCTTTCAATTATCTTCTTGAATTTAAGAGAGTGATAAAGTGAATATTCTTCACACAAAACTTCCCGATGTCCCTTTTCTTAAAATGATAGAAACACTGACAGTTTTTAGAGGGATGGGTTACTCTGTGGTGGCAGCAGTGCTTGCCTTAACTTGGCTCAGTAAATGTCTAGCTTTTTTAGCTTTTTTACCACTATGTTTTCTGGTTGAATTGCTCAACTCATTTTGGACAGATAAATTGTATATTTTAAAGTAAAATCATGACATGGAACTTAGTGACTTACACCAGGGAGTACTTGGTCCCACATGGGAGACTCTGTAAAACTAAACTGCCACACTTCACAAAATTATTTTCAACCTTGCATACTGCACAGAATTATTTTCCTCAAGAATCTGCATTTTTAAATCTTTGTTTTAACCAAAAATACTTCCTGAAAATATTATAAAGCCTTCTAGGTGGTTTGAAGCTACTTTGGTTTTGTAGCCCCCCAGAGTACTTTCAGGATCTCTATCAGGAGAGATGGTTTTCAAGAACTAATATAGGTTGCATTGAGCTTCTGTGATAAAAAAAGTCCCCACTCAGAAGGTGCATTTTAGCCCAAAGGTAACCTCTGTTTGAGAAACAATCCTCCTTTGGGTTGTGGAGAAGCAGAACATGTAGTAAATTGCTGCGGTACTCATGTCCTTGAAAGAAATAAATGTTACAAACTCTTACAGTAGCATCAGACTGAAATACAGTTGGAGCAGGGGGGCACATGTTCCAAATTCAGGTAAACCAAAAAAAAGCTGAATCATTCCAAAGAACCATTTGATGAGTTGTTCTCGGTGTCTGAATATTTCTGCATGAACTGGTGATCTGCTGCTCCCTTGTAGTGATCAGAAATAGCTCCTTCAGGGACCTGACGTGCCCTCCGTGCTCTGCTGCCGCTGCAGCAACAGCGCCACAGAACACTGCTCTTCTCATCAGCTGTGCTGAGCTCTTTTACTGCAGGCCACAGCTTTTGTTTATGCTTAGTGAGTAAGAGATAGGCCTTCCGTTTGTCCAACAGGATGATTAATTCTTTCTTGATATGCAAATATTTGTGTTTGGTACCTTAAGGCATCGTTTTAAGCGGAGCCAGAAGGACTAGATCTATAGTTTGATGTGATATTTTTATACAATTATTTTAATAGCTCAAGAAAAACAGAAGTTAATGTTTTCGTTTGTGCATTTTAAAGTCTCTCATTAATTAAAAATACTAATTACCTTTTCAATTACAGTAATGGTGATATTTTTGAATCAAAGGGCATTGCATTTAACACAGTTATGACTGTCATAACACAGTTATGACTATCAAGACCAGAGAGGTTAAAGGTTAGCTTCGCATGGTTGCTAGGGCTTCTATTGCATTTAAAATTTCTGTTGGTTTTGGAAATTTTTTTCATATTAAGGGGGTAAATATTGAAAGCAGTGTGTTTAACATTATGAATTTTCTTAGTTTTGTAATTTTAGACCTTACCAAGTTCTTACTCAGCTTGGAACAATCATTTTTGAGAACCAGTCACTCCCTTTGGATGAGTGGACACCAATATCCACAGCTGAAACTATAAAACTGGGGTCTTGGTCCTTGATTTTTCCTGGTTGCAGCTGGGCTGGCTGACAGTGCTGAAGATCCATGGCTATAAATTATTTGAGTCAGGGGAAGACAGCCTCATTTCTTCCCCAAAAGCTCTGCAGGACTGTGTTCCTGGTGAGGAAAACAATAAAGGCTAATATTTCATAGCCTGTAGTGTAGTACAGGGGAGTAGATGACGTTTCACCTTTCTCCAGGAACAAGATGACAGTGTTTGAATGGTCTCCGTCCTTTTAAAGGTGGCAAGATTTTGGGAGGAGAAGGACTCCCAGGCCAGGAACACAGATAGAACTGCCTGTGTCTGTCCTGGCATGTGGGAGGGTGCCACAGGATTAGATCTGTTCTGGGGGGGTTATTTTGGTCTCCCACTGCCCTTGAACTGAGTTGGCATCAGCAGCAGATGAAGCACACCTGTTTTAAGTTCCTCCAAAATGTGTCTGGTTCATGTGTTCTGAGACCTGTCCCTCGGGTGATCTGAGTGTGGTGAGGGGGGACTGAGGGTATTCCTCTCAAACCACAATCCTGTATGAAATAAAATGGTAACCTAGATGCACTGAATTTATATCTATCTATGTATCTATCTGTCTATCCAGTGTGTGTATATATAGATAGATACATACATGTTTGTTTATAAATATGTATGTATATATGTGTGTGCACATATGTATATATATGCATGTCTGTGTGTGTGTGTGTGTGTATATGTATATATCTCCAGATAAGGAGAACTTCTTAAACTCTCAGTTGCTAGCAGAAATTTTATGGCAGAAATTTTATGGTGGAAAGATTGCTTCTGAACTGCTTCCAATGCTTCTTTTAAAGTTTTCTGCATTTGAGCAGTTGTGCTTTTAGCTGAGCTGGGTGGAAGCAAGTTAAGTGGCCTAGTGGGAAAAGCAGTGCGGAACTGGAGCCTGGAACAGCGAGCAGGGGAAAACCTGTGTCAAGTGAGATCACAGGAGTGACAGCTTTATTCCTGCCTGGGTTTAGTGTACAACAGCCCTCATAAACTGGACAAAAGAGAGATAAAGACAGACAGGTGTATCAATTGTAGATTCTGTAACAGATAATAGCTTCAAGGGTGTGCTCTGTTCTTAATCAAAGCTTAAACTCCATCTTGAATTGAAACCTAGCAAAGGCATGGGTGGTGTCTAATGACTGCTGATTTCTTAAGAAATCACTAACCTGCATTCTTCTGGGAAAGGCTGGAAAAGGGCCTTATTTTCTTCTGGCCCACAGCTAATTATTAATACCAGCCAGGGCTAATTAGCCTTAAGTGTCATACTCTTACTACTAAATTACATCTTACTTGGCATGAGAAGAATATGTTAGGATTGTAGCACTGAGCAGCAAAGCAGTTGTCATAAAGCATTTGCTGTGTGAATTTGGGTGTGTGACCTGCCCAGGTGTCACAACAGCAGCCTGGTGCTCTGGTGCCTTGTTTACAAACTGTGTTTCACTCCCCATGGAACAAATGGAGATTATTTACAAGGGAAATCTAACAGATGTTAATGGCTCTAGAAAAAGAAATAGAGTCTACCTGTATATTAATTGACCTTCCTAAAAATTAATTGACATGTTTTGTGTTTGTTCTTCCCTGGACTGGCACGCTGCTTTAGGATTCCATTAGGTGAAAGCTTGTCTGTGGCAAAGAGTGACAGCCTTTCCTGGCTGAGGGGCAGGACTGGAGATGTGGAAATCACAGTCCTTTTGGGCCACAGACTCCTGTCTGGCTTTACTCTCTGCTGGAATCCATTCCGTCCCAGTCAATAGCAATGGATCTCACTTAACTGCAGCAGTGTTAAAAGTTGGCTTCCTGACCTAAACTGCCCGTCTGGGTCCTCTTTATAGTCAGCGGGGAGAGATTGGTGCATACACAGAGTGATGAATCATACTTGAAGACAGAATTGTTTTGGATTGTGGAGGTCTCTGCAACCAACTTTGAGCAGACAAGTTTTAAATCATTGCAGTTAGGAAAGATTAATGTTTCCCGTGGTCTTCCTGTGGACTTCGAAGTAGCTCAGAGCAGGTACCTGCACTCTTCTCTCTGTTTTGGCAAGTTTCTGTACTTGAGAAGATGAGGTTCTTCTTATCAGAGAAAATGACTGAGAATAAACTAGAAAAATACAAATGTTCAGTTAGGCTTGTTTTGGCTTATAAAGCAAATAGTAAATCAGAAAACATGGGAAACAGCCAACCTAGCTGGTGTCCTGTTTATTGCTGAAGTGCTCTAATGTATGTGAGAGCACAAGGAAGTGAGAAAACACAGCTGGCAAAGGCTAAGAAATACATGAACTCATAACAGACCCTGCCAGGTGCCTTTTGTACACAGCAAGCCCAAGACAGTCATGACACCTCAGAATGTCCATCCAAGATTTTTTTTTTTTTTCGCTCGTTCAGTATCAGTTTTCAGCACCAGGCTAAGTTCCCCTGAGCTTGCATTTGAAACTGTAATAATTTCACTCTCATGCCCCTTTTCGGGTGCAAAATGGATTAAAGTCTCTGTAGAGCTTAGCACCAGAACAGCAGCTCTACTAGGAAATCTGCAGAGGATTCAAAAGCTGTTTTTCAGCTTAGTGGTTAACTGTTGCTCACTTCAGGATCATTTCTCACAAATTCACCCTCATTAAAAAAAGGCTTGTTCTTGCTGCTGGCTTTTCCAACTTCTCCTCAGGTCAGTCATTCCATTATAAAGAACAAATGCTACCCAACTGTCAGTTCTGAAAATAATGGCTTAATTTGAAAGGAGAGACCATGATGAAACTTTTCCTTAACCTGCTTAGTGATGGTTGTATTCCACAGAGCACTGAATTTAAGGGGTTTTTCATCTAATTTAAAGAACTTGGTCATGTTTCTCATTCTTGTCCTATTGGCCATATGCATACTGGTCTAGTTCAGAAGAGAATAATTAGAGTTCTTAATTATATTTTTAGACAATATGAGGGAATCTAATTAGATTAATGTCCCAGTAATAATTATGTGATGGAACATGCCGAAATACAGATGCCCAGAATCTTGCTGGCCCTAACTGGAAGGGAAGGCACATCTCCATTGAAGCACATAGTACACTGTAGTGCACGGAGAAAAGGCTGTGCTGAAATACTTCTACACAGATAGGTAAGACACAAATACTCCCTTTTTTTTTTTTTTCTGTAAATCCACAGTTGTATTTTACATCAAATCTGTAACCAGTAAAGATTGCAGTAGGAATGGTGGGGAGGGGAAGAAGCGTTTTTGCTTATTAGCAGTGGGGAAGTAGGGTAAAATAGATTGATTTGATCTTGGAATTCCTGTCCTGTCTGGGCGGTGTTGGAAATCCAAAGGGCTTTTTTAATGGAACTGGAAGTCTCAGTTTGGCAGTGGAGAAAATGGAATCATGAGGCAGATTGGACCATAAGGCACCACTCGGAGAAAACTCAGAGAAAACAAGGAGTTTGAAAACTCTAGTGGATTTCTTCATTTTTTTCCAAGTGAGATAGGAAATAAAGTAGATAGATTACTGGCTTACAGGCTGATAATAAAACAGCCAAAGCAGATGGTAAGAATGATAAAGAAAAAGAGAAGGTTTATGCATAGCTCATTAACCACAGTTTGTAATTCGTTTGCAGATTTTTATGAGAAACACTGCAACAAATAAAAGTCCAAGTTAAAAAATTAGGCAGAATTTAAGGAGGCTAAAATCAGCCCAATTAAGACAAATATATAATACACTGTTGACTCAGAAACTTAATGTTTTACAGTAAATGTAAATGTTTATCAGTTTCTTGCAAGCCTCAAAGGTAATAAAAAAATTTTAATTGCTTACTCTTTGATATATCAAATAAAACCTAGTGGTTCTTTTAGAAAGTTTTCATGACTAAACTAAATGTGGGAACTTAAGGGAAAGTAATTTAATTTTACAGAATTTCAAAGCAGATTTATTCCCCTCATTCTCATTCATTCTTACATCAGTGTAATTCCCTAACACTCACAAACAGTTGAACATGTGTCCCCAAGGGTCTGCCTGGGACTGTTTGTGACACAGAGAGGAAGGGATGCTGGAGCAGCTCCTTGTTGTGTCTCTGGGGTTCTTCTGGGCTGGGAAAAATGGTGTTTTATGTTTCTTGTGAGTCCATAGTTGATAGGGGCTGGTGCTTTGCTTCAGGGATTGCTTCTGCAGGAATTCTGCAGATGTTCTGTCTGGTGCCTGAAAAGAAGCTGACAAGAAAGATGGAGAGGGACGATTTACAGGGCCTAGAGTGCCAGGACACAGGGAATGGCTTCCCACTGCCAGAGGGCAGGCATAGATGGGATACTGGGAAGGAGTTGTTCCCTGGGAGGGTGGGCAGGCCCTGGCCCAGGGTGCCCAGAGCAGCTGGGGCTGCCCCTGGATCCCTGGCAGTGCCCAAGGCCAGGTTGGACATTGGGGCTTGGAGCAGCCTGGGACAGTGGGAGTGGTCCCTGCCATGGCAGGGGTGGCACTGGATGAGCTTTAAGGTCCTTTCCAACCCTAACCCATTCCATTATTCTATGAATTTGTAGGGATGTACAGAATATGATAAAAGACTAAGACTTTTCCCCAAGGAGAGGGGTTTCATTGTATTATCTTTGCTCAGCATAAATTCATCAAAAATTCCCTTTCTATGTCAAAAATTTTCATTTCTTTGCCAGAAGACTCTGTCCAGGCTTCCCTGTTGCAATGAACACATGTCCCATTGAGGTGTATTTTTGTCTGGATTCTGTTTATCTGTTGCATCACTTCAGAGTTACTTCCCCCAAGTTACTGCAGCCTCGGTTCCCCTTGGGTGTGCATCTAAAGGCCAAGTCAAACAATGTAAGGTTTTCCTGCAGCTGGGGGATTACAAACAGCTCACTCTGAAGCTGTGCAAACACCTGCCTTGGCAGCTCACCTGCTACAGAGAGAGCCTGAAGGGAGTGAACTGCTCTGTGCTCAGCCTGGCAGCTTCCCAGAGGCAGGGCTGGATAGTAATGAACCCTAAGTGAGAGCTGAGGTGTGCTGGTGGGAGCTGCTGGGAGCTGGTGCCCTCCGGGAAGTGGGGTAACTGGTGATGGTGGTGTTGGTTTGGAGCCCAGGACTCCCTTCTGGGGGGCTGTGCCTCCCACCCAGCCCTGCACCAGCTCCACAGTGGCCTGCACTGGCTCTACTGTGGGTGCTTCTGTAAGGCCCCAAACAACTCTCTCAACAGGGTTTTTAAAAGGGCTTATGCTTGTTCATACATGCTGGGTTAGACACCCAGGAGAAATACCCACAAGACATTCTCAAGAGGTCAAAACCTTCAGAAAGAACTTTACTGGTAACTTCAGAAAAGTCAGAGAACATTTGGCAAAAGTTTTAGTGCAACATTCAATCAAGAGAAAACAGTTCTCAGAGCATTAACTTGACCCATCCAACATAGCAAACTCGAAGCCCATTCATTTTTAAGTTACTTAAAAAACTCTGAGAAGAGGGAATTAGAAGCAGAGAGGGAGAAAGGCAGAAAAGATAGAGCAAAGGACACATATAGCTACCAGTTCCTGGGTTCCAGAGGGGTTCAGCTAACAGAAATTCCAAGGGGAGGTAGGGTCGACATCTGATTGCCTGGTGTTTGGCCCTAAATACCCCTTGGCTTTCCTGGGCTCTTCCCCAACATGGGACTTCCAGCCATCTGGCCACTCAGGAGCTGGGTTAGGGGCTCCAGGGGTGGAGTGTGGGGCATTGCCTGTGGTGTGCCAGGGGCTGGCAGCTCTGCCAGGCTGGTGTACAGGCTCTAGGGGGATTGGGGTTACAGGACAGGACACTGTAACAAGGCCTGGCCTGCCCCTTGCCCCTGTACATGCACCCAAAGTGTCTCATAACATCAACATTTCCAGTCTCCCACTGCTTCCCAGCCTGCTCTGGAGCTCATCTTGGAACCTGCGTCACACAGAATCAGGGTCATCGTGGTCAGAGGACACCTTCAGGATGATGGAGTCCCATCATTCCCCCAGCAGCACCACCATCACCCCTAATCCAGGTCCCAAAATCCACATCCATATGCCTCTTGAACACTTCCAGAGACGGTGACTCCACCACCTTCCTGGGCAACTTATTCCAAATCCCCGACAATTCTTTCAGGGAAAAATTCTTTCTAATATCTACCCTGGACCTTTCCTGGTGTGACTTAAGGCCATTTCCTCTTGTCCATTCCCCTGAGACAGAAGAGACAGTGCAATGGATAAAAAGAACACCACATGTGACACTGCTGATTTTTGAACCTAGCACTGACCATTTGTCTTTTGTCACCTAAAATTCACTGTGTCTAAGATCAGTTTGGGCATGACCAAAGCCTTATTTTGCTGAAAGCTTTTGCTGTACGAAAACCTTTACTCATTAAATTGTCCCATAATATTTTACCTGATATATCTGCTAGGGAGTAGGAGTCTTCCTGCTCTATTCAAATGGATAAGAAAGGTTTGGATCTCAATTTAAAGGCAGAATTCTACTTTTGTTTTTGTCTGATTAATACTGTGCTTGGAGCTCCCTTGTGGAAGTGTGTAAGAATATTAAATTCTTCATGGTGGTGCCAAAACCATGAAGGGCTTGTGATAAGCTATCCAGTTTAATCTTAATTTAGAAGAAAACACTGAGACAGAATGTGCAACAATAAACATCTTATGAGGAGAAGGGTTAATTTATGTGTCTATAAGGAACAAGAAGGTGATGGGAGTACTTCTGGCTTGCACTTCCAGTGCTTCTAATGGCTCTCAGAGTCCAAAGTAAGGAGTTACGAAGATTGATTTGAATCAAGTACTTGACTGAAATGGAAAAAAATAGACATTTTGGTTAAATAGGAATGTGTAGGAGTTAGTGTCTGAATTGGTTGGTTTGAAGCTCTCAAACTCATGATCAATGTCACAGAAGTATTGTAAAAATTATGTCACTACCATGTGGAACTCTTGGACTAATAGCCAAAATCTTCAATCCCGCCAAAAGCCGGGAACTTTTGTAGATTGAATTAAACATACAAATTATTCACTACTTTTTTTTTCTTTTGGTAAATACAAAGTTGTAAACCTCTTATTATTTTCCTGTTGATAGCATCCCCCATAGTGACGTGGTTATTGGACAGGAGTGTATAAATTCCCAGCTCTCTGTGGTAAGGAACATCACAGGAGTGTGGAAATGGGGCAGTGCGGGGGAAGGCATCTTTCAGCTGTCACCTGATAAACCCTTTTATATTTACCATCAAAACTATAGGTTATTTAGTGCCATAAGTATTTACTGTTGGCATTTTTAGCTTCTTTCATTGTTTCTTGAAAGCAGATCAGTGTAAAAAATCTGCAGTATTTTGCATGAGAGGCTTACTGAAAAAAAAATCAAATATTGATATAATCCTTAATAAGACCAGTGAGGACTGATAATTCTCTCTAATGCTCTCTTAATTTTGCAGGAGAGAAAATATAATTTGCCCTTAATGAAACTTGTCAACAGTCTGTGAAATAGTTGTTTAATCAAGATGGCACAAAATCACGTTCACAATTACATTGATTAGAATAGGTATCATTGTTCTCCAGTAATGTATTTTTTCCTCAAAACCTCTTTTAAATATTGAGTACCTACAGGATTTGTATCACATAGCTTAAGTTCAGTGGCATGTACGAAGTCAGATCACTGACCGTGTATTTCTTAAATGAGTACATACTTCTGCAGAGATTAAAATAAAACTACTCTTCCGAAATGATCCCCTTTCTGGGTTGCTGTAGTGGTTTCTTCTTTGTTCTTCATCATACCTAAAAATATCCTCCCATTTCTAATTGCCAGGAGGTTTAGGTTCTGTGAAGAGTCATTCTCTCTCACTTTAATTTTCTTCTTTTTTTCCCCTGAAGATATATTAAGCCTCCAGCTCTTGAAGTTGGCTTCAATTTACACTTTGGTTCCTATAACAGTGTTTGATAAATCATTGTCCACAGATGTTATCCGCATTAATTGCTTAATTTTCCATCTAATGGATCGAAATTTGAACAGATGTACTGGTTTTTAACTAAAGTGGGGAAGAGAAAAAGTAGGCACAGGGCAGCTGAAGTCAGCTTGTGGCAGGATTGAAAGCACTCAGCTTTCATTTCTAATGGGTGTCTGCAGGTCCCTGGGGGGTGAGGACTTGTGAGTTGTTTAGAAAGGCAAAGTGTGAGCTGCAAAACCTGAGGGGTGGGAGATGATCAAGCAGAAGATGCTCGGATCTAGAATAGGTTGAAAGTTACCTAATTGGAGCTGGCCAAACACCCTGAACTCCTGGTGAGCACAGCTGAAGCCCTCCCGCAGTGCTTGGGGTAGCAGAGGGGGTCCAGGAGCCCCTCTCACGACCCACTATGTTTGCAGCTTTCTTTTCTGTCTTTTGTTGTTATTTTGGTAAAGTGCAAGGCTACATGGCCTGGTAGTTGTAATTTCCAGGCAAGAAATGCTCATTCAAGACTGAGTTATCTTAAAACTCATTGTCTCATATTTTATTTGTGTTTCTGGGTATTATTCATTATCAATTTCTTAGCTTTGTCTTTCTTTTTCCCCACATTTATGGGGTTAGGTCTACAAGAAGAATC
The DNA here is from genome assembly GCA_013400915.1 of Pardalotus punctatus. Classification (NCBI taxonomy): domain Eukaryota; kingdom Metazoa; phylum Chordata; class Aves; order Passeriformes; family Pardalotidae; genus Pardalotus; species Pardalotus punctatus. The sequence goes on along the minus strand of VZTX01018669.1, from coordinate 36,434 downwards.
CCCGTTGGTCATTTACCAAGTGCTGGTCTCTGTCCTCACTCACCTTTGTGGTAATCCTTGCTCAGGTGATTCCCAATTAAAGATATTTTCTGAGTTTGCCAAAGCTGAAACACGAACCTCTGAGAGCATTCATAGCTAATGGCTCCAGGAGAACTGAAGTCTTTCACCTTGCCATCTGCTTTCCACTTGTCAATTCTCACTGGAAACCATCGAGGCACATGTGTTTGCTTGCAGCTATTTTGAAGAGATTTGCATTTATCAGTGTAATCTAATTAGGTCCTTTTATTAGGCTTGAACATTTAAATGTTTGCAGAAATGGCATTAACAATTATCTTTTCTTTAATATTCCAATGCATTGTAATAGGTGTAATCTATTAGATAAAACATTCCAGGTCATGTGTATACTTAATCTCCTGGAGAGCAAATTATGTAGTTGCTGTTCTTTTCCTTTTGTGATGAATCCAACTGATAAATAGTTCTTTGCTAGCAATGTCTTTGACCTGTTTGTTTTTCTTTTCTGGTCAGAAATTTTCCATGAACAGTTCCATTTTATTGACTTTATCCATTACATAAAGTATTTCCCCAGTGATTTCTAGAAACAATATTTAGCTTCTAATTATTTCATACACAGCTGAGTGATTTCAATAAAATGTTTTCCATGTGCTGCCAGTCTGTCCCAGCACGCCAAAGGGCTCAGGGTGTTCATCCTCTGCTTCAGCTAAAGTTAGCGGTGTGCAAGTTATTGTGATATCAGAGTCTCTGCAGCAAGACTGGAGGAAGGTGCCTTGTTGTTCCTAAAATGAATTCATATCTCAAAATCTGGGATTTTGGAGCCTTTCCCATCCAAGTTTAAAAAAAAAATTAAAAATCAGATGCTATTATTTAAAACAAATATACAAATATACTCTTTAAAGCTTGCATTCACAGCCAGGATATGATCCATGGGAAATCTGGTTTAAAAGGCCAATTATTAAAATTATTTAAGAAAACAGAAGAAACTGATGAGGTAAAGAACAAGTGCTGACCTGGGTTAACTCTATTGTCCTCTTACTCTTAAATTACACTGAGCTTTTGCATAATTTCAGTTTAATGTTGCCATTTTTTAAGAAGGAAAAAAATAGCTTCAAATTACTTTTAACAGATTAGAGAAAAAAAGTGGGTTTTCTTCCCAATTACCCAAACTTAGTTCTTATCCATAGCCCACTAAGAGAGCAACAGTACTTCTGATGTTTCTGTGACAAAAGCTCTATTGAACAATACAAAAAAAAGAAATAAGTACTTCAGAATTACAGAGTATTGTTCATCAGCTGAATGTATTTGCATTTCCATTGGATCCGTCACAGAATAATACAATAGATTTTTAATCATATTTAAAAAAAAACACTTGGGTGATGAAAGAATCAAGAACACTGCAAGAGATCATTGCTCTCAGTTTATTAAAAAATAAATGCCCCATTGAGCATTTAGCTTACCTATACAGGTTTGCATTATTTTCCAAGTATATCTGTACGATTTTATTTTCTGCATGAAGAATATTGCAGTGCCTGTGTGACCAGAGAGTTAAAACGAGAAGAATATCAAAATGTAGATTATTAGGAAGGCAGCTGAAGCACTGGTGAGATTGGGTTCAACAGGGTGTGCTCTTTGTCCATAGGTAAAGCTGTCAAACAGACCAAAATAACTGTTATCTTTGGGAGGAAATTAAATGATTCAAGGGCTGGATGAAGAGTGGCTAAATGTATAATACTATAATATTTCTGAAAGAATATGCCCTTTGCAATTTTGTTACTTTTAAAAATATGTATTGTACTTAAACTGGGTGTTGTGCAGAACTCTGAGAAGGTTCAGTTCCCCATTTCAGTACTTCCTTTTATTTTGGTGTACATCTGTGAGAATATTTAACAGTGAATTTTCATTAATGGGAAACAATTGAAAATAAAGAAATATTTACAGTAATTTTTTTCTTTAAAGATCTCATTCCACTTCAGTGTTTGAAATTGTTGAACTGTCATTTTTTCAAAATAATTTAGCTTTCTATGAAATTCTTTAGTCCTAAGGAGCTGATTGCTTTCTACTAGATTTCATCCCATTTCCTTGTAACAGCAAAGATTTCCAGTGCCTCCAAAGTATTCCTTAGCATATTTTCTAAGGATGACCTCTGAGTTTGTGTCATACCAGTGTTATAAATAGCCAAGGGTGAGGTTGACTTTTGTGTGTTAAAAAGGAGTTAATGAGTTAATTGGTTATGTAATTACTTGTTATGACTGTTAGGAAGTTAATTGGTTAATTATTTTAATAAGTTATAATATTGTTATCATGATCCCCTTCCTTGTACCCCCCCTGTTATATAAATTACTGATAGTGACAACTGTTATATATATAGGGTCCTGATTGTTAATTTGAATGCTTTTCTTAAATGTTTGTAATGTTTGAAAAGAATAAACAGTTAGACATAGGGGAAAGACGGCTGACAGGGGCCACCGAGAACATTTCCAGAAAGATCTCTCCAGGCATCAATCAAGGTGCCAGTCCAAAGACCCCTGCCCCACAAGGGAGGAGCTGGGGCAGACTGCCCTGAATGGGCAGGCAGAGGGGCAGGAAGGGGACGGCCACATCCCGGACTGGACAAATGTGTCCAGGGCAGAGGGGCAGGAAGGGGACGGCCACATCCCGGACTGGACAAATGTGTCCAGGGCAGAGGGGCAGGAAGGGGACGGCCACATCCCGGACTGGACAAATGTGTCCAGGGCAGAGGGGCAGGAAGGGGACGGCCACATCCCGGACTGGACAAATGTGTCCAGGGCAGAGGGGCAGGAAGGGGACGGCCACATCCCGGACTGGACAAATGTGTCCAGGGCAGAGGGGCAGGAAGGGGACGGCCACATCCCGGACTGGACAAATGTGTCCAGGGCAGAGGGGCAGGAAGGGGACGGCCACATCCCGGACTGGACAAATGTGTCCAGGGCAGAGGGGCAGGAAGGGGACGGCCACATCCCGGACTGGACAAATGTGTCCAGGGCAGAGGGGCAGGAAGGGGACGGCCAAATCCCAGACTGGACAAATGGGTCCAGGGCAGAGGGGCGGGAAGGGGACAGCCACATCCCAGATTGGACAAATGTGTCCAGGACCCTTGATTGACGCCAGGGGAGCATAAAAGCGGCTGCACAGACTCCAACCGTGTGCCTCTGGCCTGACCAGCCATGCTTCCAGTGCTGCAGCTTGGTGTTGTGGGCCTCCCCTATTGTTAATTCTTTTTTCCTTAATGAATCTCTTAAAATTTTTTAAGTGAAGCCTCATTCTTCACACCAGATTTAAGTAGTCCTCCTCTTAGGCCATGATAATTAATGAAAATACTTATTAGGAGAAATTTGAGGACTCAATTCAAGGACTCAGTTCTGTGTCTGCTCAGCTTCTATGTACATGACAGCTCCTTATTAAGGGGGATATTCTTCTGTCTATTGTTTTACCATGTTTTTATGTTCTTGTGTTACATCTGATCTTTTAGTTGTAACAAAAATCCTTCAAGGCGCTGTTTGGTTTTTAGGGACAAAAATTGTTACATCCATGTAACTGAACAGATGTTACCTAAAGTAATTTTACTTTTGTATCTCTGACTCTAGGTCTTTCCTTAAAAATAGACATCTAATCTTCAGTTCCTCTGTCTGAGATGAAGTCCTGTCCCAGAGACCATGAGGAGATGTTGGGTAGGGCTTCTACCTGCAAGGCAGGATGAGAGAGCTGGAGAAGCAGTCTTGTCTTCCCAGCACTCCTGGTACATCTACCTGGAAAACTCGGTAGTCAGCCTGCAAACAGTTGCTGGAATCCAGTGCTCTGTCCTAGTACTTTTCTACAGACTTCTCCAGGTGAGAACGCAGACCACAGCACAGTATTTTGGAACAGGAGCTTTCCAGAGAGACTTCTGGGCTCTGGATCAGAGCACATGGAGATACTTGTGCTGGGGCAGTGCCTGACATGGTGTAGGTGTCTTCTGTCTAGTGCTCAGGGATTTTGGATCCTCCTTGTGAGATAATTTTGCAGCCTGGCTCTTAGACTCTGTTCTAAAAATGGGGTATCTCATTTTCTTTGAGTTTCACTCTCTTTATACCATGTGTGTTAAATCACTGAGCTTCTTTGCAGGTTGTTCAAGACTTAAGATGATATCTTGGACATATATCTAAGATAAAAAAGTGGGGGTTTTTTTCTAAATGGGGAATTGTTTGGAATTAGTTTTAATTGAACATCAGTGTTCAGTTGCAATACCTGACTGAGAAGATGAGATCCCAGAACACTGGAAACAGCCTGCAGAAAGAGCAAGGTGTATTATTTTCGAGCAAATGTTTGTGATGCTGTTGCTGAAATATGTTGTTTTGTTTTAAAATACATGTTTTTAAAAGGCCTGCCAGAATGAATAAATGCTTGGGAAAGTCAAGGCTACAAAGTTCACCCAAAGCAAATATTGAAGTAAGGCAATCGCAGCCTCACACACTCTCCCTGTGCTCAGGGAAGGCTTCTGATAACATAGGCTTGTTAGATAATGCCAGAAGGCGATTGGGAGCCAAACCCGGACAACCGGACTGGCAGTAAATCCCATCCTTCTATCAGTGAGAATGATATGAGAATCTCAGAATCCCTGAGGCTGGAAAAGCCCTCCCAGCCCATGCAGTCCAGGCTGTGCCTGATGCCCACCTTGTCCCCAGCCCAGAGCTCTGAGTGCCACCTCCAGCCCTTCCTGGGACACCTCCAGGGATGGGCACTCCAGAGCTCCCTGGGCAGCCCCTGCCAAGGCCTGAGCACCCTTTCCATGCAGAAATTCCTGCTGCTGTCCACCCTGAGCCTCCCCTGGCCCAGCCTGAGGCCGTTCCCTCTCCTCCTGTCCCTGTTCCCTGGGAGCAGAGCCAGACCCCCCCGGCTGTCCCCTCCTGTCAGGAGCTGTGCAGAGCCACAAGGTCCCCCCTGAGCCCCCTTTGCTCCAGGCTGAGCCCTTTCCCAGCTCCCTCAGCTGCTCCTGGGGCTCCAGCCCCTTCCCAGCTCCGTTCCCTTCCCTGGACACGCTCCAGCTCCGCCAGGGTCTTTCCTGATGTGCCCTTTCCAGCCCCTCTGGCCCAGGCTGGAGCTGCACAGCTTGGTGTGACCCCAGGGCAGCACCTGGCACTTGGCCTTGCAGAATCACCAGCTGCAGCTTACCTGAGAAATGTAGCTGGTTCTCCATCACATGGAGTCTTTCAACAAGCATGGATTTCTCTCTGGAGAGAGGCTTTGTTCCACAACAAGTTGTAGTTTTGATGCACGAATGAGTGGTGAAATTGGCTCGTTTTCGGCAGGACTTGACACCTAAATGATTACAATTGTCTCTTTTGGAAACAAGATAAAAGTTTGATTTATTAAAATTCAAACTTGTTTCTACAGGGAGAGCGTTTCTTGGCTTGTATGACCTTTTGCAGTGTTGTTTTTCCACAGAAGGAAGAAAATCTTTAAAGAATCTATAATGAATGTTCACTTCTTTAGGCATAGTATTCTCTTCTACTGTATTTGTGGATGTTTTATCTTCTTTTCTGCAGTTCTAACTTCAATTTTTTTCTTCATTTATTACTTAGTTTCAACACAAAGTTTCCTGCCACAAGTCTTTCTCTTAGCAGTTCTTGGGAAGTTGAGTTTATTGTGAATTGTTCTCTTCCCTTTCTGTGTATTGAGACAACACCTATTCAAAAGCTTGGCTGTCCTTCTGAGGATCAGAGTATATTTTTTTTCTCATGTCAGCCTTTGGATGATTAGAAGCCATTCTACCAATGTTTTTAACAGCAGGAAGGAGAAGGCTGAAATCATGAGGTATCTCTCTTTACAATGGTGCTTTACACAGCCTTTTCTTGAGCAGCCATGTGGACTTTGGGATGTAATAAACTACTAACAATCACCGTGTCACTAGAGAAAACAAAGCAACTGAATCAAGAAAAAAATAAATGCCATATCTGTATTTGGAGGAAAGATTAGGTGTTTTTAGCACATTTTTGTTTTCTGTGTGGGTTTTTGGGGTTTTTTTGGTTTTTTTTTTTTTTTTGGTTTTAAGTGAGCTCTGTGTTACTTCTGTACTTAGGCTGGTGAAATATCTGACTGAGCCCATGAGATCCTTGAATACTGGCAACTGCAAGGCAATACTTTACTTGCTGGCACAAACAACTTGTTGTCAAATGTATCTCTTTTTGGTTTTGTTTTCCTTTACTAATAATCCCCCTCCTGCCTTGGCTTCATTAAGCAGCATTATGCCTTGCTGACCTGCACTGTGGCAATGAGAACCACTGTGTTGGACATTATTACTTCCCTGAATTTTGTGTCAACGTCTGCAGCTTCAGAAACTTGTTCTAACAGGGCAGTAGCCCATTTCTGCCATAACATGGTCATGTGCTGCCCTGTCAGTGAAGGGGGGAAGGTCATTCCCTTCTACTGCCCTGCTGCAGTCCTGCTGAAAAGGAATTATCTGTATTCAGCTATGGAAACTCCTCAAGTATCTCTGGAAAAACGATGGAATAGTTGTGGAATAGATAAAATCTCTCGGCAGCTGTATTTCTGCATCAGCAGGAACAGCTGGTACGGAGAAGTCATTGCCCTTATCTAGCGTTAAAAGTGAAGCTGTTTGCTGGCTCAGGTCAGTATCCCCAGAGACTGGGATTCCTTATTTCTGGGTTCTCACCCCACGGGGGCTGCTGGGAGCTGCACAGGGCCTCTGTGAGCAGGTGGCATTGCCCACCTGTTGTGTGAGGTGACACATACCTGTACACTGGTCCCTTGTCACAGGCTCTGGGTGTGAACACGAGCGGGATTCATGTCCAAATGCACACTGGGTTTGGATGGGTGGCTCTGGAGGGCCCTTCAGAGGTCAGCTGAGTACACACAACCATTTGTGTTGTGTTTCTGGATACCAACCTCCTTTGCATGCTAAAGGAAGCAGCCAAATATAATTGCATAAATAAGTGAAGACAGCAGCTTCCTGGAGTGCTTGAGGAAGTTGCTGCATCCGGCAGTGCCTGCTGAGAGGGAAGGCTGAATAATAATGAAGGAAATGGATTCGAAATGCTTCCTGATAGGGAACGACTGGGAGCGAAATGCTGACAGCAGACACGTGCATGGAGTCAGCCCTGATGCTAAGGAGAGCTGCAGGCGGACATCTGGGGCCAGAGTTGAGTCAATATTTCTCCTCGTACTGTCTGTGTGAGCCTGTCACTGTTTATCCCATTAACCCTTTGGCCAGATGATTGCAGAAATACTGTTTTCTGTCAATACCTGACAGCAGGCTGGCTTTGAATCATATATACACAGTTAGCTTTTGAACTTGCAGCCTCTCTGATTTATTTGCTGCCGCCTCAAGACTTTCTGTCTGTTTTAAAATCATGCCTGAGTTATATTGCTACTGGGAGATGTATCATAGCCTAGCTATTCTGTGGCTCTGTGTTTTCCTTCACTTGTGGCTTATCTTAATCATTCAGCTTCACTAATGTGCAAATCATCATGTTGGTTTCATTTTCATTAAACTGGTGCCCATGTAATAAAAAAAGGTGGAAATTTTCAGCTAAGCCAGATGCTAGGCAGAGTTAGCTGTACTTGTTTAGAATCACACTGCCACCTCATTAAATCATTTTCTTGCTGCCAGCTCAGGCATGCAATAAGGAACCAATCATCTGCTTTTCAGCCACAGCCCTTCTCTGGCTGATTTGTAAATGCTCAGGTGAAGTTCTGGAGCAAATGAACATCAATCCATCAATCCATCATCTGGCTCCTGCCAGAAATGTGAAATGTGTCTGTTCACATTCACAAGCTCCATGATGGGACCATGTCAAACATCACCTGGTTTTCTTTTGGTGTGGGACAGCCTGGGCACTGGAACTATTTCAAGCCTAAGGAGATAAATAGTCAAAGTAAGTGAGGAAACTAGTTCAGCCAGAACCCAAGGTAACTCATCCCCTAATTGGAGGTGACATTTTTATTGCAGAAAAACATATGATTAAGGAGTAGTGCCCATGAAATACTTTATGTTGAGTGGTGATGAAGTTCAGAGCCTGATAGATGAGACATTCTGGTTTTAATTCCATTTCTTCAATGCTGGAAACATCGAGACCTTTTTGTAATGCTTCTCTGTACCTTCCAAAGGAAAAAAGTCTTGGGGTGCAGTGATTCTGACTTCCTGGGCTTTGAGACATAGAAAACAGCTGCTGTTGGACTGCATTATTTTAGCAGGAATAGCTGAGGTTTAAGTATGTCATTTGTAACTGGGATCATGGATGGGATCACAGAGAGGTTTCTGTTTTGCTGGGAGCCTTTGGGGACAGAATACAGAGGGAGTTGTGCCTCCTCCTTGTGCCTGTGTACTGTGTTCCATAGGTTTCACGTACCTGAAAAACAAAACTCTGTATCAAATATTGAAGATTTTGAGTGTTCCTACATCTCTCATGGCACACCTCTACTCAGTAGCTGCAGATTCTGTGTGTGTATCAATGACTGGAACTGGTGTTTTGTTTGTGGCAGTTTGATAGGAGGCAAGGTTAGGCAAGGCTTGGAGGTGCTGTGATGGTAATGTGGAGGCTGCAGGTTTCCCGTGTCTGAGCTTTTGTTCCATGAGAAAAACAGACCCAGGCTGCCTGCCCATCATTCTTGGAGCCTTTCTAAATTTTATTTTATTTTCTTCCAACAGGAGTTCTTACAGAAATTCCAACCTTATAAATACAGAATCCCAGGATCCCTGAGGCTGGAAAAGCCCTCCCAGCCCATGGAGTCCCAGCCATGCCCGATGCCCACCTTGTCCCAGCCCAGAGCACTCAGTGCCACCTCCAGCCCTTCCTGGGACACCTCCAGGGATGGGCACTCCAGAGCTCCCTGGGCAGCCCCTGCCAAGGCCTGAGCACCCTTTCCATGGAGAAATTCCTGCTGCTGTCCACCCTGAGCCTCCCCTGGCCCAGCCTGAGGCTGTTCCCTCTCCTCCTGTCCCTGTTCCCTGGGAGCAGAGCCAGACCCCCCCGGCTGTCCCCTCCTGTCAGGAGCTGTGCAGAGCCACAAGGTCCCCCCTGAGCCCCCTTTGCTCCAGGCTGAGCCCTTTCCCAGCTCCCTCAGCCGCTCCTGGGGCTCCAGCCCCTTCCCCAGCTCCATTCCCTTCCCTGGACCTGCTCCAGCCCTTCCAGGGCTCTCTGGCTGGGAGGGCTCAGAACTGGACACAGTCCTGAGGTCCCTCAGCAGGGCCAGCACAATTGCAACAGAATGGAAGCAGTTCCAGACAGGGAGAATAAAGGAAAGAGGGCTGGTACAGCCTTTCCACATCAAAGCCATGGAAAAGGAATATTGGGTAAAAAGTTTCTGGTATGCACAGCTACTATCCGAGTGTACTTTGAAGGTATTTTTGAGAAAAAGCAGGTGAAAAATTACTGAAAGGATGGCGAGGATGGGTATGGTGTTGCTTGGCTAGTCAAAGCTCAGTCAGGAAGTGGTGGCGGCCTGAGGCCAGAAGGTCTCTCACCAGGAGACACAACTTTCTTCTAATCATATATCTGCACTGAATAAGCAGTTCTCTTTTATCTTTTTTTATCCATGTTTTTTCTTATTTACTTGAAAGGTAGGGCTTTGTCAAAGTTTCTTTGGGAGGATCAAACATGAGTGAAATGAAGTTCCTGAGGAATAAAAGGAGTCATCTTTTGGCTATCACCTCCAGTTTCTGTGAATAGTTTTAGTTGCTGTTACAAATTCATGTAGTCAAAATAATTTCTTGGTCTTTCTACTCATTCAGCAAAGTAAGAGGCTGAGGCGTTTGCATAGCCCTGACTTGTGTTTCTGGTTTCCTCTGCTGCTAATGTTTACCAGGACAGAGGTACTGATGGTAAGTTTATTAGTACTTTACCACTCCAACATCTCCTCACTGTCACTTTTGTTACATTTTGCACATGTATCTAATGAGGAAAGCGACTGGGATATGGAATTGTATTGTTTCCACGCAAAGCCCCACAAAGGTGAATGGTGTATGGTCTGTGTCAAGAACTGCAGCGCGTGGTGGGTGGATCTGAAGATGGTTGCTTTTCCTGGAAAGATGTCATTGTAAGGAGCTGGAGTTCTGGGTCCTGCAAATGTGGTTGTGTATTCCATGTGTCACTCTATGTTTCTGTGGGGTGCTTGTAGGGTTCTGGTCACTCAGGTTCACGGGGCGGAAATAGGAAAGATGCAAAGAAGGCTAAGAAGAATATAACAGCTTCTGCACAGGGGAAAAGCTGATCTGGATTGTCACCCTGGAGAAAGTAAGAGAGAGGAAAATGGTCTAGAAAGTCATTATGACAGGAGAGGGAGAAGATGATTTGAAGATAGTTTCTGACTGTTGCTCCAAGTTAACCTATGTGGGCAACCCAGTAAAATTATCAAGTGTGTGGTTTAAAGCAAACGAAATCCCACCTTATTTTGACATGTCATATTTACATCATGTAATTCATGTCCATGGGATGTTTTGGAGGCCTAAAATATAAACATAAAAGGAGGCCAAACATGCTCATAAAGGTGCAGGTGAAAGAGATGTTTGTAGAGAACATATGCAATTGAATATTAAGCACAGCAGTTTGTCCTTCCTACATCTTCAGCTTCAGAAACCCTCAGGCTACAGATTGCAGGGAACAGTAATTCTGTCCATGTACTTGTGTTTGTTTTGCTTTGGGTTGTCACTGCTGGCCAGTGCAGAGGTGGCAGAGGTGACACTTTACTGAGTGTGGCAGCTATCCCTGGACCCGTGTGAAAATGTCCTGCTCCAGGATCTTCCCACCTGAACAGACAAACTCCAGCGTGAGGGAGTGTAGACGGAAAGTGCTGTGTCCTGGCTCTCCAAGAAATGAGCTCTGTGTCTGTTTGGAGAAATGTCTGTGGTCTGTGAGACCGGCTTTCACTTTGGGCACAGGAAACTGGTCAAACAGAAAGCAGGAATTTCTTACAAACCCATGAGGTTTTATCTCTGCAGATGAAATGAGAATAATTTGGGACAGTGTTTCTTGTGAAAAACAACTTGATAAAGCCACTTTTCCTTTCAGTGATGAGTTTTCAGTTTAGATGAATCCAAACAGTCATTTTGGCATTACAACTGATACTCTTTAATAAAATCAATTATGCTTGGTTTGAGGATATGGCCCCTTTGGGTGGGTTAGTTTTAATGTTTTAGTTTTAATGTTACGTACCTCGCTGGGTTTGGGCCACCAGATCACAGTAATTTTGAGTGGGGGTCTGGAGAGCTTTGCTATGTGGTTTGTTTCAAATGAAATGCATTAAAAGAATTCTTCTTTCTTTCTAAAAGGAGAAAAATCTTGAGTTCAATGAATTGGGAAAGTGAACTGCCCACAGCTGCTGATCAAACAGTTTTCATTGTCATTGTAGCGATGATATAAACATAACCATGTGGAGCACTGCAGACACCTCTCATCCCGCTGCAGCTTTTCCTCAATTTGATTACTTCTTAATCTTTTGTATGAAAAATTGTAAAGACAATGACAGTAAGGCATAATTACAAGTCAGTAGGATTATTCATAACACTTCTGCTACAGTTTTCTGCTGATCAAAGACAGTGGATTGTTCCTCAGCTATTACCAAACCAGAAAAGAACTGAGCTACACTAGCCAGTGAATGAACATCCTGGAGTACAAAGCTGGACATATGTTGTATGAATGAGCTTACTGTAAGAAGGTCTGCATGAGATTAGATGTTTTTATATGGCAAGCACTCCCCTTCCATTAAATTCCCACTAATCTTACAATATAAGCAAGCAATGGAGCATGTAAAGGATAAAAGAATGTTCCATTTTACAAGTTATTGGCTATTTGTTAATTGTGTTGCCCTCCAAAATATTCAAAATTATGTATGTCACATAAAATTTCTCAGAATAAAATCTGATTTTAGATCTAAAAATGCGTGCTACTGTTGTAATGGAAACAGCTTAATGGCAAGCTCCTTGATTTTGTGCCTGGTGTTGTTTGCTTGTTGTGTACTGCCTTCCACATTTCCAGGAGAAAGCACACTGTACAATCTGTTTTCTGTCCTTTTGGTAAAGGCAAGAATCTCGTCTATTCTGTTGCCAACTCTTTGAAATTAACTATTCCGTGTAAGTTCTCCAAAATGTTACAAAATCAGTTTGGTGAGGTGAGGCACAAGTTTTGTGTGAGAACATTCAAAATCTTTTATTTTATATTTTTATTTTATATCAAGAATATTAAACATTTCTATTTGTATTTCCTTTTTCTTCAAATCAAAGGAAAAAAGAAAAATGTGAAATCCCTCAGTCTCTTGTAAAGAGTGTGGAGAAGGATTTAAATAAAAGATGTGAATGCTGTAAATAAAACTAAATATTCCACAACAATCAATTCTTTAGTCAGAATTGGGAACATTTCACTCTTTTTGGTTGAATGAAGGTGCACTTTTAAACTAAAGTTCTGTGGAGCTGTTGGTAGTGGTGACATATTTTTTCTTTTCATCTCAATTTAGAGATAGTATAGATTCCTTTTTTTTCCTCTTCTTCTTAGGAAATGGAAATTATTACTGTCCAGGCCCACTTTCACAGCTCCAGTACAGGGAGGGTGCTTAATATACCCTGGTTTTCAGTAATTTTTTGCCTTGTTGCTTAAGGGAAGGCAGGTTTGGAATCTCAAATGTGCCAAAGAGAAGTGCATGTTAAAACCCCACACTGCATCTTCGACGTCATAGGTTGGCATGAAATGCCAATTTTACACATCAGGTCTTGGATTATTTTGCCTCTCTAAAAGCAGGAACGTCTTTTCACCAATTCAGCTTTCCTAAGGGGCATGAGTGCGTTGAATTTCAGCCACTTGTTCCACCAGTGTGGATCCGGCCCAGTTTTATACAGTGCTAAAGACAAATGATTGCTTTATCTCCCTTCTGCAGCAAGACCATGCTGCTCTGAGTATTGCAGGAAAGGCAGCAAGGTAGGTTCTGAAGACATGGATCTGGGCTCATTTTATGCCAGGGTTTCCTTACAGGAATGCTCAATGAAGACTGAGTTCGCTCACATCCAACCACTGAAGAGTTTGCACAGTCCTCATAATGCTGTGAAGTGCATTTGGCCCATTGTGAAATCCTGCCTGGGAGAGACTGCAGGTCTTGAATACCCATTTTCATTCTGTTGTTGATTCCTCCCTCTCCAAACGGTTCATCATCCTCAGTTATTTAATAGATGATCCTAAGTGTAGTTTGAATAATTGCCTCATGGCTGTTGAAAGCTCACAGTGAGACGGCCACCACAGTGTGAGATTTGTATTGATCAGAGAGCATTGTTTGAAGCAGAGGGACTTGAGCTAAGAGGGTTCTTTGTAGTAGAACAAATTCTCAAGAGTTATCTCTCATGTAAAGGGAGTACTTATTTTGGAATGTGGTTCAAAGCAGTTTTCATGTTGTCAGTGAAGCGTCTGTTGTGTGAATTAATGATTTTGATGTTTTTAGCTTTCAGAAGACATCAGAAACCAAAATATTGGATTTGTGGGCTCTGTGTTTGAAAGAAGTAGGATATTTTGCTTTAATTTCCAGATCAATTTTGTATTTCTGGGATATATCTCCTCTGGTACACAGTTATAGTTAATATGTTTGAAAACTCCGCATTAAACTGGGATTGTGTATGTGCAATTGTGCCAGGTTATCTGAGGTTTATTGCTCTCTTTCCTTGTACTAGGGCAGATTCAGTTTGAGTGTAATCCTCGCACTTCTCATTTTTCATCTTGCTCTTTTAAATGCAGCCATTCTCACCTGCCTCCTTCAGTCCCATAAATGTCTTGTATTCCAGCCAGGAGTTCTTTTGGCTTTCCCTTTAGAGGAAAGACCGTAGGAAAATTTTTCCAGCATCAGACTTCAGAAACAGGTAGCAGAGCCTTCTTCAGGATGCTTTGGGGTGTCCTGCATCCCAGGATTTTAACGTGAGGGTCAGTGCAAAGCATCTTAGTCTTTCCCATTTAAGAGATGCCAACAGGCAAAGAGCTCTAGAAGAGAGCTGCCATGCAATAAAAATGGCTGCTTCTCCCATGTCAGCCCTGGCTGGTTAGAAAACAGAAAAGCTGTACGCTGCAGGCCTCTGCTGCTGTGGTTCTGAGTGTTTTGCAGTGACGTGGCATTACAGCCAGCAAAAATAACCCCGGAGTGATTTTGCTTTCTTCCATTGTTGCTGTTTTCTGGAAGCACAGGTTGGTTCCCCCAGGGGCTTAGAGAGCCAGTGTCTTGTCTTGGAAGAGTTAATCCAATCTACTTGCCAGAACCAGCCACCAGAACGTGACAGCAGTCCCTTGGAATTCCCTGTATTTCTTGTGGAGGCGCCATCCCTGCTGTCCTTTGGCACATCCTGCTCTCTACTTTACTGCCCCAGTGCACAGCAGGCAGGCGTGGGAGCACCTGTCCATCACTGGGGTGTTCGTGAGCTTGTTCTGAATGTGCTCTTAGCTGTGGGCAAGGGGAAAGGACGGTATCTTTGGCTTCCAGTTTAAAGCTGGAAAAATTGTGTTTCAGCTGTTCCTCACAAGCCTCATACAACAAGCTGAACAGGGGATACAAGGGCTGCTTTGCCTACAGGGTCTTGTTCACTGCAGCTGAAATTTGTGGTGAACAGATCCTTACAACACGAATTCTAATGTCATAGCAGCTTCATACTGAGTGGTTTAATTTCATGCCAGCTTTAGATAAGAATTTATTTTTTTTTGTTTCGTTCCTGTGGTTATTCAATAGCCTGTTGTTAAAAGTCAGCACTCTGGTTTATGCCCATTGCAAGCCAGAAGCAGAAAAAAATCCAGTAGTGCTACAGCAATGAGAAAGTTATCTTAATCTAAATTTTACAAGAAATAAGCACAATATTTGATGGGGACTCTGGTTACCTTTTTATGTCCTCCCAGCTTGTGGTCTTTGCTGTGACAGGAATTTATATATGAGGTTTAGAACTAAGAAGGAATATTTAACTCTTTATGGTAATCCTTTCTAGAATCGCACTTAGAGAATTAGGATTGTTGCTGTTTCCCTTTCCTTCATCCATGTTAATGTCTTAAAATAGGGATTACCATGGAAGTTTCCATCCAGCTAAGATAGTTGAACTGCATCTGTGGTGATACCTTTCAAGAACACAGATATTTCTTTTTATTCACTCTGACTTTATAAATTTCGGGAGTCCTATAGTCATAAATAAAGGCTATTTTGGAACCAGTCTACACATTATCAAAGCCAAATTTGGCTACAAGGATACAAGTAGGTGAATATTTACATACACAGTTTTCCACAAAAGAGTCTTGCACATCTTTCTTATGCATAGAAAGTTTATCCTTGTTTGTTTTCCAAAGATTCCCACTGCAGCTTTTTCATCCCTGTGCTTGGTGCTCCTGCCTGGAGCCTCACACAGTCCGGAATTACTCAGTATGGAGAGCAAGGAGGAAATACGGGGCTGTTTATATACCAGTGTGTGTTGTTTGCATATAGATCAGCAAAGGCAGCATGCTCAGAAAACTGAGGAAAGCCATGAAACTTGTTCTGATCCATCCTTCGAAGCATGGTAGGAAAATAAGTTTTTCCTTTAAGATCCGAGATCTCTCCCTGCTGTAAGAGCAGATCTTACATCATGTAATGAGTACGCCTTAAGAAGATCAGAGAGTCCTGGTGACTGGAGAAGTGAGGCTGGAGGAAATCAGGCAAGGCTGACCCTGTGCTCGGCTCTCTGAGTGAGCAGTGGCCGACTCCTCGATTCCCCAGGGAGCTGGAGCACACCTTACTAGGGATGGAGGATTGGCTGGTGAAGGGGGATTAGTGAAGGGACAGAGGGGAAGAGCTGTGAGTCCCTAGGCCCTGGTGTAGTATCCATCCTACCTTCCTGCCCCTGGTCACCAGCATCCTCCCAGAACTGCTGGTGAGCATCAGCATTTGCTATTTGTTTGTTACTGTGCCAGCAGGAGATAATCCAAAATTGCTTATGGTGTAATGAATTCTGGGGGCCGTGCTAAAACACAGTCCAGTAGTTATCTGCCTATTGCACAGCTGTTTCCAGACCTTTCAGGGAGTGGGTTTGACTTTTGTTTTTCCACCTTGTCTGGAAGTTCAGTGGCCAGAGCACTCAAAGGTGAGGTTCCTGTCTTGGATACCAAATGCCATTTGTAAAGCTTTGCTATGTGCTCTTGTTGAAAGGCTTGGGCCATGAGCTTTACCTGGCCTAAGATGGAAAATGACCCATTGGGAAATGGATGCTTTAGGTTTTAGCTGGCATTTAATCCCAGAAACCGTTGTCATGTAAAAAATAGCATGTTGGATTTATGGGGGGCTTTTGGTTCCTGACTGTGTAGTAGTATTTTCACTTAAGTAAGATTTAATTGTAAATAGTGAATAATTTTATTTTATTTTTAATTTATTTTAATTTAATAGTGAATAATTTAATTGTAAATAGTGAGGTTGTTCAGTAAACTACGTTTACTGCTGTAGATTGCTGTAACTGAAATGGAATAAATTGTCCAGCTACATGAAATTGCTCCTATTCCTTGCTTTATTCCCCTTAAAAGTTTTGGTTTGTCTTTATAACCTTCATTATAACTTTTATGTCTTTAGAAGCAGTCCCTTCGAATAGCAGTTACCCTTCCTCACATCATGGTTTGGAGGTTAAAAGTCCAGTTCTGTTGTAAGATGCTAAGTACAGAAAATGGGGATCACAAATCATCTCTGTTCTTTGTTTCCTAATATGTCCCTGCACATTAATCTGATTTCTGGCCTTCTGAATTTTCACAAAGTGTAAATCAAGTTACTGTTGATATTTTGCATTTAGTCTGATAATAAGGCACTTTAAGTGTTAAGAAATTGAAATGATGTTCCTCCACCCAGCTCAAAGCCTAGTTAAAACGCTCCAAGCCTCAAGCTGAGGTTCTGTGAGAAGTTGACCTTTAAAGCTTAAGCTGCAGTGAAAATCTGTTTCTAAGCAGGTCTTAAGGTAGATGGGGAGGGGGAGACCAGAACCTCCAGTTCAGAAAATTAATTTTCCTTCTGCCCCACAGAGGATTTATCATGTTCAAGGGCCTCAGTTTGCCTCTTGAAGTGACATAACCTGTTGTGTTTTGCAGTTCCCTTTCCTTTTTGGTGTCCGGGGTTGAACACCAAAAGACAGTGAGTTTTATGTGTTACAACAATTCCTGCAGAAGTTTGGGAATAAGGGCACTTCTGTGGCAGCTATTGGGGCATTTTCAGAAATGTCCTGTAGCTTTCTCTCCTTTTGGAACAAGCTGCATATCCCAAATAGCCCAAATCCTGCTGGAAGCTTTCATTTCGGCAGATTAGTACTTTGATGAAAAAATGTTTAATTAATTTTTGTTTCTGACCCTTCAGTCTAGCTACATCTTGGCAGGTGAGCTGAATACAGAAAATGAGGAAGTCCTTTGGAGGTTGAGCTGCTGGGAATAGCCTGCCTTCCGGGAGGAAATCTGATGCCAAAGGCTGTACCAGGTGGGTGATGGTAATCCCTGGGCATCCAGTATTGCTGGAACTGCCACCTTTCCACTCCTTCCTCAACTAGCATGACTTTGTGTGCTTAGATCTGAAAATTGTTTGAGAGCTGAGCTTTGGGACAATTTTGATTACCGTGCTGGAGACGTGTAATCGACCACCAAACTGTTCAAATTTAAGATTTTAAAACTTTGCATGGTGCTCTGAAAAATAGACATAAATTCCCAGGAATTTAGTTTATTTGTAAGCTCTGCTTGTCTTCTTTCTCCTTGGGTTAAATGCCTGTTAGAAGCAGGTGCCATTGTGTGGTTGTTGACAGGTGACAGCAGAGGTAAGGAATTGCTGTTCTTAAGGATTGCTGAGTTCTGTGGGGCAATTTGCATTAAGGGATTCAGGGACTTAACTCTGTAGATCCTCTTGGTTTGAAATCGGAGACAGAGTGGAGATCTGCCACTCACTCAGTCATCTTGCTGGAGTTTGCCACACAACATAGTCTGGAATGACAACTGCTCTTTTCCTCCAAAAGCCTCTGAATCACAAGAAAGAAGAGACAGTGAGCAGTGAGCATTATTTGCTGTGCCCAGCATGATTTTAGAGCCCTCTATCCTCTCTCACCTCAGTTTCTATTTCTGGGCAGAAGGATGCCAATCTTGTCACCTCACGGTCTGAAATAGTTTCTTATCTCTGATCATTCTAGTCACCCTTTCCATGCTTTTCCAATTGTGCTCTACTCCCTTGAGGTAAGAGGATCAGAACCATAAGTATTGACTTGATGTTTTCTTTTGGGAAATCCTTCGTTTTCTAAGTTTTGAAAAGTTAATTTGTTTTGCATTTTTGACTCTTGGGGTTTGGCTCATATTGAACAGGCAGTTTCCAACACATCTCAGTTATAATCTTAAGATCTCATTCTCTTTGTTTCAAAGAATACATTTTCAAAATAAATTCATAAGTTTTCTTGAAAAGTAGTTTGCTTTTAAGTTTTACTTTTTGGACTGTTCAATAGAACACCAGTGCATCATTTCCTGCAGGTAGATGTCACCTGTGGCATCTTTAGAGCAATCTTAGGAGAAAACATTTACAGGAATTTCTCAAATCAGAATTTTTGATCTTTTGAACAACACATCACAAATGGAAATAAGGAGCCAGAAGCCTGTTAGAGGAATATGTGAAATTTGATGTGCTGTCATTCTAAAATAAATCATTCATGCTGGCTGAAGAAAACAGCCCACACCTACATGTTTATTTTCCAGCTCCATTGCTATCTGTTTTTGTTGTGCTAGAAACAGGGTTTTTTGTCTGTTTACATTCCACTATTCCATGGAACACTTCTGTCCATACTTCTTTTCTGTATGAACGCCATTCTTTATTTCTCTGTTCACTTCAGCATAAGCACAGGCTTTGTGATTGACACTGTTGACTCAAGGAGCAGGTCCATTTCTGACAGCCAAGGTCTGATCTTCTGATGCACTTGTGTGGGGAGAGAAGAGGAGGAGCAGAGAGGGAAGGGCAAAAAGCCAAGCAGGAATGTTTGTGTTGGCCATGTTCAGACGCTGTGGAAGGCTCTGCAGGGCTGGTGGGTCCTGGGAAATCCCAGAGCTGCAATGGGCTGTTCTCATGCTCTGTGTGCAGCTGCCTCACCAAAGCCTGGCCATCCTGTTCTCTGTTCCTAGATTTGTAATGGGAAAAAGAACAAAACGAAGGCCAGGTGGAGTCTGATGAAATATTAGGATATGCTGGAGGAAATAAATGCTGATATCTGGCGATAAAATCTCAGTGAACAGCTCTCTATCCATTATTTCCAAAAAGTGAGCTGAGCAGAATTTGGAACTATTTGGTTGCAGACAGCAGTACAGACAACCTAGAGGTAATTGGATACTCCTCCAGTTAGGAAATGCAGATTGTGTTTTGCTCTGTGAAATGGTCCAGCCAGTGACCCTTGTGGGTTTGCTTTGCTTTGCTAACAGCAGAACTGGACCAGTGGGAGCTCAGCAGAAGGATATGGCATCAGAGAACAGCATTGCCCACGGCTTAAAATCTGTTCAAGGGAAATAATGACCAAATAAAAACAATCAAAGAACTTTATATAGCTTAGGTCCATTAGGGCTAATTAGCAGCACTGGATGATAAAGTTTTGAAAGCCATGTTAGCCCATAGCTAACACTTGACAGCTGGCACCGGGAATATGGCAGGAGCTGTTCTGCCTTTCTGTAAGGGGAGGGAATCCATAAAGTTGAGGTGTTTGGTAAGCCAGTATGTTAATTATTTGCTGCCTATTCTTGTAAAATCTTGGGATTATCTGATCTCTGAGGATAAGAGCATTGACAAATGAAGATTGTCTGGACAGTTACATTTTTCTTGTTTTAAACTCCCTGCAATGAGCAGATGCATGGACAGCTGAGAATTTTCATCTGAGCTTTCCTGAGGGGACTTTGTAGCCCAGTGTGTACTGCAAGTCTGTGGGGAGATATTTGCAGTAGGGCTTGAGGCTTTTCACTTTCCTCTGTACATGCCAAAAAGACGATAAAATAAAACCTAAAACTTGTGTTAGTTCCACTTTATATGTTGCACATTTGTTTTTCAGGACCAATCTCACTACTTTATGAATGTGACTTCTGATAATCTGTTTTTGCAGGAAGATGTACTTTAGATGTTTCTGCAGCACAGAGTGCCCCAGCACACTGGTTAATCAAGCTTGCACAGGTGAAAGCAGACAGCGTTTCACAGGAAAGCAAATATTTCTGTCCAGCCACAGCTCAGGGGCTCTGTCTGTCACTGGGGCTCCTGCCTGGTTGGATATGGACCATTTTACTCCATATTTGTTCACTGAATCTTTTCACTTCGTGACAGTGGTTTACTGAAATGAAAAGGATTATTTTGTTTGTCAAGGAAAATCTACTTTCAGTATAGAGTTCCAAGGCATGGCTGCACTGCATAGCTCATTACTCTTTCTTCAGGGCAGAGAATTTGTTCCTCTTTTTTTATGTTTTCCCACTTCTCTGTAATTTTAAACTCTTTGGGCCAGTGCATGTTAATGCTGTATCTAGAAAGAAAAGTGTAAAATATTGTTGTGACTTCACAAAAAATAGCAAAAAAAAAAAAAAAAATTGAGTGCACAGTAACTGGCATCAGCATCAGTCACTGTAGTTGAGGATCCTCTCTGTGACAGTAGGCAACTGTCAGATGTTTCAAATATTTTAAAATAAATAACATTTGAGTTACGCAATTATGTGAGTTTTGCTGAAATTTTTCTTACCCTAGATGCCTTGTTGATTTATTTTTGAATGTCCTTCATGGTTATTTTTATTTAGAGTAGCATAATAAGGAAATATCTTAGTGTTTGAAAGGTCTGTTATGTTTTAAATCTCATTTATGGTGTAGAATTTCACGACTGAGTCTGAATTCCATCAGTCACAATAATGCTTTTGTTTGAAGGCTAGGGATGGCTATGCAGTTTTCCTCAGCCACACTGCAAAGGCACAATCCTGGCAGCCGTGGTTTATAAATACCTTCCGTCTCTCCAGGCAGAGGGTGCTGCTATGGATAATGGCAGCAGAGAAGAGCGTTGGCACAAGGCAGCATCTGAGTACCTTGGCTTGGTCAGCACTTGTCTCCTGGCATGGAAAACCGCAGTGCTGCTCTCAGCCTCACAACTCCTGAGTTTCTGTGGAGACAAAACCTCAGGCTGGGGGTGTTTGCTCATATGATGCTGTTCCATATAACAAGGGGTAGCTGATGACATTAGGCACTGATTTCTTCCCTCTGGTGGCCAGAGATGGGACCCAGGGATGGCTGGAGCTTTGCAAGGTGGGTTTGGGATGGAGATCAGGGCAAGGTTCTTCCCCCAGAGGTGCTGGGCACTGCCCAGGCTGCCCAGGGAATGGGCACGGCCCCAGAGCTCCAGGAGCGTTGGGACAGCGCTGCCAGGGATGGACAGGGTGGGGTTGTTGGGGGGTCTGTGCAGGGCCAGGGGGTGGATCGATGCCCCCTGTGGGTCCCTCCCAGCTCAGGACATTCTATAAGTGAGAGGACTCCCGTGCTAAGAACATGGAGAGCTCCCGACAGGGCTGAAAGTTCCCCAGCTTTGCTGAGTGCCTCTGGTACCTGGAGCCCTGGGAATGGGATAGTGACGGGGAGGGAGGGCAGTAGGAGCTGGGGGGCCCCAGGGAGTGTGGTGTGTGAGCAGGCACTGGCACACCAAGTGCCCCTCCTGGAGCAGGAGGTGTTTCCCGAAGCTCTGCAGCTCACATGCTGAGAGGCACTCGGCAAGCACCAAAGGCACCGTGTGCCCGGTCACTGACAGTGCCTGAGGCCTCTGGTTCCACAGTTACCTGTGAATGAGGCATCACAAACACTGCTGGGTGATGCAGAGCTCTGTGCAATGTGAATTTGAAGACATCAGCTATGGAGATGTCAAGAAAAGCTGTTGGCTCAATATAGAAGCAGATAACACAAGATATGATAAATAAACTCTGCACCAGTTGCTCAGGATTTTTTGGATGTGTGGAATTTGTAGGAGTGCCTCCTATGGGTAAAAAAGGGCCATTAAAATATTCGGATTGCAATGCAAATGTTCTAATTTCAAGCATATTTTCTTTATTTTGTCTGGATATCTGATTTTACATGCCCCTGCAGATACCTTTGAGGGCAAAACTGCAACACTACTCCTGAGAATGGTGACAGGCCACCTGAAACGTCTTGAAAGACCTTCAAGCAAACTTTGTTTCCAGATTGGAAGGGACCCTGAAAGATCATCTGATCCAAACTTTAATCATCACCACGTCATCAGGGAAAAGGAATTCTTTGATGAGGCACAGCCAGTGAATAACAGCCAGTGTTACAAGGTGCCATATCCACCTCCAGTTCCCCTTTGGTTCTCCTTGTGTCCTTTTCCCAGTATCCCTGGTGTGTATATTCAACACAGTAACTGTGGAAATTACATGTGCTTACAACTGGTTTATATTTCCAGATTTAGGAACCTTAGCTGGCAGCATAGGCCAGTGACAAAGGTCTTCTTTGCTTGTTGAGTCAGCCCAGAGATCCCTCAGAGCAAAATTATGTAGGGCTGCTAAATGAGATCTTAAAATGAGAATACCGAAACAGCATTACAGCTTTCAAATCTTTCTGATTGAAAGCCCTAACTGTATATCCAGGGGGTGAATTATATTACTTTCACACTAGTGAGCTTTCAGGACCCATTCAAAAACTACAATGACATTGTCTCTACCTCTTTTCGAATGAAAGGAGGGAAATGCTGAAGTAGTTTAAACTCTCTGTGAGAAACAAAATTAGGGCAAGCAGGGCATGTAAGTGGGGGTTCATTATGCTCCTTTCTACTCTGCACAGCAAAGGCCCAGTGAGATGTGAGTGGAATTTAAAGCTGGTCTTTGCAGCAGCAGCCCCTGTGTGAGTTATGGGCTCTGCAGTTGTGAGCACCCACCTTGCTCTGGGATTCACCTGCTCACTTCCAGAGCAGAGTCTGGAGCACCTGCTTCCTATCTGAAGAACTGCACATAAATGTCTTGAAGGCTGCATGTTTCCTGAGCTGTGGCTTTCTGCTTCTTGCCGACTTGGTGAGGCAGTGCTGAAAGCCGGGAGCTGTCACAGCCTCAGCAACAGCGGTGGGGCAGCACTTCATCCACTGAAGTGTACCAGCCACTGAAGTGTACCATCTCAGGTACAGCTGGTACCTGAGAGCATCACACCAACATCATGTGATTCTGGGTTTTCTTCAAACTGGCATCCTAGCATTTCTTTGAACAGCAGATGCAGACTCATGGAACCTACAAACAGATTACTGACTGTGTGTACCATCTACCAACCCCTTTCTATTCTGCACTATATTATCTCCAGAGAGATTGCATTCCACTCATGGCTGTGTTAATGCAAAAGTCACCTCTCAGGGAGTGGTATTTAAACCACTGAAGTATTTGTTCAAATCAGTTAACGTAGCAGGCAACTCTTAAGAAATAACAGAAACACAAAACTGGAAGAAGAAGCATCCCCCAACACAGCACTTGGTGTGCTCTGGCCTGATTTCTGTGCCACCACTGGCCAGGCCATTCAGTCACACGTGCATTTACAACAATGACCTGGTGCAAGTTACACAGTTCACAAGCATGCAAAGCGCACCATTCCTAGAAATATCAGAAGGAATAAGATAACCCTTGTGTAATTCACTTTTTAGGAAGGTGACAGTTTAAATCAGACATTATAATTTGTGTAGCACAGCAGTTTTATTGCAATGACCTTGGGTGTCATATGTACTAAAATCTAAGGTTGGGAGGATGTCTTGTGCACATTTTTATTTCTGGAATCATTTACACTGGAAGAGGCCTTAAAGATCACTGAGTCCAACTGACTCATGGTGCTTTTTATGGTGCTTCAGTTGGCTGAGCAAAAAGCAACTGATAGCTCCTTTCTAAACGGTGGATGACTGGAAAGACAGGAGTTGTGTCTGTGGCTGCTTCAGGGAGCAGGAATGGTGAAGATCACGTTCCTTTTCAACGTTGCTTGTACTCCTTCAGCCGTGTTCATATACAAGGAAGAGAGAGAGTCAAGCCTTGGTGTGCTTGTAAGGGAGAGCCGTACTTCCACAGAAGGAGATAAAGAACTTGAACTACGGCTTGAAGGGCAGGTGGGGCTCCAAAATGTGTTTAGTTGGCCTTCAAGACCCAGATCTTCTTCCAGTCCCTGTGGGGCAGGAAAGACTTGTGTCTGCCATGCCATCAATCCCGCTGGTACCAAGGTCAGCCAGGTTCCTCCATCTGCCTGAAGATCTCTGTGTGGGTAAAAATGAGGAGATGCACAGAAAGGGGTGTTTTCAATCCCCCTTAATGATCAGGTTAAAAGGGAAATTATCTGCAGGAATTGCTCCTGTCACATTCTGGAAGGATTGGTATTTCATGAGGGTGCAGGCAGTAGTTAAGGCTGCATTATTAATGCTCTGGGTATTGGACAGCAAATGGAAGAGAACTGCTCTGTCAGTGTGGATAAAATAAATATTTGGAAATATTAATAATACTAAGAGAGAGGCATTTTAAACTCAGATCCACCATGTACCACAAGAAGCATCTCTTTTTGTACATGACTGTGCTTCTTTTCACACAGTCACCCATAACCATTACCTTTCACTTCTCTTTCTAGATTTGCTTTCTGTAAAATACTCCATTTTTCCCAGCATGTTTTGAAAGCCCAACCTCTTAATTTAATGGACTCAAAAAGCTGCTTCCCTGAAGCAGCCCTTTTAGTTACTGTTTACTGCAGTCTTTTTATGCTTCAGTTTACATCAGCTCTTTCTCTCCCACGCCCCATGCTCCCCATCTTTTCCTTTCCCAGCCTGCCATGTTTTATTTCATGGGAAATAAAGTATGTTTCTGTTGTGACTGAGTCTATTCAGGAGTTTCTAGACCATCTTAAGGTAAATTTTAAGTTGTGCCAAATAAAAAGTTCATGAAAAATTGTTCAGCTTGGGTGCGTTTTGCCAACACCTTTTCCTTCCTTCTTAAATTCTTTAAATCCATTAACTATTCTAGAGGTTTAAAGCTTAAAATATCTTAATATAGGCTAGAGATGTTAAGAGCTTAAAGCAAATCCTCTCCAAGTTTATGCGCATAGCAAGAAGTTAATTAAAGTCAACCAAGAAAATACAAATGCTAGGAAAAAAATCCACATTATGAAGAAATGCAAATTCAGGATTTGTAACTGTGAGTTTCCCATGAGTGATGTTGGGACAGGTCCAAGACAAAGGTTTTGCCTTACCCTTCAAAGTGAGTATTTTGTGATCACAGAAGTGATGTGACATTGTACTACACCACAGCCCTTCTTTGCCTTGGAGCCCTTTGAATCTGAGCTCCACTCAGGTTTTGCTGCCTGTCCAGCCCATGGTGCTGGAAAGGGCAGTTTGTGTCAGTCCAAGGCTTTTCTTCAAGCAGAAGCATTCTGGCACACCTATTTTGAGTTTGCTTTATTTCTATGCCTTTTATGTCTTTTGCCTGTCTGAGCAGTTTTATTTCACTCCTGATGCCTGCAGAAAAAGGGGTTCTCTGAATTCCCAGGAAGATGGCTGAGAATATGTAAAGCTGGTGTGATACATCCCCAGTGTGACATATACAGCTCTCTGTTTAATGAGGTTATGTACTGTAAATACATTTTTTAAGAGGACAAACCTGGAAATTCTAACAATAAATGTAAACATTCATTTTAACGTCTCTGTTTAATCATTCAGTGAAGTTATTAGCGCTAATTAACCATACATACATAAATAGGGAGTCATTTGAGGCCTCTTGGCAGTCCCAAATTGAAGTCTAAGCAATTTGCAGAGCCAAAGCCTGGGTGTTCAGCTGTGCAGAGTACAAGGATTACAGAGTTTGCTGGGGGCTGTGTGTGGATCCCAGGTGCTGGAACTCTACTGACTCCTCATATCATCACAGGGATTCAAAATGGGAATAAGGTATCTGTTGTAATCCTAATTGCAAATGCACTGATGTCATATTTTAGTACCTGGGAACTTGTGTGTGGTCATCTAGAAACTGCTAATCTTCATGGTGAAGCTCTCTCAGAGAGGTCCTTTATCACTAATGCACAGAACCCCCATCCTAAATCACGGAATCATTGAAATTTTTACTTCTTCCTAATTGATTGGGAAGAAACTGCTCCAGGGACAAGACTGTCATGTCCAGTTCAGAAACCTTCTCCTAAAGTTTCCAATAGATCTCAAAGCACTGTTCCCATGTTTGTTTTTATCCCTTCTTAGGACCAATGACAGCACCTAGAAATGCATCAAAGAAAGGAACACAGTTTGAAGGAGGCAGTAAGTCTAGAAATACCTTCACTGGAACTTCAGACCCATTGTAGCTCATACTGAGATACACTTGAGTGTGCGGGCTGGCCAGCAGCTGGATTGCAGTGAATTGTCATCCCTGATGCCAAAATTTGAAAGGGGGACAGGTCGTGTCTGAAATTCTCCCAAGCAGAGGTTACTGACCTCTAACCTGTTTCTGAACAGTTCCTCGGAGCAGCCTGTATGAAAACTATTATGCCACTTAAAGGCTAGGTCAAGCCAAATCCTGATCCCAGGTTTCATGTCTGACTCTGCAGTGGAGCTGCCTTCAAACGTAGCTGAGCAGGCGGAATCAAGAAGCTTTTAGGAAATTGCTTGATCGCCTCTCACCTTGTGAATGACTTGAACTGAAATGGGCCAAAAGCAAACAGGTGGGCTTAACACTGTTGGTCTTTTTCCCCCCCTTGTCTTTGCCCCGAGACAGCACCAGGTCTTAAATATTCAGGGGCTGCCAAAGGCAGTCTGAGAAGGCACAGTCCCTTTGCTGGCAATTATGTCTCCAGCTGAGACACCGTGACAGTGTCTGAGCATCCTGCTCCACAATCAGAGCGTGAGTCACTCACACAGACCCTCCCAGTTCTGCAGCAGGCTGACTTAGATTCATGATGCATTAGATTGTCTTCTACAGAACTGCTGCCTGCCCAGTTGTTCCTGTCCCTGTATTTGCACCATGACTTATTCCTGTTCCAAGAGGGGTCCTCTTCCCTTATCCTTTCTTGTGTCCTTTCTTCTTTTTTGGGATCTTCAAGTGGTTCATGGTTTAAATCATGTCAGGCATAGCAGTGGTCTGCTGAGTCACTGCCAGCATTAAGCTAGATCTCATATGCAAATACACATTATAATATATGCTGATGCAGTGATACACGGATACTTGCTTCAGAATTTCTCCCCTTGGATGAAGTTGTAGAGGTTGTCCTCTAAATGCTGTTTCAAAATCTCGGCGCTGTGCTAGACTAGGAACAATCAGGATTTGTTGCATTCTCCAGAAAGGCCTTTTCTGTGTTGCCAGGGTTTACCAGATTACTAGGATTCTGTGCGGAGCAGTGGGGAAAGAGGAAAGCTGCTGTGGCCAGGATAACTATTAATAAACAGCACCGATGCAGTGTTTTGGTGCTTTGAGCTTGACTGGCTTGGAAAGCACTAGACAATTCTCCTTTACCTCATTAAAGTTCTTCTCAATTAACTTTTAAAATAAGCAGTGGTTTATAAATGTCAATTGCCCATCTTTAATTTGCTGTTAATAGTGGCAAGTTATTGCCTCTGATTAAGATTGGTTGTAATGAAAACAAGCCTGTGCTTAACTTCCTACCCAGTGACCAGTTTTACTGTCTTAGATGCTGTCATTTTGCAGACCTCTAAAGATTCAGGTTCTGCACATGTGGTTTTATAAGCCACAAAAGCCTCTTGCAATTGAGTTTAAAATTGATTGAAACAGAATTAGAAGATGGAGAAGGAGGGATAATAATATCCAGAGACTGTGTGAAAAGACAGAAAACTTCTGCTTTAGGAAATATCAAATTGTGAATGATTTGGTATTTAAATAGAAAAAGATGGGGGGGAGGAGGTGTTTGTGTGTAAAGTAACTTAAAATCCTGGCCCATATACTGTCTCAGAAGGGCACAATTTAAGACTCAGAGAAGTGAAAAACTTAGCAGGATATTTCTAATCCTAAATAAGAGTGCAACCATTCTCATTGTCCTTCTTAATAAAGAAGATGCTGTAGTCTTCCAGTAAAATGCCAAGTTTCTTAATTGAATGGAATATAGGAGTAGATGACATGATTAGTCTTTCTCTGCTTTTCCAGTAAGATGTTGGTTTTGAGTATTTGAATCTATCTTTAAAGACGGGCTTCCTGGGACCCTAGAAATGCCGGTCAGGGATGCTCTGTATAAATAAACCATAGATTATTAGGAAGGGATTAAATCACTGCCAGCACAAAACATAAATCACTTGGCAGAAAGCACCAGCTCTCAAGACAACTGCATGAACAGCCTTGAGAGATAGTAGAGATGAAATCCTTGGCATTTCAGTCAAGCACGGCTGTAGTTTGGAATTTGATGTAAGGGGATATTGATACCTGAGATGGTTCCACTGATGAGTCCGGCTTCAAGAAGCCCAGGACAAATAACCTTTCAAAAGAGGCACAAAATGTGCCAGGATTGCCGGGGATGGATGTGCTTGATGTCAGATGTTGGGAGAGAACCTGTACTGCAGTTACTGGGGGGAGCAGGTGCTCAACTGAGCATTTATTTTCTCCTGGAGAACACAAAAGGTGCATTGGCAGTGAGCGTTACCCTCGTGCCTGATCCCGAAATTCCAGCCTGCATCCTGAGCCTCGTGGCCCTGCAACATCAGCCTGGCAAGCCCAGCCTTGTCTCAGCTTTCTGTGCAGTACAAATGGATTTGATGGGCTGATCTGAGGCCGTGTCATGTACTTCTGGGTTTAGATCATTATAGGCTGCCTTTGCAGGTTCTCTGATTCCTGGCAGCAGCCACAGATTTTCTCACCCTTGCCGGTGCTTTGTTCCTGCCTCTCAAGTTGTCAAACTGACTACACAGACAGTCAAACCCCATCCATTCCTGACAAAGTTTTAAATTATTTATTGCTAACCTCTCACTGAAAATTAGGCTCCTTGTGTCTCTGTGGAGGAGAAGGAAAATTGACACTTTAGTGATTGCTAAAGAAGTCTTGAAATACAGACAGGCATTGCTGTTAGTTATATACAGAAGAACATGATGCAATATAGACTTAATGTTCCCTTTTTCCCTCCTAACCAGTGCCATTTCCCTGGCTAGCATTCTCTTCTCCCTACAGTTCCATGGTCTCTGGCCCTATCATAGTCCTGCTTCACTGCTGCTACCAGTGTGCTTCTCTTAGATGTCTCTGTGTGAGAGATAGAATTAATTATACATAACATAAACACACTCATCACGTACAGTCGTGGTGATGGAAATTCTCTGCACGGAGGAGGTGGCAATATGGGAAAGGATTGTCCTGCATTTTAAGAGCCCCAGAACAAATTAGAAAGGAAAATTTTCCTATGGTACTTCAGAAGGTATTTAAGAAAAAGGAAATGATTTTTAAAAATCTCATTTTAAATCAAATGGAATTAGATGATTATATCTGTTCAATTTGGTGATATGAAGCAGACATGAAATAATAAATGCCAATTATCTATGTGTCAAATTTTTTAGCTGTAATAGCATTCCACAGGTATGAAATGGTGGCCATGCATGCCACAGGATGCTGAGGAAATTTGGGAAACCACTTTCTGCCCCAGTCCTGCTGTGAACAGACACTGTTTTATTCCTCTTTAGTCATGTAGGCATATAAAGACATTAAATGGCTGATTTGTATGAGGGCTACATTACTAGGTATGTAAATTCACGTACTTACCTGAGTGTGACTTGCTTTAGGTCCCTCAGTCACACATTTTCTATGTGATTTTACAGAAACCATTAAAACAACAGGCAGAAAAGTAGGGATCATAAAGGATGAATGGTTAATCCCTTAAAATTCCTGCGTGTTATGGCTGTACCTGGGCTTTGTGGGTAGTGCAGAGGCTGAGGGCTTGCATTTAATGTTTCTTTATTCCCAAAGACAGACCCTGGGCTGATTCACTCTGGGATGGGACTGCTGCCTGCATCCTGTTTAGGGCCCATCAACTACTGCTTTATTTCCAGGAATCAAAGAATTTACAACTGGAAGAAAATCCTACAGGGATCTGAATACTCCTAGAGTGTGTCTAGAAGCTAGATTTTTAAATATTTTGAAGTTCGCTAGTATTTCTAATTAAACAGTAGAGTGTAGGGAGATACAGAGCCTGAAAACTGCATGCCAGGAACTTTAACAAACCACATGAACTTCTGTCAAGATTTACTGTGAGCCGAGCCTGATCTTCCTCTGGCTTCTGCTGAGTGGAATCCTCCAGAGGCCCCCTGAGGCTGGAAGGCTGTGGGCAGCAGCTGAGGTGACAGAAATCCTTCTTCCAAGAGGTCGTTGTGTCCCAAGTGAACTGCTCTTTTGGGAGACATTATGTCAGAAGTTCCTGTCAGATGGTCCTGCCTTCAGGCTGACACGTCATCTGTCTTCCCTTAGTTTTGTGTCACAATCCTTTTCCCGTGGATGTGAGGGGCTGGAGCGCTGTGTGTGAGGAGAGGCTGTTTCCATGCACATCCTGGGTGCTGGGGTATGGTTTGCCTTTCTGTTGTTCGTGGGATTTGTGGAAGCAGGTAGAGAGGTCAGGCAGACAGGCTTCAAGATGGCGAAGAAGAAGGTTTTATTTACAAGAACTTCTTTTTATACACACTAATAAACAATTGTCTATTGGCCAAAGACAATCCACCCCCAAAGACCTATTGGTTATGGCTCGTACACCTCTAACACAAAACACAGAGATTAAGAAAGTACAGTTTATCTATATTCTCCATGAGAGAGAAAGGAAAATCCTAAAACACTGCAAGTACACTGGGGTCCAGCAGGACCATTTGGCAGGATCAGCTTATTCCAGTTTATTCCAGCTGAGTCCTCCAGTGCCCATGAAGGACAGGAAGCCCTGAAGCCTCTCTGTGGTGTTCAAAGGCTGCATCAAAAAGCTGGATAATTTCACTGCCTTGGGCCACTTTTTATGGCTTCACCCTTGGGCTATTCCAAGAGCTCCCCAGGGACCTGGAGGGGAGCTCGGAGTGGCCTGGGGACTGTTTTTGCCCAGGGCTGATAGGGCAGAACTCTGTGTGAAGGCTGGAGACTCCATAAAGGTGACATCTGCCAGGAACTGAGAATGTCACATGGGGGAATGAGAGAAGTTGAGAGGCAGACTGCTGCTTTTCTTCCCAATATATTCATTCCAGGGTATAGCTAGTTTTATATTTTCTATTTAATACAAATGAATATTTCAGCCTCTTTCAAGCTTCCTATTAAAATGAATTATATAGACTTCCTTATTCATTCCTTTATGGAATTCAAGATATTCTGACCTTGTCATAAGATCATTTCTTCTTTTAAAAGTCTGATTTTTTTAGATACAAAAAGAAAGTGATTTTCTAAATGACAAGGTCAATGAAAGTCCTGTTAAAACACGTGGGAGCATGAATATTTCTCAAAGGGGTGGCTTACAAAGAGATGTTTTCAATAAGTACAGTCATAGGACTTAAAAAAAACCCAGAAAAGAAGAAAATGAATTGCAAAGTATATTCTGTGTTAAGTATTTTTGAATTCACATAATAAGTACAGAGAAAAACCACACACATTAACCTCCTAATGGGTCTTATGGATCTTCTGCTGGAAGGTTAAAGGTGATTTTCAGCTGCAGCTCTGAGTCTGGGCTGCCCTGCAAGGGACAGACTGGCTTCAGCTGGATTAAATGGGTGGCCTTTCCATGACAGGCTATCTAGAGGGCCATGGTTTATTCTTGTGCAACAGCCTCTCCATGAAGGGGCTCCAGGTAATTCCTCAGCAGCTCCTGGGGTTAGGAGCTGAGTGAGGCAGGGAAATCTCCAAATGAAAGTATGGTAGAAGCAAACATTCTCTGAAAATTCTTGGGTGAGTGTGGGAGAATGATTGAGAACTGTGTAAACAGTACTTGATTCTGCCTTAAAATGTAATAGCTTTAACAAAAATATTGGGACTTGGTTTATTTTTCCTCCTTGAGTTAGTTTTTCTTATCTTTTAATAATTTTCAGCTGGCTGGGGGTGGCAGCTCTGAAACTGTGTTATAGTCAGATCTAAGGAATACAGCATTTGAACTAGAAATGAAACTGATCTTATTGGAAAGTACAATTAAAAAGATGAAAATACAGATATTGTCTGATCTAAGACTGAGCAGACATTATTGCAATTTGTGATTGCTTGTGGAGGAGAACTTGGGAGCTTGCAGTTGACATCAACAACAAAACCCCAGAGAGTTTGGAAGGAATCACAATTAACCTTTTTCAAAGTAATTTGAATTTTGAAGGCAGAGGAAGTTATCTGGCCCAGACTGAAGATACAAGAGTTTCAGAAGTTTTTTTTTTTTGCCTCTGGTTCCTTTTCCTATAGAGATTATTCTTTTTTTCTTGTAGTCTGGAAAACTATGCTCATTTTCCTCCTTTTCCCCCCCTTAAATAAAAATGCGTGTTCCACGAGCCAGGAAAAGCTAAATTATACTTGGAGAGTGTCACAAATGTGTAGTGCCTCAGATCCTTTTGCCCTGCTGTGTTTGCACGGGTGTGAGCACAGTGCAGTAATGTCACCTGTACCCTGCAGCAATTCCTCCGAGAGGTGCTGTATCTGCACCAGGTGATGGGACACACATTCATCTGTGCTCCCGAGCACGTTGAGGCAAGGCTGGATTCTCTGGGTTTTGGCAGCAGGTGTCTGGCAGCTGCTTGATTTGTCTTTTCTTAAGCCACTTCAGCCTGATTTATGCTCCCAGGACAAGTTGCTGTAGTCCTGCACCCTTGGGAGTGCCTGTAACTTAGAGATGCTGTGACCTAAAACAGGCTCGCCCATGCAAACCCTCACCTTGTGCAGACTGATATCTTCAATTAGTACCATGTATGTGAGTTTTAGAAACTTCAGGATATCCACCCTCAGCATTTTCCCCTAAGGCAGAGCTGGTTTTGTGTCAGAGCTGTAACGGGGACACAGGGATTCCAGTATTCCCACATAAGTGGGAAGGAACACAGCCATCCCAACAGGCATGGCTGGATGTTTCAGTCAAAGAGATTTGCCACTGGCTCATTGTTTTATCTTCCAACTCTCCAGCAATTCTCAAAATCAGTGTCCCCTGTTGTTTAATGTGAAGTGTTAAAAATCAGACAGGATTTTTTTCCTTAATTTTTCAAGATTTTTTTTTTTTAATCAAAGGGTACTCAGGGGTCATCCATGTCTACTGTAAATTCATATGAATACATTCAGTAGATTTTAAACAAGCTGTGCAGCATTTTTACAGGTCATGACTTAGAGATAGTGTAATTCCCTTTCTATCTGAGCACAGTAATGCTGAAACCAGACTTGCTTAATGACATGATTATATCACCTGCTCTATTAACTTAAGTGAAAAGGGTTCTACCATTATTCTTGCTATATCTGGTATGTGTAATTACAAATATCAAATTGCATTTTCCAGAACGATTATGAAACCTGAAGGATATTTGCAGGAATTTGACATTCCTTCATGGGGTGGCTTTAAGCCTATGCTAAAAGGAAATCCACATCCAAAGGGCACAGGAACTTCTCTGAGAGGGCATCATAAGCTGGCAAGAGAAGGCGTTTTTTGGCTGTAGTTTTCCAACTACAGCATTTTGGAGACTCTTACTCTGCCTGTGTCCCCCCACCTTCCCCATCTTCACCTCATGAGCCAGGCAAGCTGAGAGTAGGGGCTCTCCCTACTCACATCCTTTGGATGGAGATTGGAGTGTAGGTAGGCCAGGGAATGATGCCCCTTTTTCCCTCAGAGGGCTGGGGAGGTGCCTGGAGGGCAGAGGGAGAACTGCTGAGCTGTACTGGGAAGGGAAAAGGACATGGGGTGACACTGTCCAGCAGGAGATGTGACCAGGGAGATTGTGCCATGCAGCAGCTGATCTCCACGAGCTGATTTCCTGGGGAATATTCCAAGTCTCCAGCCCTTTGACAAAGGTGGATGAGAGTGGAAAGAAAATTCCTGTATTTCAGCTCTTCCCTCTGTGCCAGAGCCATAAATGATAAACCAGTTCAGCTTTAATGCTCTTAGTCAATCAGGTTTGGTTTGTTAAGGTATCGAGTTATATTATAGTTCTGTGCTTTTGCTGCTGTGTGTGCACAGTAGTTACTTTCATTGATCATTTTGCTATAGAATTATTATATAACCATTTCGTACTGGATTTAACCTTTTCTAGCAATTTTAAGTTGAAGGGAATCAGATTTTATGTTGTAGTGTATTATTGCATGTTATTACAATACCGACACTCACTGTTAAAAGCTCTTTTTCCAGATATTCGAAGTTAGGAACTAAAAAGAAAGTTAATTATGATAATAGGATATTTTAGAAAATTTCAGGTTATGTTTTAATTGTTGGTCTCTAGTCTCCATTTATCTAAATTCATATTTCCTATGTTTATTATTATCTCATTAAAATGAGAAGGAGAACGATGAGATTTTGGGGAAGGAAAATCTATTGTTTGTCATTCCACTGATGCCTTTTTATGTGGTCCTAGAATTATGAGCCAGACACGGTTAAAGGGAGAAAAAGGTTTTACTGTGGTATTTAATAGGATCTTATGGTGCACAACTCATCAAAGTGGAAAACGCCAAAATGCACAACCCACGTAACACATAGACAACTTTTATAGACCTTGCAAATTAACATATCTGACAAGGATTCCCCAATAAGAGGCTTAATATATGAAGTAATGTCCCCCTATTTAAAAGTCTCCCCCCTCAGATGAGGCTTGAACCCTCTTTACAAAATACGTTCCAGAGAGAAGGTTTCAACCTTGGGTGAAACCTTGGTTTCTATAAAAACCAAGATAGCACAGGGGCTGCTGGCCTCCAGCTGAGAGACCTTCAGGATGTCTGGTCTTCCTGCCTAGCAGAATACCAGAACTAAGCTACAGTATCAGGCTAAAAAATTATAAATATGTATGCTAAGAATACAGAGAATATATAAAAGGTATATAGAAAGGAAAAGGAAAAAAACATCAGGCAACACCCCTACATTAAACAATCTGTAATTTTCCTTCTGTGATTCTTTTCCTTCCTTGCCAATCTATCACCTGTATGATTTAGTGTTTTGAAAATTAAGTTTTAGCTCTGCTAAGCTATCATCAAAAGGTGCTTTTTCCAGGATTAGTAGGGTGAAAAAATTTCAACACTTACATATTATTGCTGGAGGTGTGGATTTGATTTTTGTTTTTGTTTCACTGCAGGTCTGAAAGGTTGTTTTGTTAGCAAAATGCAAGTTCCTCTCATAAAACAGAAGCCTTTTCTGTGTTGTACTTTAATGTATTTAATAAATAGTCAAAAGTTAAACAGATCCAGGTGCTTACTGGTATTTTATGTGACAGTACTGTGACAATTGATAAACATGTTCTGTTTTGTAAGAGCAGCCTTCTGCTCAGATGTACCATCCTCCTTGGTGATTTTTAGCTGTCTCGGCTACATTTCACTGTAGATGGAGCTGTATCACACATAAAACCAACCAAAAGAACCTCTCACATTTGCCATCGGCAGTTAAGGGATCTAAATCACAATGAAGAAAATTATTCGGTATTTGTCACCTTCCAGACAGAACAGTGGCAAAAGCAAAGGCAAGAACTGATGTGAATGGCCCCAGGGGGCTCCTCTCTGAGGGAATCTGCTGGTGTTGGGAATGCCCAGGAAGCAGATGCTGAAGTGCCAATGCCTCTGGGTCTGCCTTCCCTGCTAGGAATAACGGGAATTGTGAAGCATCCTCTCACAGAAAGAGGCTGTGTCGTTGGGAAAGGTGGAAGTCACTGCAAATTATAGGCTGCCAAACCCTGTGTCATTGTAAAACCACTGCTAGATTTCCCTCTTTGCCTTTTGGATGATAAGAGAAGTTGGGAGACTGTAAGAGGACTGCATTTTCCTTTGCTTTATTCCTGTCAGGTTGGCCACTGACACGGCATAAAGTACGTGTCGAGTGAAGCATTGACTCTTCTGATTTCATGTTGCATTTACACTCCCTTTGCAGCAGTCAAACACCCATTTGAATTGGTGACACCACATCAATCAGCAGCAAGAAAAGCTGGTTATGCCCCTCAGCAGTGAGACAGAGTGAGCTGCAAGCCCTGCAAGGCTGGTTAGGTGTCCTCTGATGCCGACACTGAGGACTGGTCCTCTCCCATTTATCATAAAAATGCAGGTGATTTCCTGCTTTTATGCTGTGATCGAGGCCTTTTTCTCATTCTGTCCCCTCTGAATCTCTGGGGTTTCCAAAAAAACCCCTCCACACAAATTTAGAGGAAGCACTCGAAACAAGAAATTCTGGCACTTTGCTTGAGCATTGAGGAGAGAAGGTCCAATACAGAGGAGAAGCAGTGGGGTAAGAAACTCAGCTCTAATGCTGCTGTGTAGTGTGTTAAGAGTTGAAAAGGAATATTTTGTGGGTATAGATTGAAAGCAGTAGAGAAGCCCCTGTCCTGGGCAGCAGGGGAGGGGGGG
>VZTX01018668.1:30377-212814 GCA_013400915.1 Pardalotus punctatus | reverse complement strand
TAGAATCAGGGAATCACGGAATCGTCGGAGCGGGAGAAAGAGACCTCTAAAGTCATCCAGACGGGCCGTGCACCCAGCAACGCCACAGTATCAACTAAAGCACATCACCCAGTGCTAGGTCTAGACGCCTCTTAAACAGCATCGGGGATGGTGACTCCAATCACTGCCCGTTCCAATGCTTGACCACCCTGATGGTGAAATGCTATCTGGTATCTCAATCTCCCCCGTCTCCAATGTTGGCCATTTCCTCTCGTCCTCCCACTGCAGGCCCGGCAGAAGAGACCGGCCCCACCTGGCTACAGCCTCCTCTCAGGTGGTTGTGGAGAGCAATGAGGCCCCCCGAGCCTCCTCCAGGCTCAACACCCCCAGCTCCCTCAGCCGCTCCTCACAAGACGGTTTGTAGACCTTTCACGAGCCTTGTTGCCGGTCTCTGGACACGCTGCAGCCCCTCAATGTCTTTTTTAAAGGACATTTTAAAACATCTTTGCCCTCCCCGTGCCCTGCCCAGGTCCGCCTGCACCCCGAGTCCCCCGCGCCGCGGCCGGGGCTGATTCCCGGCCAGCCCAGGAGCGGGGCCGGCAGAGCGCGAGCGAGCCAGGTGGTCTGACACTCCTGCGTGAGGGGATCCATTTAATGCCATTAAAACTAATTGCTCTCCGTGCTGCGGCGTAAAGTGACTCCGGGGAGAGATTTCACGTGAGTGTTTTGGACGGCGGAGCGAAGGTTGAAAGGAACGACTCCAGAGCGGTGGGAGGTCTGGGCTTTTCACGCGCTATTTTCATATCGTCCGTGTTATTCCAGTTTCCTGCAGCGCCAGGACGTGAGGATGTGGTTTGTTCAGTCACTCTGAACAGCAGCACAGCACAGCCCAGCCCCGTGGCCTCGTCTAGACGCAGATTTAATGGCCAGGGCAGAGTGTTTAACACAGGTGGTCTGAGTGCCTTGGCTCTCTTTAGTAATTCAACTCCACTAGTTTAACCTGTACTAAGTTCTGTGCTGTCAAATCCAGCATAAACTGTGTAGAGTGTGTTCTTTAGCAATACACTTTCCCCACCCATTTCTAGTCCATGGACAGCACAGATGATCCCAGACACACAGGTCTGTGCCAGAGTCCCTTCAATAGAGCTGAACCACAGATCCCTGGACAGCAAAAGGGATTCACTCAGATCCACACCCAAACTCTGCTCAGTTGAGCCTCACTATCTGTTCAGGTGGGCAAGGAGAGAGGATTTCCCCTGTGACTGTGCATGGGGAGGGCTGTAAGGTGGCACATCAGGGTTAAGATGGGGACACAGTGCTAGAAGGAATCTGCTTCTCTGGCAGGATATGCTGGCAGATGGATGATCTAGGGCTTTCTCAAAAAAGCAGAAATATGATGGGAGGACCAGGATGCAGGAAAGTAAAATAGGTCATATGTACAAAGTATGTCACATATTATGCAGTAGTATAACGTACACAGGAACAGAAACTAAATAAAGTTCTGGTACACCACCTCTGTCTGCCAGAGGCAGTAAAGACCTGGAGTCTTTGGCTCAAATGGGACAGTCACCCAAAAAGATCCCAAAGTGCAAACTAAAGGGAACTGTGAACATTACTCACCAGTTCATTCAAGGGCCCAGGTGTGGGTTTGTATGTCCTCTCTGTGTGTGTGTGTGTGTGTGTGTGTGTGTGTGTGTGTGTGGCAGGGCAAAGGCAGAAGGTCAGAAGGTGTGAACAACTGGAGGTAAAGATAAAAACTTCTTAATATGCAACAACTGATGTCTACTCACAGCACTTGGCTCCAGCTTCAGGCTGTAGTGTGGTTCAGGTGGCTGTCAGGAAGAAAGAGTAAACTCTGGCTGTTCTGCATCATTTATGGTGTATTTCCTTTGCTGGGCTGCCTCTGTGAAGAAGCATTCCTTCCCTTTACGTGCTTTTCCCATGTCATTCCATTGTTCCACACAGACTGAAGTGGCACCGAGCGGTGTGCCCTGCTCAGGGCGCTGTCACCAGGTGCTGCACAGCGCCCCCAGCTAGGATTCTTCACTTCCAAACTTCACCCTTTTGCCTTTCCTAAGCACAGCCAACGGGGACTCCTCAAGAGAACAACCCAGGACCTGATAAGGGAGGTGTGAACCCCCCTCCTTGTCTTGCAAGGGCAGAGGGAAGAGACAGGGAACCAGCAGGATTACAGAGCTCCTAGTAAATGCCTCCTTAGGTTTGGAACTGGTTATTTAAGTCAATTGGGCAAGAAAAGATTGGGACAGTGGAGAGACAGCTGGTGACTGGTAGGGGGGGATGGAACAAAAACTACTTCAATGGGGAAGAGCCTGTAAGGTCTAAACAAACAGCTGGGGAGCATTGTCTTAGAATCCAAGAATGGGATTGGAAGGGCTCATCTCAACTCCCTGCCCTGGGAAAGGACACCTTCCACTAGACCAGGCTGCTCAAAGCCCCATCCAGCCTGTCCAGCACTCTGGTGAGGCGCTCAGTACTGCAGAGATGTTCCCCAGCTCACCCTCTTCCAGGCCACGGCACCTTGGGAAAGGCAGGGGAACAAACAAGGCTGCAGTGGTGCTCCCAGCCTTTTCCAGGGATGTCCTACTCCTTCGTGGCCATGTTAATTACAACCACAGTATAGCAGCTTTTTGCTGCCAATGATATTTCTCAATTTCTTAATAAACAGAAGTGGGTTTCTCTTTTTGGAGGGCAGGGACCCCAGCATTTTTTTTCCAGCTCTAGAAAAGTCCATGTTTTTATTCAAGTGGATGTTCAGAGCAACTGGCTGCAAATGTCACCTTGTGCATATGAAATGCATGCAGGGGAGTGCAGCCCCCCACTGTCTGTGCAGTTTCAACACTTCTCCTGGCACCTCAGAGCTCTTTCAGAAGAAAAGAAAACCCCAAAACCTTAACCTGAAGAAAAAAGTGAGCAGATCACAGCAACTTCAAGGGCTGACAGCTGACATGAGTTGCACCAGGAAGCCAGCTTTGTGTATTTAATGTTTTTTCAGGAGGGTCACAGAAGGAATGGAGGTTGTCACTACTCTCAGCCTCCTGCTGTGATGAGTGGACAGCTGAGCTTAGCAGTGGTGTACTACAGGAATTCCATTAAAGAACCTGCCAGAGGGGCCCAGAATCTCCTGTATCTAAACAGAACTTGTTCTGCTTATTCCAGAGGAAGATACATCTTGTTCCTGTTTCATTTAATCCAGAGTGGATTAAATTAAACAGAATCACGGCAGTCTGATTTCAGAATGAAATGCACATGTTAAACACTTAGCAGACAGCTCCACGCCCCCCCCACCCAGATATTTAAAAGACCTTGAATCAGGTCCTCCATAAGCTCTCAGGGATGAGGATATTTGTTTACTTTTGCTTTCCCCCACCCTGTTGCCCTGGAAAGCTCCTAAATACTGGTGTAGTACAAATAATAATTTAACACAAGCTCTTAGGCGGCTGCATGGAGCAGATTGCTCCCAGAAATGAGCCTGTACATCTGCACAAAGCCTCTGTAATAGCTACCAGACGTAGGAGATTCTCAGCCATTGCTTATTTCATTGTGCTATTAACTTTACAGCCTAATTATATCTAAAACACTTGCCTAACCAAACTCATTAATTAATTAGCAACAGGCTGGGAAAGAGGATACTCCTGGGATGGTTTGGCATTGCTGCTGTAGGGAAAGGAGAAGAGGAGCTCTACAAAGTCAGAGAAAGAAAACAGGAAAAAGAGGAAAGAACAAAAGTTGCAGAAGTTGCTAAAAGAAAGCAGATCCCTCCTTGCCCCGTTTTATGCAGGATACAGTACCCAGGGACTGAATCCATAAATAAAGATAATTAAACAGGTCAGACTCTCCCGTCTTCCTCTGGCACCCACAGGAAATGCGATATGGATTGAAAAGTCTATGTACTCCTATCTTTTTTTCCCCTTTCTGGCTCAGGAACTGTAATTAAAGGGAAAACCAGCCTCTCTCCTGCCTTGAGAGTGCAGTGGCACAGCTGGTTTTCATCTTGGCTAGCAAGCTCTGTCCTCAGGCTACTAAGTGCTGAGTAATTTTTACCAAGCTCTGCTTGCAGATAAATGATGTTCTTCTCTTAGCTGCTGCCAGGCAAAGCTACAAATACTTGATCTTTTATTCTTTTCCCATAAACTCCTAACATTGAATACTAAAAATGCAGCCAGAGATTTTTCCATTGCCATTTATTCTCAGCATGGTCACAACTGTACTACAATTACAGACACCCAGCCCTTCGCTGGAGCTCCACTATAGCTCCTCGTTAACCTGAAGCTTCCAATTAAAGGCTCCTTCAGTTTCATTGATAGTTTGCATATACTCCAAGGACCCACTTCATTTTGTTTTTCCCCCAAAACACATTCCATGAGAAGGGCAACTGCTTTAAATAACTTCACACTAATTTTCTGGAAAAGCCTGACGAGTGAGTGCCAGTCTCAGAAGAAAAGCCTGAGTGTGCAGTTTGGGGAATTTCTCTCACAGCTATAACTATAAAAATATCTGAAAGCTTTCGACTGAATGTGGCACAACCTCTGGGCAAATCCAGTGTGGGCTCAGAACAAAGGAAAGAATCTAGAAAGGTACAACACTGGAAACCCATTAGTGTAGTTCAAGTTTTCTGCCATGTTTCTTAGTGAGATCTTATGTGTTAGAAACTGTGTAAAAATTAGTAAAAAATGGTAGAGAAAATAATTTGAAAAATACTACTTAATCCTGGCCATGTTGTTCTTCCACCTACCTCCAGTGAGTGAAGCCCTGAACAAGAAGCCAGCACAGGGAGAAGGCTGAAAACTGGTAAGAAATACCATGGCTAATTTTAGACTTGTTTCCAGTCATGCAGCTTTAAACACAGGGAGTAACAGTGCTTATAAAAGTACTTGCACACGTTGTAAAGATAACACAGGGTTTCAAAACAATTCTAATTTCAAAGGTATTTTTGAAGTATAAGACTAAGAGTTTGTCAGCTTCCTAAACAAACCCATACCTTTGAAGATCACCTTCCAAGCACAGACCTCAATCTTACAGAATTACTGGTGACTGGTTCAGTAGGCTCAGCCCCTGATGCAAGTCAGCTTTCTGTTCAAGCCATAAATGAGGGAGGAAAAAGGAGAAGAACCAATCTGCAAATCAATAGGCAACAACAAAAGAAAAAAGCTGAGGCAAAGGTAACTTTTCTTTTAAAAAGTGAAAATTTGAACTGCTGCCTTGGTGGCTATGGCAGAGGGCATTTTCATCCCTTTCTTCTGTCCCAGTGGGTGTGCACAGCTGAAGAACAGCTTTAACCTGAACTCTGCCGTTGTGTTTCAAAACACAGCATAAAACAATCACTGCACTGCAAGTCCAAAGTGAAGGGGTCCTGGCCTGTCTCTATTGCTCAATGATCCATGCTTAGATCCAGCTTAAACACCACAAATGAGCAGGACAGGATGGATTTTATTTACAGATAGGGAAGTTGGGGTAAAGGCTCTGCCTCTGGATTCTGAACCAAGGTACATTTCTTTCTCTTGCTGGCCCTCAGGATGGATGAGGCTGTCTTCTCTCAGCCCACAGAACTCTGTTTAACAAAACTAGGATAAAGGTATCCTGTTGTGTAGTTTCTAATTTTAAGTGTTTTTAAGCATTTAAAATAGATTGTAAATGTCTGAAGCTCCAGGGGAGTGAATCTGTGCCATCTTTCCATTATTAAAGTGTTCAGACCCAGGGCTGGACTTTGGTCCAAACTATGTGTCAAGGCAGTGCCAGGAGATGCTGGGGCTTAATGGTGTTCCTGTAACTGAAGTGTGAGAGGGAAACAGTCCATGTTAAACACACTGCACATGGAGCACTCTTCTTAAGTGCCTTGTAAAACACACTAAACATTGGTTAGAAACACATTCACCACTGCTGACCACACAGGTTTTTATATTTAATAGAAATTAAATTAGTAGCTTAATATACATAATGTGACACTTTCCAGTCCAGTAGTTTCCAATTCCTGCTTTCAAGTCACAGTTACTGTACAAAAATAATAACAAAGAGCAACCAAAGAGTAAACACAGTCACTAACACACTGGACCCAGAAAGGCTAAGTTTATGTGGAGCTACACATGCCAAAGGATACAGAGTGCTGGAGCCACCGTGGTACAGTCATGCATTACCAAGGACAGATGTGCTGCTGCCAGGCACAGCCTCACCGTGCTCCGTAGCTGTAGTAGTACGGCTCATCTGGCCGGTAGCCATACGCAGTTGCCGGACGCCCGGGAACCCCCGGGCTCTGACCAAATCCATCCACTCCAATGCTACAAAAAAACAAGGAGAGACAAACTGCAGGTTTTGTATGGTATGGAAGGCACACCAGTGCTGGTGTCTCCAGCTCCTCCTGCCACAGAGATGGTTTTGTGAGGCAACTCTGCAAGCCGTGTTCCCCTTCTGGACACTGCTTCCCTCATGGGTAAAGAAATACCGCAGAGAAATCAATGCAGCTCCTATCAAAGAAAAGCTTTCAGGTCCAAGAGGAATCCCAGAAGAGACAAAAGTCTTCTCTTCCCTCCCTTCATGGATTTACTGCCCAAGCGCTTTAATTCCATGATTCAGTTTCTCCCTCTGTACATTAAAGTTAACATGACCTTCAGGCTTCTGGCAAAGCCTTTTGTAACCTTGCCCTACACAGCACATCTGAACAGTCTCATTCCCTGCCTTCAGCTCATTTCTGAGGTGCATGGAAAACACCAGCTAGAAGTGAGAATGTCTAGCACAGCAACATAGTTCAGTAAACAACGGTGTTTCTGGTGGGATACAAGACTGGTGGCCAAATGGCAGAAAATTAATCACATACTGAAAGGCTATGTACTAATGAGACAGAATAATTAATTTTTCATGTTAAACAGCATCTTTTACACCTAAAAAGTCCCACAACAATGAGTTAGATACTAAAGCATAAGAACTGCATAGGGAAAAGTGGCACATATTTCATGCTCAACAATAACTCATGCAGGAGGTAGGGGAAAAACGAGCATTGCCTAAGACACTGGATTACTGCCTATTCATAGCTATGTCACTTCTTAGCTTCCACTTCAGTAGAGGGACAAATGGAAAAGGATCCTGATTTATTGTCTGAGTAAAGATGCATTGAAAGGAGCTGAACTTCCCCTCTGAAGACTGTCAAAACACAAAGAACCTAAGTGCTTTTGGAGTGGAGAAAAGCTGAACCTCATTACTGCCAATTATCCATATGGAACATGGGTTATGCAACAGTCAAGGCTGGGAAAAAATGACCCCTCCAGAAGATGTACAATGGGTGGGCCTCAGGCCCTGGCTCAGCAAGAAGCTGGCACTGCTCAATCGGTTGGACTGAAAGGCTCAGCTGCATGGGGGGACCCTGTTCATCACTCTGTCCTCACAAAGGCACTTTCCTTAGATTGTATCTCAGTGAAGTCCTAGGAAAGGATCCCTAGTGCCTGGTTCCTCAGAAAACTCACTCATGGAATATTCTAATAGTCAGGTGAAGGTGGAACATCTGAGGCTGAGATTTGTCCTCTAGAAGGGAAGGGACACAATCAATAGCCAAGCTGCAGAGAAATTTCACTGTTTTACCTGGGCATATATTGAGAAATGCTGTGTCCTGAAAGTGCTTTGGATTTCCACATCTGTCCGTGTGTGTCTGAATTGGCAATACGCATCGCCGAATTCCTGCACAGAGCCATTGGCCCAGCCTTCCAGGCTGATCAGCCCTTCAGCACAGCAGAGAGAAGCAGAGTGGCCCTGGTATATCCTGCAGTGGTGCACAGCTCTGTGAACACATTTGTCTGGCTCCACACCTGCCGCTGGCCACCCCTTCCTTCCTGTATCCACTCCAAAGTCCTATTACCCTTTTTCAAACCCATTAGGAAATGAGCTGGTGACCCCTGAGGCACCTTCCCCAGATGCCTCCTTTGTGCCTAGCAAAAAACAGTTTTCTCATTATCAGGCCTGAAGCTTTGAAAGACTCCTGAGAGAAGGGATTAAGAGAAATCCTGTTACTTTGTGTTTATCTCTCATCTCCAGAAACTCCAAACTGAGCACACACCTTAGCCAGTCCCTGCCATCTCTTGTGTCACTGATTTGCAGTGTGCGAAGGGATTGACAGACAGACCTCAGCCGGGCTGCCCTTGGGTGCAGTGTCTCAATATCAGGCCCAAAGCTCTTGTGAACAAGCCAACAAGCACAAGCATGAAGCTGAGCAGTTTGTTTGGCAGTTCAGAAAACAAACCAGTTAACAAACTCCTTTAAACCAATGCCAATTCCTTAAGGGTTCTTTCAGTACTGTCAGTGCCAGGAGGTAATAAATTACTAAAAGAAGGCATAGTGGGATTTGGAAGTGCAGAGTCCAGTTCTGTTGTGCTTCTACAAATGCCCAGTGATACCACACACACATAACACTGCAGAGAAGCAGGACCCTTTAAGGCTATCTTTAAATGCAGGAATTTCATTGTTTTCTCCTAAAGATCCTTAAAACATCTACAGTTA
The DNA here is from genome assembly GCA_013400915.1 of Pardalotus punctatus. NCBI lineage: Eukaryota > Metazoa > Chordata > Aves > Passeriformes > Pardalotidae > Pardalotus > Pardalotus punctatus. The sequence goes on along the minus strand of VZTX01018668.1, from coordinate 204,336 downwards.
ATTTTTAATGAAGAGCTATTTTAACAGAAAATGCTTTTCTGGGTTTATCTTTCTATGATGTTTCCTATGACTGTAACAATGTTAGTTGTGGTTGTTTTTATTAGAAGTGTGGTAGAATAGGGGCTTTTTGCATTTCTGCAAACCACCAAAAAGCACATTCTGGAATGATATGTAGGTGACTGAGGAGGCTGAGGGTGCCCAGGGCTGCAGACTGCAAGTCAAGTTCCCACCAGCCATGCCTTGGCTCACAGCAGTGCCATCCTCAGGTTTACTGTGGCAAAGAGGGACACAACAAAAACAGGAGCCTGAAACCTGTCCTGAACTTCTTTACACACCCCAAGCTAAACCACCACTGGCTTTTTGGGGTGAGGTGTAATAACGCCCTGAGCCACGCGGTGGCAATGGGCCTCCATCCCTGCAGGCCACTCTTCCAGCCACTTCCAGCTCAGTAATCCTTATTCAAAGAACTTCTAAATGTATTTAAATTGATAACGAGAGCAGGGAAAATATGGTTTCAATCACATTCTCAACAAATCATTTTTTAATTTTTTTTTTATAAATGTGTAAGTAATTAGGTAAAGATCCCTGGAGTTTAAACTTTGAGGAGTATCAGTTATTTCCAAATGGTTCAGACATATGTTAGTGTCCTGAAGAAAACTGGAAGAGATGGATCAGCTGATAACTGCTTTGGACAGTCAAAAAAAAAAAAATAAAAAAAGAACAGAAAATCACATTAAAACACCTTGATCAAATCACTATTCTCTCCTATCTAAATATTTCCCTGAAGTAAATGAAGTCTTGACGATGCCTAAAAAAAATTGGCTTCATTTTTACACATTAGTGCTCTTGAAGCATACCAGCTTTGCCTGCTGGACTGTTTGCACTGGCAGCCTGCAGCACAGAGCCTGTCGGTGTTGAAGGGAAGGGTCTCGAGCCCAGGAGGTGACGGAGGGCTAGGACAACCAAAGAGCCAACACGCGCCTGGGGAGCGGAGTCTGGCTGGCTCTGCAGGCTGCCAGGCCAAGGGCAGAACCCACCGAGGTGAAGACGGGTTTAAAAACAAGTCCTGATGAATCCTTGCCCCTTCTGCCAAGAACAGCAGAAGGGGAGAGCCAGCAGAGATGGTAGTTCTGCGGCTGTAAACACTTGTTGGATAACGACTGGCCTGAGATCATGATTTGTGCCATGTGTGCTCAGATTTATACCAGCAATCAACCTCCAAATTTGCTCCTAGGAGAAACATGCTGTTGGCTTTATGCTACAGCATCTACCAGGAAACTCAGTGCTGGGCAGAGCAAGCACCAGCCTGTCTTCCCGTAAAGTTAGGGACACATAATTTTGCCATTGGGGCAACAATGCTCATCCCTGACTTAGTATTTTTTCCTCCCAGTACTCACTCCTATCTAACTGGGTACCCAGCAGAAGTGCATGCAACCCTGCAGTTGTAGAGTAGATACGATCACACAGCACCACAACACCCCCTCAGATAAATGGCTCAGGCTGCTGCCCTAATCTGCAAGTCACTGCAGGCAGTTTTGTCTCACAAACTGCACGCGTGCGCAGAGAGCGGCGCTCGCCACCACCTTGGCACAGCACAACTGTGCTCTTGTGCAAAGCTCAGCCCCATGCCTGGGGCTGATGGAGTTAAACAGTGAACAGCCCAGCTAATTACTATGTACTGCTAACCTCAGTTGCTCGTTCATTTTGAGACCCTTTAAAATATGAACTGTGTATTTTACCCCTATGCACTCTCTTAATGATTTGTTTTTTTTAGACTGAAATCACTTCCAGCCATCAGTTATACTCGAGGTCTCTACACATGCACTTCTCCAAGCACAAATATTTCTTTTTCCTATTGGTCTGCCAGCCCCTGTCAGAGCAAATTTCACTTTAAACTAAATGCTGTGATACTTAAAACCTCTTGGATTACTCAGGCTGCTAGTGTGATCTATGACCTTCCCCAAATGACAGCTGAACTTTCCAATTTGCTTGTACTGCTAGGGAACTGAGCAACACATGCCGAAGAGGAAAATGTTCCTGATGTGCATGAGTGAGAAGAGATTTCTTAACAGCCCTGCTGTTAAGAGAGATGCTTGCTCTGATAGAGAACATCCAAATTAATATGCCCATGTAGGTTCTTAGGTGCCCTGACAAAATTTAAGATGTAAAGGCCAATTGTGTCCTCCCTCACAGCAGGAAATGGCAACCAGCATCCCGCAGCATCCACAAAATACTTCCCTCCTGAAGTCCCTCCTGCCCCCAGAGCCTCCAGGACTGGAGAGACTTTGGGATATATCTGGAAGGTTTGGCAGGTTCTGAGAGGGAGCACTCCATAGAGAATTCTCTGCTGGGGTTCCCCTCCAGCTGTCTGTGCTGCTCCCCAGTGCAGGGTACCAGGAGAGGCTCATGAGCATGGGCTGGGTAATTAACACCTGGGTGTAGAGTGACTGTGGGGCTCCAGGAGCTCCCCTGATGCCACACACCCCGAGCCTGTCCACACCAGGGTTCACACTGGTACCAGTGCTGCTGCTGCTGACAGGGGCTCTCAAACCACAGCCTAATTCCTAGGTACTAATTCCTCCAGCGTAAGCAAGGCCTCAGAAACTCAAGTCCAGCACCCCTAGGGAGATACTTGGTCAAAAGTAAACACTTGAAATCCAACTGAAAGCCCCCAGTAGGATCTGTGGATCTTGGAGTGATCCCAGCAAGAAACACTGCCTGGGAAACAGGTCTGTCAGAGGCATGAAAGCAGTATGGTACACATTGTACCAGAGTGTGTTGTAAAAGACTGTGACTGCCTGTGTAGGTGAAAGTGGCCCAGGAAAAGCCTTTGAGAGTGAAATACCAATTCAGGAGCTCACATTTAGGGCCAAAATTTCATTTGCTTCTGCCCAAAATTAAGGCACCCTGGAATCACTGCCCTCTGAAAATGAACTGCAAGCTAAACACAGTGCTTCCACCAGAACCAAGATTTCATCTCCAAGTCATTTCATTCTACCCTTGTTCTAAAGCCCTGTCAATCCTCCCTCCTTACTCTGCATCAACAAGGCCTCACATCTCAGAGGCTCTCAGCTACTCACTGGGAATACAAGTTTTATAATTTTATTAAAAATAAAATCTATTTTATTTTAGAAAAATCTATAGATTTTTAATTCCCTATGTCCTCTGACCAACCAAACACTACTTGCAGTTCTCTACTCATCAGCAACCCTCTCAAGTCCTGATAAAGGAATCACACCCAAAGTTCTCCACATGCTCCAGTGAGCTGCTAGGAGGGTTTACGTGCAGGAGTAAACAGGCAGCCTCTGTTGACACACAGGACACCTCTGATGACACCTGCAGCTTTCCAAAACTCCTCCTGAGTATCAGAAAAAGGGACTTGAACCAGAAGGTTCTGAGCATCTTTCACAAGCCTGAAATCAGTACAGTTCATAGCAGTCCCACTGTTTCCTCTGTACCTTCTCCCTCTATATACCAGCTGTTACTGTTTCTAAAAACCACTGTCTTCACTCCCAAGCCATCCCCACCTCACCCCAGGCAGGCATTCAGAATTTCAGCAGCCCATCAGTGAGGTCCCAGGTTTTCTCTTCCATGAATCTACTTGTATGTGACAGTATAGTTCCTATCCTGTATTCCCTTATAAACTCTCATGCCATAAACCCCTCTATTCCACTAGTTCCTGGGTATAAAACAGACAAAATACATCATGTTCAGATGAATACTGAAAGCTGTGCTTTTCCCTCAGGTGGTGCCAGAGCCGTAGGAGTGGCAAACCAGTCTCTAATCTCAAGACAAGCACAGCATTATAGCCTGTACAAATGAGATGCAGTTTACTGATTGTAACACTTGCCAACAAGACACACAGAAGTTTGCCAGCAGCAAGGTCCGTATTTTTTCTCTCATCTCAGTGGGTGTTTTTGTCTCAGAAGTGTTGATGAGAGTGCAGGTCTGAGACAAGGACTGCAGTGCAGGGCAGTATAGTCACATAAGGGATGCTCAGTCCTGCCAGCCCAGTTAGCAGACTGGCTGGTGAATGCTACAGCTCCTTCCCTTCCTCCACAAGTTTCCTCTGCACAGAGACCAGGCATGGAAAGGCAGGGGCAGTGGGGGCATTCAGGCCTTGACCCATTGCACAAGCAGGGATTAAGGTATGGTGTGCATAGGAGGTGGGAAATGGTTTTGAATTCCACAGAACACACACAGACCTCCACCTTCTAAAGAAATCTGCAGGTATGACACGTTTAATTAATCCTTTGCAGGTACCAAGGAACCATCACACTTGAACCGAGGCTCAGAGCCTCTGAAGCCATGGACTCTGTGGCCTTTCCACTGATATTCCCTGGCAGCTGAGCACTGGATGGGACCCCATTTTCCCAACACCAGCCATGACTGGGTAAAGGGCATCAGAAAGGGGCACAAGGCCTGTTGCCTTTTCCCTTGCTTCAAGTCCAGTGATTTAGATGATGATCCCATTTCCTACTACAAGCCAGTTACCTCTGGTTTTCTTCATTGACCATAAATTTTCTGTCCTTCACAGTAAGAACACAAATCATGGGTTATGGAGAAACTCCATACAACCAAGAAGCCTTAGGAAAAAACGTTTCTTTATATAATGGCTTGTAACTGTAGATTCTCCCACTACTGGTAATGACGTTAAACTATAAACCACAAGTCTCTTACATTGTGCCTCTCATGACCCCAAGTTTTCTCCCCTATCTGTGAAGCCTTTTTTTCCCCATGCTTTCTATTCCTCAAGCTCAAGTGGGAGGGGAGATTTGTGGCAGGGACTGTGACTGTGCCCACTACATCAAGTACCAAGTCCATCTCTACATTAGCATTGAATATTAATGTCCCTTAAATAGTAATATTGTATCTGTTCACAAGATAGAAAATGTCCAAATGAACCTGCGCAATAATACTTTAGCTCCCTTGTGCATCATAATACAGCTTTTACGGATATGATCATGTCTCTCCTTCCATGTGATCCAGCTTTCTTCAGTGTACTTAATGACTTAAAGTTTCCAATTGCTTCTGGACTTGTTGCCCAGTTGTATCTCAGCACAATACTGCTGTTTCTCCCATTTAATTACAAACAAATGCAAAGCTAACAATGGTGGAGAAATGAGCACTGTGTCTTCTGTGTCAGGCTCCAGCTATGCACCAAGCAATAACCATGCCAAAATTCACTAGGGGAAGGCAGCATTCAAAAAAAAAATAAAAAAATTCCCAACTGAATAGTAAGAAAGCACTGAACCAAAAACAAATGACCTTGCTTAGCCAAATTCAGTGTGAGACTTGCTTGAAAGCTGTAGCTCCTGCCATCCCTGCTCTGCAAACACAGCCTGGGATCTGGCCTCAGCTTCTTGCTCTGTCAGTTACCTGCTGTGTGATCCTGGACAAGTTGCTCCTTTTCTCCATGACCTCAGTTTCCCATTGGAGTATTGAAAGAGAAAACACCCCAGACATTAAAGACAGCCAAATGACAAACTACAGTAATGAGAAGACTCAAATTAGACTGACATAGACAGAAAAGACTTTTGCTTATTCTGTAAAACCCTTTAGGAAAAAAAAGATTATTTGTGCTCTGCAAGAAAAGCAACCCGTCCACACTAGCCAGGGGGCAGAACAGCAGCTCAAAGAGTGCAGTTGTTTCATGCAGCCATGTTGATTCTTTGAAGGGCATCAGGCAAGCTCCTGTAGCATTCCTGCAGTCAGGCTCACAGCTCTGCAACACGGACAGGGAGTTTCTCAGACATTCTCTACAGGATTTCTTAAAAGGTCAAGTGCACAGACAGAGCTGGAATAGAAACCAAGAGCTCTGGCTTTCCATTATAAGCCTGACAGAAACATCTCCTGTGCTCTTGGCTCAACAACTGTCCAAACCCACTGATTAGATACATCCATTTCTTAAGAATTAATTAAGAACTAAAACAAATAAAAAAAGCCCTGAGGAACAGGCAATAAAAAGCAAGACGTCCTTTCCTCCCCCTCTCTCCTTGCACAGTCCAAAGTGTATATGTCAACTCCATAAATTGAAGAGTGCATTGCCTTAATCTAAACTAGTAATAGGGCTGGTTTGGGGAAGTTTTCGAGCCTCTCTTTTAATCTCTCCAGCAAGCTCAGTGTTAGGTTGGGTACAAAAGCTTCAGGCAACTGCCTGAGCAAAATAAGATCCTAAGTTTCACAGAGATGACTGGTGTCACTGACAAGATCAGGATCTGCTCCAAGTCTTCCACTAGGCTTCCCATTTCCACACAGGAAGTGTTCCTTGCTTCCTGTTCCAGAGGACAGAGCAGGTCACTGAAAATGTACTCAGAGATAAGCAGTTGAAGCAAAAATGCAAGTTTTTGGTGCCTTGTAGTGAAGTGCTCTTAGCTGGAGTTAAATGTTTATACAAACTCCTCATGCCCAAGTGCAGCCACTCAGTTCTGTGCTTCAACACAAATGGGGACAGAAGTTCCCTGTTGCGCACAAAAGCCTGGAGAAGCCAAAGCAACAGGTCAGTGGCTGACAGTCGTGCTGTCTGCAGGGCAGCTCGGTGTGGATGAGAATCCAGATGCTGGAGGGAAGGAGGGAGGGAGAGTCAAGAAATCTGTTCTGCTCTGACTTCCAGCTGCAGCCAATAAAAGCTTTCAAAGCCTTTTCTGAAAGTTAACATTGCTGGGGGATTTGCAGCGCTCACTTGAGCACACACAGCAAATGCACTTGGAGCGTTATTACCGATGAAGACACTTTAAATATTTTTTACCACCACAGATGACTGTCCCAATTTCAAGTACTTCTATAAAGTGAAATCTTGTCAAGATCTATCCCAAATCAGCGATGATTTTAGTGTAAGTCAAGAAGAAAGTAAATCTCAATGTCTTTTACTATTTTTTTTAACCTTAGGAATAACACTGGATATATCAGGAAACAAGGCAGATACAAATACAGAAAAAGAATATGTTCTTGGAGATCTATACCTTGGAGTAGCATTATTATGCAAAAAATTCAACTTAAATAAATGAAAAACCAAATGCTTCCAGACTAAAAGGTTGGTCAAGGGAGTATTGGAAAAAAAAAGATTAAAAAAGCTCAAAACCCAGAAGGCAAATAAACTCTGTAAGCTTATTTATTATTTTACTAAAACTCAGAGTTAAAAAACCATCGTCTTAGTTTTCCAGAGGGAAAAGGGTGGGTCAATCTTTGGAGCTGGATGGCTGAAGCTGATAAACACAGAATCAGAATAAAATTTTAGAATCAAAACAATTTTGAGTGTTTGGCAAAGAAATTAATTTGATATATTAATTTTTATGCTAGAGACTTGTTCAGAGCACATGTTCAGTTCTGATAATAACCACAAGAAATATCCCACTGATATATGGGCCTTTTTAAAAGTCCTCATTTTGAGTTTAATTTTGAATCCTGTGAGCATGCTTAAACCCAGCATACAAAACACCCCTCACTTTATTACAGTTTTAAATCTTTCTTCCAGATCTGGCCTTGCAACCACTTGTCTTGATAAAATAGGTCACTTGAAAAAGGAAAGCTCAATAAAATGAATTACAAAACCAACAAGATTAAACTGATTGTGCTGTTTTTGTACAGTGCAGCCGAATTCTGCAAATATGCTGCTGGCTGTGGTTTGGCATTTAACAGCATGTGATCAGTGAGAAGGAGGAAATTTTATTCTCATTAACTGTTGCAGATTTACTGCAGTGAAAAAGGGCTATGTAACCTGAGAAGTGACAGAATGGAAAGATCAAAGCAGCAGTCTGGAAACTAAATAAACCTTCTGGCTACTTCCTGCAAGGAAAATTCACTCTGGCAATGTAAAACAGAGTCCAGTTAAAAACTACTCTCAGTTTTATGAGCTGTCACAGCAGCTTGAGTGGTTTGGACCAGTCAAGTTTAGAACATTATATTTCCTTGTTTTTGTCTCAGATACTTCTGTAAGCAGTTTTATAGTTTCTTTTTCTTTTTTTTTATTTTTAAAGAGAAAAATAAAATTCTTTTCTTTTGGTTGAAATTGAAAAGGTCACAGCTAAACTCATTAAAAACAAGCAGGTCTTAATTTGCACATTCCATTCCCCTTTACTACATTTTAATATTTTACTTTGAGATTTATAAGCAATGTACATTTGCTTTAATAACTCTTCCGCATTCTGTTCACTTATTGTTTAATATAAGTGCAAATCAGTTTACAGAGCCCAGATGGCTTGTAACCAGGGAGCCAGTCTATTCCTAGTAGCACATCTGGAGGGACTGAGAGCAGCAGACAGAATGTGGGAATTAATTAATGTTACATTTCAGAAGAGACAGACCCAGGTTTGGGGGATTTTTGGTAAGACTTCCAAAGGACTTGAGCTCACTGCTACAGCATTTTGGTATTCTTTTAAAATTCTTAATAGTCACCTAAACCATGATGGTTAAATGAGGCCAACTGCAGGTGGAATATAATAAAATAAAAAGCAACTAAAAAATGTAAAAGAAGTGGCTGCAAGTGAAAGAGGCCCAAGTATCCTGTATTCCAAAAGAGCTGAAATGCATTAAACCTCAATACTTACTCTCTTCCCAAACGGCATCTGCAACTTGCTGAAAAAACTGTGCCTTTAAAATATTCCCCAGCAAGCTATTTCATCTCTCACATACTGGTGCAATTGTTGGGAGCAATTAAACCTCTCTTACAGTAAATGAAACGAGGGCAACCTGATCCTTCACGGCTCCAGACCACACACCTTGGTGAGGTGGTGTGGTCTGCTCGCTGGGGCACTGCTGAGTGCTCGGGAGAGCCCTGCCCTGCTCCAGCTCTGGCACCTGGCTTTGGGTGAGTAACTGAACTGCCCTTCTCCTCACCTTTGGTTCCCTGCCCTGCTCCCAAGGACTGTGGCTTGCACTGTGGGCATCATCTCTGCGTGGTGGGTACAAGGAGAGCTGCTCAGGACCTTCTGATACTGAGAACGCAATGACAACAAATAATCACCCAAGCACCTGAAAAGGTTGCTGTATATCGAACACTGGGTATGACTAATATTGTCCTTTTATGGATATTTCTCAATTACAGTCCTAATCCTTCAGTGGTGCAAAAGTTCTCCAAACTCTGTGAAAATCTGTGATGAATATGGGCCACAGGGCAAAATCTTCATCCTCCTAAATAATCAGACCCTTGGTCTTCAAAAATGCTCCACTAACTGTCCACAGCATAACAGCAGATACATGTTAGTGACACATAAATGGATTATATGATCAGGTTGCAGCATTTCTATAAACAAGGCTTTAAGAAGACAGTATGAAAAAAATAATGAAGTGACAGCTAGCAGGAATATGACCACTACCCAAAAAACCCAGGAAAAGGGCAGAGAGCTCTAGTTTAGTACTGGTGCAGAAACAAATTACTTTAGGACACAAAGAAATTCAAGCTCTCATTCAAATCTCCTAGCAATGGAGCCTCCCTGTTCTGGAAGCACCACCCCCACCTTTCAGTACTGAAGGAGAACAAATACACAGTGAATTTTGATTTAGCCATGCTCCAGGCAGGACCTGAAGCAATCCAGTGACATCACTCAATAATCTTGTCCCAGACTGTGACCAAAACCCTCCAGAAGGCAGCAGTTCCACTTCCTTATCATATTCTTTTAGATGCAAGATCTCAGTCCAGGGATATGTAGCACCTGTCTAGGCACTGAGGAACAAAACAACTTCTCTGCCTGTTCCCCAGGAATAGTCAGTGCAGGCTGTGCATCCAAATGAGAATGCTTTATCTCAAGCCATACAGAGCCATACATTTAGTGAAACCCTCCTGACCATATTGAATTTAACTTCTATAAAACTAAACATGTAGGCACTTAGGACAACAGAGTATGATAAAAAGATGACTCTGCTGCCACTAATATTTTTGTGGGATAAAAAAAAAGAAGAAAAGAAAAAAGGAAAAAAAAAAAGGACAAAAAATACTTAAACCAACCAAAATAAACTCCCTTATTTGTGTCCAGGAATTTCATTGGTTTGGGGCTTTTCTTTAAGGCCTTTTCAAATTCGTTTCAGTGGGATTTACAATTTGCTAATACTGATGTGTGATAAACTAATAAAACCTGCCTGCAAGGTTATAGGCCCAATTTACTAATAAAACCTAATTCGATTCTCCTGGGAAATGCAAATTAAATAGTGTCCAAATGGCAGAAGCTGAGTACAACTCTGCTGAACATACTGCAAAGGTAACTAAGTTGGGTTTTGTTTTTAAAATAAGGTTTAATTATGGAAAAGAAGTACTGCACACAGCTGCAAGAAACATCATTATAGTAAAATGGTTGAAAGAATCATATTGTAATAGTAATTAAAAAGTAGGTTTTCTTTCCATTAATTAAAAGATTTTATACTCACTATATGTCCATCTTTAAGACAGGGAAATATTACTGCCTCTGTTCATATGAGGAGGAAGTAGAGATGTGGGTACTCTCAGCACAGACCCCGCATGAGGTTTTTTTGTCTAAAGAGCATGAAACAGTTTGTTCTGCCACTGATCCCTGCTACTGTCTGCTAATAGAGTGGGTTTTTACCTTCAGAGACAGCCTGCAAGATAGCATTTACCTCCTGCAAGGCTGGGAAGGGAATGTTCCAACTTCTAAATAAACTGTGCTAAACATTTCTGGAAATAGAAGATGGATGAGACATACTCCCTAGCAGGGTCACCAAGATCACCAATTCCTTCAGTCCTTTCCTTTAGCAAATCTAATTGAAGATAAGGATCTATATAGCTATAAATATCAGTGTGGGATGCAAGTTACAGGTACAACCATTTAAAAGGATTTTGATAATCATTCACAAACTGCGTATTTGCCAGCACCTGCTGCAGTTCCTGTACCTGACCCAGATGGCCGCTGTTCAGCTGTGACTCATGACTGGGAATTCACACCACAATGCAGGAATCAACGGGAATGAAAGGCTGCAGACCTATGTTGTTCCACCATGAAAACTCCCATTTGATTTTCCTCAGGGTTTCCAAGTAAAAAAAGGCCATTCTTGCCATTCAGAGTGGACTTCTAGCACATGCAGACATTACATGTGGTCAGCTCAGACAGAGATAAGCCAAGTCACACGAAGAATCTTCCCTGTGCTCCCTCCAGGACGTATGGCCAGGTATTGTTTCCATCAACCCCGGACACAAGAGGCTGGCTGTGCACACTGGTATTTGCCAACACCAGCCACAGCTTTCCTGGGACAGCACAGAGCAGCCTGAAAGGGCCTGGCTCCAGACATTGAGCTCACAAAATATCCCAATGACCTGCCACGGCAAAAACAAGAAATGCAGCTATAGTTTTAGGCTGTAAATCCAGGCAAGAGGAAGGCTGTTCCAACTAAGGACAGAGACAGACAGTCACCCCATAAAACTGGTTGTGTTTGACATGCCAAACCTCACTGCTTCCTGGGAAGAAGCCTCAGTCAGATCTCTGTTGGGAAGAGCTGTGAGCACACACGCCGGGAACAGCACACACAGAAAGGCCTTGTCTCAGAGAAAATGAGGATTGTGCAATGGCAGCTCTGCTAACATTTTATAACAGGGTTAAAGGACCCTGCACTGGAGAAAACTTCCTCAGGGAAAGAAAAGTTCTGGCTAGCTCTAGCATTCCCAGCTATTAATCTCTTCAAAGCTACAGACTGAGAAGATTTGGGAACTCTGTTGAAGATATTAACCAAAATTTGGCTTGTGCACTCAGAGTTTGTACCATTACTTAAATGTAGCTGGGAAAGGTTAACAAGTGGCCTCTTCCCCAAAGGACAAGAAAAAAATACTGTGGCTATCTCTATTATAAGATATTTAGCCATCACTATTATGTTTGTGTCTTAAGAAAGTAATTAGTCTCCAGAAGGTGATTAAAATTTGATAAATGACCACAGATTCTGGAAGATGTCTTTCAGCTGGTCTTTATCCCCTGCAGCTCAGACACTAAGCTGTCATCACATCAGCCAAAGGTGAGGGATTTTTGTTTGCCACAATCATAAAACTTTCACTCAATATTAAGAGTTATCAGAACCAGAAACCTTGAATTCAGATTTTAATAACAGATGAAAATTTCAAATCTATGCCTAATGCCCATCTGCTTCTGGAAGACAGTAAGATGATTCAAAGCTGGTAATCTAATCACAAAAGTCTTTTCCTAGCCAATGAAAAAAACCTGGATACAAGCTGTCAAAACAACCTCCTCAGCCACGTATTTTCTGCTGAATGGAAAACATACCTTACAATGTGTCTGCATTCTGCTCCAAACCTTTGAGGAAAACAAGAGATGCTGTTTATGGACTTTATCACTGCTCCTGTGTAGGTTACATTCCAAAATAATTCTATTTATAGGCATCATATGTAACAGTACAACTCCATTAAGACTACAGTTCAGGAATAAGAGCTGTAAACTGAAGCTGCAAAACACCCAAACTAGATCACCAGAAACAAAGCATTTCTCAGAGTGACACTATTAGAAAAAAATGGCAGCTTCCCAGGTCTTCACTTTTGTGCTGCTTCTCCTTCACGATGACAAGTAACAGAAGCAACAATTATCAAGATGTGGACATGTCCAGAAGAGCAAACATGCAAGCAAATCTATGAACTGAATTCAGAGCTTGATAATTTTACAATTCCCTTCAAAATTGTTCTGTAGCTCACAATGCAGAAACTGATCACATGAGGTGGCATTCTCAACTCCTGAGAGCAGCAGTACTCCAGGTTTCAAAGGAAAAGTCCAAGAAACCCCATAAAGGGAAGGCAATGTCTTTGAAAGAAAGCCTCTAAGATACTTCACCTAATTCCCCAGATCAACAGATGTTCTTACTACCACTGCTTTCACTTCATGTTTCCCCTTGAAAATTACAGGGGAAAACAGCCCTGATGTGGTAACCCAGTGAGTGCAGATGCCTATCCATAATTCGACTTTATTTAATTCCTGTTCTGCTTGACTTCCAAAAAAACACCTCCCTACCTGCCTAAGGCTGTGCAGCAGTTCTAGGTATGTAGGTCCAATGTCTCCTGGGACAGGGACTCCACAAGAGATGGTTGTGTGTTCTGGTACCAATGTTCTGGTATCCCTGCTGGATTACAGGAGAGTCGACCAGTTCACCAATTGCACCTTTGCATACAGTCACTGCTCCAATTGCCCTGAATTTTCACAAATGAAACAGTGTGGAATTGCAGCGGCAGAGGGTGCCCTGGGCCTTTGCTAGAACAACATCCCCCAGCCAAGGAAGTCCATGGTTCGCACTGGCTGCTCAGTTGGGCACCAACATCAGTTCAACACAAACTCAGCTTCTCAGTGGTGTGCAGGCACTAAAAAGGTGGGACTTTCTGGCTGACTTGTTCTGCTCTCCTGGAGGCAAGGCGAAACGCTGATCCAGTCTGAGCGCATTGCAAGGACAGGAAATAGCCTCAGAGAAATTAAAGAGGTAACATATCCTCATTCTTTTACATAGGAATGCGGAAAGGAGAAGAAAGGATTAAATTATTCAAGGCTGAGTAGCAAGAAGTCAGCTCATGGTTGTTACCTACCTCAAAATTCACAGGGTGGTCTTAAATGGCAAAGAGACTCTCTCTTAAATGACAAAGAGAATTCAAAACTCACCCTATTGCTTAGCAAAAACTGCTTCTATTACAGAATTAAAAAGCCTAATATAAAAGTCAAAGACTAGAAGACACAGGCTCAACAAATAAATGTATAACAAATAAAAAGTATAACAATCAAAAAGACCAAAAATATGTATCTACTCATTATTTGCCATCTCTCTTTGAACTCCCAAAACATGTTACTATTAACTGACTTGCTAATTGTCTACAAAAATAATAATTCAGCTTTCTTGCTAAAAAACTTTCTGAAAACATATTCAAATATTAATAATAGAAAAATGAACCATTTTTATAACAAAAATCTTGATTTATTAAAAGCTGGAACTGGTTAAAAATAAATCCTTGACATAAGGTTCTTGTTAGCTTTAAACTGTAAGCATAAAAATACCCTAGAATTATGTTTTGGTATGGCTGAAACGTACACTATATAACACATAAAAAGCGCCTTGACTTGCTGCTATTATTTTTAATTAGGCTCTCTAGCACGTATGGTTTTACCTTCCAACACCAGTTCAAATTGGGAGAAGGGAGGGTCTGACGCTCCAGACTCATGGGACTGGCAATTCCATGGCTCATGCCTTGGAGCACTAATGCATTTTACATTAGGTCTAAGCATCAGGAAATCCTGGCTGCTGGCGCCAAGCAGTTCAAACCCATAATGACACCCATCTGAAAAGTCGGATTCGCCGTTCAGCTGCCAGTATCTATTCTATCAAACAATTCACTCCTGCTCTGCTACAAATAAGACAGAACATTTGCAGCACTCCACACTGTTTCCAATTAGGCTGTGTCTGGACTGCAGATAAGTCCACGGAGCAATCATATTGAAAGAAGTCTTCCTAGAAAACAATTCTAGTGAGAAATCTGAATATTTCTAGAGGCCATCATCAATGGGCAAGCCTGCAGTTTTTCTGGTTTTTTGGAGGTGAGCCTTCAGAATGCCTTGAAACATGCAAGAAAATTCTACAAATACTTAAATGAACTAAGTATACACCAGATGTACTTTCCTAGTCATTTTAGTTGGAATACAATCCAATTAAAAAGCAGTTTACTATCAGAGCTCCCTGATGAGGGACTACAATTTGGGACTGACATGATGTGCCATCACTTTTAACCAAGGACACTGATGATGGTTTTGTTCTCTAGCTGAAAGCCTTCTGGCAAAACAAGAGTATCTTGACTGAAGCTTTCTCTAAGTTTATTGGAAACAAAGGAGTCTGCAAGCTCCACCCTACACACCTTTCCCCATACCTCCAGGTGGGCTTGAAGACTGTTGGGAGAAATCCATCATCTCATGGTCTGTGTGTCTGTTCTGAAGTTAAAAATTGTAAGTCACATACTAAGACCCCCAAAGAGCAGCACAGAGCTCACACTTCTCTCAGTTTCTCTCCCACCTGCACATTTGGAAATGATCAGCCCTGGCACCAGCATCCCCTTCCCAAACACAGACTCACACTAGTCTGAACTTACGGAGTATACGTACTTACTTTTTTCTAGAGGATCCATCTCAAATCCTGATTTTTTTCCTGAGCATGTTAGTTATTTTAATTTGTCCTTTAAAATGTTACCACCATTCCACCCTTACTCAATGTTCAGCTTTGTGGTGCATCACAAAGAATAAACCAACAAAAGTAACAGTCCACTGCCCTTGAACAATTACAAAAAGCCAAAGTAAGGGAGACAAATCTTTTTTGCTTCAGCTGTACATATTGTGAATTACTTACATTTTACAAATAGTGACTGAAGTTGTTAGTGGAGAAAATAACATTCTTCATTTGGAAAGAAACAGATTCAGCCCCAGGGCTGGGCATATCCAGATAGCTGGATCCTGTTAAAGTGAATGCTGTACCCTGACTATCAAGTGTTTGAAACATTTCCTGCTAATGAGTGCATAGAATTCAAGCTTTATAAAAGGCACTTCCTAAATGCTACAACATCTATGAATATTTCTTTCTTGGAAATGAGTATTTTGTATTTTAAACTCATGGGAGAAGTTTACTCAAATTCTAACTGAAGCAGCTTGCCAACACTGAGAAGGAGAGGTCATTGACCAGAGGGGAAATTCAAGAAAACATCTCCCAGAAGTCAAGCTCATGCCTTTTGCTAATATAGCCCATTTTCAAAGTGCCCTCAGGAATCTAATTGAGAATACCTTGGGAAGACTTAGGTTAATGCAAAACACCAAAAAACTCCAAACTCACAGCAATAGCTTTGGCAACTGAAAGACTTATTTTAAATTTAAGAATATAGGAAACAAATATCATCTGGGTAATCAGGATGTCAGGCTTTTCTTCAGGTGTCTCCAGAGTATTTCAGTAGTTGTCGTAACAGGTAGGTAGTTGTGTATTCTGGTGTTACTGTTCTATTCTTCAGCTTTTGGAAGTCTATGATGTATTACAGCATGTTAGGATGCTAACATACACATGTGATTCAGACAACAGGCTAGAACTGCTGTGTCAGTGTAAGTCATGGGGGCAAAAATTATTGAGCACTACAAATGAAACCCTACAAAGAAAACTGAAAAGCCATTGTTGGATGATAAGACTTCTTTACTAAGAGCAACTTACTTGCCAGAGAAGGGATGCTGCCCGACCAGGTCTCCATTCTGAAGGTGGTAATCCCCGAAGATATCTGGACTCACTGCTCCATCAGGGGCTATCAGCCCATCTGGAAAAACAAGACACAGTGACTTGTAAAGGAGTAGGACTTGAGGGCAAGTGGGCAAAACAACCTGCCCTGGTTTATCTTAGCAATTCAACTTACAATATTTCTGTGAGGAAGAAAAATCAACAATAATACTGAAACCCAGCAACTTCATGTACCAAAAATCCTTAGCGGAATTCCAAGGAGCTCAGCCCACTGCCCTGAAAAATGCTGTACCTAAGAAATATTCTCTTAGTCCTTCTCCCTTAAGCCTATAAAAATTATTTCAAGACAAATCTTGTCCTTCCCATCATCGAAGTAAGCCCAGAGAACAAGTAATGAGAAAGATAAAACATCAATCTGGGCCAGCAGCATAAAAATAAAAAAAGCAGCAAAAGTCTTAATTGTTCAGACTCTACTCTGTACCACTGTATCTCTTCAAACTTGTTAAGAAAAACAAGCAAGTGACTTCAAACGTCTTTCTTTTATCTTGCCCATCCTTTAATGTCTCAGAGCTCTTTCCTATGAGGGCAGGCTTCTCACATTATATCCTCTCAAGAACACAGGTTACAGTTTTCTTGTGCTTGCTTCCTTTACATTACAACACTGGCATATGAAGATGCAAACATTTGTAAAGCCAGAAGTATTCCTTAAAAACTTCATAGTCTCTGCTTGCTTTATGAGGAAACAAAAATCAGGAGCTAACATCTTCCTTCTGTTACATCAATGTAAATCCAGGGAGTGTCTTTGAAGTAAAGTCACTGAACTGACCCCAGCTGAATGAGAGCCCAGCTTAATTCTTTGCTGGTTCCCATTCACAAAACACATTTCTTTTTAATATCAAGGGCACAGTTCTTACTTGGTAATTAGTATTAGGCTGTAATCAGATAAAACAAGCTATTTCATTAAAACAGACCCTACATCAGTTTGTCTCCATTACTGTATGAAAACGATTCCAGACCTGAAGTGCAGAAAGCATCCCCATAAAACCAGGGCAGAAACAAGTACATTCAGACTGCTACATTAAGAGTTTAAGAGAGGGAAGAAAGAGATTCCTAATGACTAGGAAGTTACAAATGCCATTCCACTTTAAAGAAAGAGAGATAAGATCCAGGGAGTCACAGGCCACTTAGCTTAACCTCTGTGGTTTCAAAACTACTAAAACTGCCTGTGCAGGAAGCGGTAGAAAGTTACTTACAGACACAAGGGCTTAGAGATGATGACTCTGGCATTCAAACAAATCTCCCTGTGCTTTATGAATTTACCTGATGTTTTTTGAAGATAATATAGTGACGAGTGATAAAAGGAATAGAATTGACACATCTAGATTTCTAACAGACATTTGATGAGGTGCTACAGAGATTCATTTAGAAGATAATACCTCATGGGAAAGTGACTGAATGGAAGGCAGCAGATTGCAAATGAAAAATGCCAGCCATGATCAGACCACATTTTAGCAGCATCGGATTGCTGTACATGGCTATGTTCTAATTGTGGACATGTGTGTACAGTATGTGAAGGAGTATGACTTGACAAGCAGGTGATCTGGCAGAGATCAATATTCCTGTCTCTCAGCATGTTCAGCAGGACACGAGTGCCCTGTGACATCATACAAATAGAACATGGCCAAAGAAGAGAAAGAAAAGCTGAAATGGCCTCTATTAATACTTGTGCCAGATTTTCCTATCTCATCACCTAGTCTGTATGCTCCACTGAACTGAAATGAGGAACATTACCACTTTTATACCTGCAGCAGTTCCGATCAAAACCAATCCATTTAAGTGACTATGCATTTTAAATAGTCCGGCTTGGTTAAAACTTCTTTGAGAGCAGAGAAACTTAAAAATAACATCTGTCTTTATATTAATAAAGCAAGCAGAACATTTTAACTCTGTGGCTAGAGCTACCACTACTTAAAGTGTCTTCAATCAAGAGTGTTAACAGTCAAACCATAACACTCAGAGTTATGGCTCACATGAATTTATAGGAAAATGAAAGCACATGGATAGCATCAGCTGCGTAAAATGTGATTACACAGTTAAAGGACATCTGTTGTTATGTACATTTCAACATAAATTAGGTTATGTACTTTCAGAGCAAGAGAGACACTGAGCTCAGGAAGGCAACTTCAGAGATTCTACCACATTTTTCATGTAGGTTTACATTACTGTGCAAGAGAGAGATTGGTCTGTCATGAAATAAGGAACTCATCTTGCCATCACTAAGCTCAAGAACCATTATGGTCAAGGTGGGACTTGTACTGAGTGTCAGCCATCAGTGCAGGTCACTTCTAAAATTATCAAACTGAAATACAAGTATTTAATTTCTAACTGCATAAAGGTTTGTATTTTTGGTGGGGTTTTTTTTGGTTGGGTTTTTTTTTTTAAACCAAGCAATAATCTGTCCTTCAGAAACCCAAATCCCTGCTCCAACTGGTACATTAACCCACACCCTTTCAAAGGAATATTACATCCCTTTTGAGATGCCACATGCCAAAAGCTGAAGTCTAGCAAAGTGCAGAAGCACACAATTACTGACACTTGTTGCAACGAACCTGAGAAGTGAATCTGCATTTTGAATATAATCACTCCTTAAAAAGGGCTATCATTAAAAACAAAACCATATTTCAAACATCTGCAGAACATATCACTGGAATTCTACCTCTCCTTCCCAGTCAAATAGCAATTCCAACACAAAAAATCTCTTTGTTCAAATAACATTAAGCCTGGAACATAAATGATTAAAAGCCAGGAAATTCAGTGTTACTGGTGTCACTCCATCTGTAGCTCCCACTATTGAGAACAGAACTGTCCCTATGAAACAAGCAATTGAGACCTGTACAGGGAGACTACAGCAGGCACATCTTTACCTTAGGAAGCCCAAAGGAGATGGTGTAAGGAAAGGCCCTTACAGGGTACAACACTTGGCTCCCACTGTTAACCCTGTGGGTTTAGTAGAGCAAGATAAAGCTATAGGATCCAAAAGGGAAAAAAAAAAGGACACTAAAGAGGCAAGTTGCTATGGCTAACATATGCAATCAAAAGTAGAAGAAAAAGAAGCTTTATGTTCTTATATCCTTTGAGAACGTTTGTTGAAATGCTACTGAGATCTTGCACAATTATTTTCTTGCAGCAACTATGAGTGAAGATTATGGGGTTTAGTGGTTTTGTTTTTCTAATTACTCTTCCTGCAAATTCATCCAGCGTCACAGAGTTTTGTGACTCATGCTTCATGGCAAAGGACTGGACACTTATGTGGAAAATGAAAAACACAGACTCAACCCCAGCAATTTAAAAAAAACAAACCAAAAACTCATGCACTCAGTTATTCAGGAGTTTGAAAAGGATCTAAACCCACAAGTTTGAGAGGATAAGCCAACTCCTAGTTACAAAAAGTTATGAAGACATTTATCCACTGGGCAAATTATTTCATTATTATCTCCTGCAAAGGTTTTTTGAACCTTCCTCTGAAACAGCTGGCAACACTAGAATACATAAATCAGCTTTTGCAGAAGAGATTCGCACACTTCCCTAAAATCCTAGATATACAACAGCAAAAATCATAGATTAGTTTAAAGTCACAGAATGACAGCTTCTCCTAAGGAAACGACAAGTGGCTCAACTGAAGTCTTTCATCAATATCTGCAACAAAAATTCCATTACACAACTAACACACTAATCAGAACAAAATTCAGCATAAATCCCATAGCTGTGAATTTAACAGGGATAAGAGGAGGTTTGTGTTTACAGAGCAAACAAGCTATGGACCCCAGAAACAGGTGGAAAGAACAAGGCTGCGCCACCTTTATTCAAGTCAATGGTTCGTCAGCTCTCTGAGACAGGTCTGTTCATCTTTCTGCAGACCTGGAACATTTCCTAATATCGTGGATATACAGTACTTAATCACTGACATCCTAACAAGGCCAAGCCTGTCCCCGGCTGGCATCAGTGCTACTCCCAATGACACAAAAATGGAACTGTCCTGCTGGTTTGAGTCAGGCCCAGGTCAAGCTCCCACTCCAAATGCAGAGGTAGCATTCCCAGAGCTAAATACTCACACGTGCTGCCTTACCTGCATTATAGTAGAGGTCAGGTCTTTCCAGAATATCCCCTTCATGGATGTAGGGCTCAATGGGGTCATCCCCATACAGGTACTGCTCACTGTCATCCATCTGCCGACTCTCCACCATCTCCAGCCACTGGGAGTTGTGCCATCGAAACTTCTCCGTCTGGATTTTTTTAGCCCATTCCTCATCATATTCCTGTTAAAAACCATCACACAGTACTTTAGGATGACAAAGCCTGGTATACCAGGAAATGGCAGAGGAATCCAGTATCAGCAAAAGGTGCAAGTTCAGGGTCCAGTGACTTAAATGCTCTATACAGTTGCATGTTCTTTGAGTAAAGAAGGGATTTTGCAAGATTTGGGCATTATTCTGGTTTATAAAGCAACAGTCAATCTTCCCTTGATGGTTTGGAACTTTATACCACCCAGAAAAAGCTCCTGCTTTGAACAGAACAGTTCCATCATCAGTCTCTTCATTTGGTTTAATTAAGAAGACCCAATTACTGCCAATCTTCGGGAGATTTTTAGTAATTAATTATTAACACTGGCCAAATACTCTGCATATCTTCATTAGATAAGCATTCCCTAGGACAACTAGTTACTAAAAAATACATTTATATAAAAAAAAAAGGCTGTGATAAAACCAATAAGTTTATTTTATTTCATGGGCTCCAGTGGGAATTAAATTTTCAACTTCATGTCAAACTTTATGTATAATATTGAGCAACCACAAAAATGGTACACAACTAAACTCTGAAAGAAACTTCTCCAGAAAACCAAGTAAAACAGGATAGAGGGTCCAGCCACTATGGGAAAACACACAGGCATGAAATTTCAATCTGGATTGCAGCCTAATTGCACTGAAGTGATGTGATATTCAGTATAAAGGAACATCAGCATGAAGTGACATGGTCACTGCAATCAGCTGTTCAGATAAGGATCTTCTAAACAGAGCAGACTTTGTGGGCTGGTGATGACCACTGAGGGAACAGCAACCTGTGGATAACACTCAGTTCCTCAATCCTACTGGGAAGATAGGGCACAGCTTTCTCTAGGAAGCTCATCAACATACGAAATCTGTAGAAGGTATCAATTCGGGAATATTCACAAATAATGCACCATGATTAGTGCTTTTTTAAACCAAAGTGTTGTGAACAAGAATAACATCCCTTAACCAGAATGTTTCTTCCTGTGGGAAGAAATATCCTCATGAAATACATCCCACTCCACTTCTAACCTAACTACAAAGCAGAGAAAAATTGAAAATAATTTCTTAACTCTCATGGTGGTTAACACATGATCTAGACAGACTTTCCGTAGAGATCTGAGCTGAAGTAGTTGAAGACTTTAAAAATCTGTTTTACTTATCCCTGAATAGGAAGATGACACACAATTAATGACAATGCATTGGTTGTGGAAGTGGTAATTTCTTCAACTGCTCCTGCTAGACAGGCCAAAGCAGATCTGTCTACAACCACAGGTCACAAAACAGCAGAGGAGGCAGAATGAGACGGTGTAGTAGCTCAGGTAAACTGAGAGTCCTATAGTCTGAAGTTGAGGTTTTAAACTGACTGAATATTCAATCAGCCTTGTCTTCACTGCTATCATGTGGTACACAGGTAACACTCTCTACGCTGTGCCTTTTCCACCTTTTGACTGGTGGATAACACAAAAACCAGACGGCCTTGCCAGGCTGGCAGAGGCTTCTCTGACATCACCAACAAGTACCTAGAACATCCAAGACTTCATTATTCTCAATTTCTTCAATTCCACCTCTGACCAACACTAATTTCTAGACCTTGCTAATTCTACTCCACACCATCCTGGCACTCCTGTTCAGAGACCCTGTCCAAAACCTGGTCTTCTGCACGATTTCCATACCCAGAGCAGGTATCACCTGTGGGATCTATAGATATTCTCAGTGCCTAGGGGCCTCAAGCAAAATTCCACTTTCCGTCTGCCAGTATTACAGCAGCCTCAGGGAGTGAGAAAAGACAAAACAAACCACCCAAACCACCAAAACCCAACAAGCACACACCTATGCCTCACACTCTTTGCAAAAGAACACATCAGACTATTTCTGCCTCTTGTTTTTTACCCCCCATTTCCACTCTCAGTTAAAAGGAACAGCTTGACGTACCAGTACAAACAACAGCGACCCTGGAAAAAGCAAGCTCATCACTGAGATTTATAAAATGACCCATAAAAAAATAGACAAGGCATGACTTTCAATGATGACATCTGACCAGCATCTTGGAAAAAAGCTCCTTTGCTGCATCTGCCAGAGCTAAGCCATGGCTTAGCTATTATGTCAGCCTCCAGCAGTTGTGAATTACTGACAAGCTTTAGAGAAATATCTTGTAACTGCCAGAAATCATACTGAAGTTTTAAGAAAACTATTGCCAGAAATCATGACTGCAAGGAAGTGGGGGAAAATAACCAAATTTAATAAACAGCAAATTACACTAACCTGTGTGAAAG
The DNA here is from genome assembly GCA_013400915.1 of Pardalotus punctatus. Classification (NCBI taxonomy): domain Eukaryota; kingdom Metazoa; phylum Chordata; class Aves; order Passeriformes; family Pardalotidae; genus Pardalotus; species Pardalotus punctatus. The sequence continues at coordinate 181,559 of VZTX01018668.1, read as the reverse complement.
CTGAGTCCTCTTTACACTACCTTGTTTACCTTTAAAAGTTCTCAAAAGCCAAAAAGCCATCAGCTAAATCACCTCATTCACATTTACCATAAATTCACTTTGAATATTCCCCAAGTTAAAACCCTACATGTATCCCACTTGCCCAACATCACAGTTCCATTACATGCCACTGTCTGAACACGCTGAATGTCTGCCAGAGATAGACATCAGCTTCTTCTATCCTTCTTACAAAAATCTTAACATTTCTGAAATTCTAACTGATTTTTCATTTAGATGATGTCAGCAGGCCAGAATATTCCTATATATTCTACATTAAGAGGCTTAAGACTCCCAGGTATTTTTCCTCAATCATTCATCTAAATTTTGGAAAATGGGATTAGCAATTGAATGGCACATTACTTAAAAAACATTATTTATCCATTCAAGTAATATAATTCAAGTAATTGTTCTTGTTGCTCATTCCCAGTGAAAAATGCAAAGTACAAATGTTACAAAGAAGTGACTGCATCAGAATCAGATCAATGATCAATTTTGTCAAGAGTTTCATTCTGGCAGTAATCACAGAAAAGGAGGTTTGCAATTATCTGGAATGATTTACATAACCTCATCACAAAAAAGAAAAATTCATTTAAGTACTGCTAGATCAGGAATACGTCTGTAGATTTTCCACAGAAATATGCAGAACCACCACTGGGTAAATGATTAATGGAATAACATCAGAATGGAAGAAAAGCTGTAAATGCAGGACTACAGCCAAAAGGCACAAAGAAACCAAATTAAAGATGTTTAGAGCAAAACAATTCCCTATAACACTGCAAGTCTTCCAGTAATTATATTCTGAGCTATTGAAACTTTTTTAATTATTATTTTGCAGGGCTTTCTTTTTAGTTTTTGTTTTGGTTGGGTTTTGGTTTTTAAACACATGAAGCACCCCTTCTCTACAAAGAAATTCCTGTAAAAGTGAAACCAGAAAACTAAAAATCATGGAGATACAGCCATAGCTTTGAGCCCTCCAGTCCTTTTAAATGTTAGGCTACTGGAAAAGCACTGCATGGGAGAATAAGAAGGTGAACAGAATGTGCCTATTCTCCAACACCACCCCCCGCCCCCAACCAGTGCAGTCATGGTCAGAAACTTAAAAGGAAGAATTCTGAAAGCTGATTTTATTCTCTTTGGAGCTCCCTGACATCACTGTTTTTAACATTCGGTTTCCATAAATCCCGAAGTGTCATAGAAGATGTATGGCTCGACTCTGGGAGGAATGTGCCATCCTTTTTGAAGTTCTACTTCCAACTTTGTTTACTACTGAACCATTGAAATATTATGAAGCGTTAACTGGCCTATTATCAGAGCCTGTCTGTTCCCTATCAGGGTCCCCTTTGTCACTGGCTTCCGTCACACCTTGTATCTGATTAACACACTATAGGATAACATAGAGCTACACAGATCTGCTTTGTGTTCTCTCACAGCTGATGAAAAACAGATTTTCCTTTTCACTTTAATGTGGTTGCCCTTTAATTGGGTCTGTAATAGGGTTCATTTGATGTGATTCCTCATACTGAACTGAAACTGCTATACAATAAGTACAATGCTCATTATGTCCAAGGCTCTGCTTGGGGATATGTTACATTCTTCATTATTTAACCACCCTGAAAAAAACACTGTTTACATGAAAGATTAAATTAACCATTTATTAAGAAAGAAAAGATTTATCTTGTCTAGCTATCCAAAAGTTAGGCATGTGATTTCAGCTATGTGCCTCTATAAACCAAGGAGTGAAACAGATGTTAGGGATCACCTTCTGCAGGTGTCTCCCACACCTACCTTAGGATAAGGACCACTGGAGGGCAATTCCTTCACAGGCCAGGGAAAAAAAAATCCTCCTACCACTTACACCTGTGCAACCCAGAGTCAATTCTTCACAATCAGCTTCATCACTAAATGTATTCTGACAGGAAGCTCACAGAAATCTGTGAGCTGAAACTAATGGCAAGACAAAAAAAAAGTAACCATTGATGCCCTCTAAATTTAGGTGGCTACATAAAATATAATGTGCCCCAAAAGCTCCTATATTGTCAGGAGCAGACTAAAGAAACTTTTCAAACTTTCTTTTCTTCCCCTTTGGCAGACTTTAAGGTATCTCATTGGTAACCTGCCATGTAAGTAACAGAGATCAGTGGTTTGGCTCACCCTCCTAGTCCTACAAGTCCAGAGAGCAAGCACCAATGCAGAAAGGGAATCTGTCCAAGAAAGGTTTCATGCAAAGACAAAAACAATCAGGACACTCTTGCCCTATCAACACTGCCTGTGGTTACTCTGTTGCAGGCACAGCCACAAGAGGCTACCAGCACCAAAGTCCTGATGGCAAATTTAACAATGAAGTTGAACAGAGAAAACATGTCAGCAGTTCAGCTGCAGCCACACTCCCTCACCACCCTTCTGCCCACCCCTCTGTTTTCATGTTTGCTACAGGGTAACAGGGGAACACGATGCACCACAGAAAGGGGGTCCTGTCAAGTGAAGGGAGAACCTTTCTTCCTCGAGTGACTACAGCACTCCTCCTGGAAAGATGACACCAAGCTGGAGTCAAAGGTTATCTATTTTCAGAGTACGCTGCCTATTCAAATAAAGCCCACACCAAATCCCTGTGGTCTGCTCTTCCTTGACTCTAAGAGAGCTGGCCAACATCTCACACAGCTGGCCCCAAATCCCAGAGCACTGAGGGTTCACAGCACATTCCTGCTTCTTATGTGAAATTCCGGCATTGCCAACATGGAGGATTTCTATCAGGGATCTTTGCTAACAGGGAAAGATGCAAGCTGTTCATTAACAATGATCTCCATAAAAGGCAAACATTATTTGCCATTCATTACAAATACCCAGGGCAAAGAACAAGAGCTGGAAAAAAACCTTAGACATGAAGCCCTTCCTAAATTCCAAGGACAATGCTGTAGCTATTTACAAGATGTTTTACTCTGGCAGGAAGCATTGCTATCTACTCTTGATTACAAGAGAAACAAGATGGTCCAGCAGGTCTGGATTCAAAGCTGTAAAGACACTGAATAGGAAAAATGTGAGGGAATTGGGAAGGGTCAGACCACAGAGTCCAAGGATCTGATGATGGTTAATTAAATATCCTTTGAATAAATGAGAAAGATATTTTGACTGCAATAAAACTGAGCTAGGAGCAGAAAAAGAATAAGAGACTTGAGAGATTAGTAGCCCCCTTGACTCTTGATAATATTGCCCAAAATCAACAAAATAAAACCATCTCAAGCAAGCTGACATCTCTTTCCGCAAGCTTGGAGTTGCAGTTGTCCCAGCTTCTGAAGCAGGGTAAAAGGGAAAATTAATTTGCTTGAGACTCCTATACCAGCTGCTGATTCCAGGCTTTCAGCTAAGCCCCGAGAGCTGTCCCACTTTAGGGGTACAAGTACACTGAACGAGTTGCTTGGTGCCAAAACTCAGCACATGACTGAGACTGAAGCATTCCTAAATCACCAACTCAGATTCTTTTTTTTGACAAAGGGATATCTTGCTTCTCCCAGTGCAAAGCTGAGACTGCCCAGCATATACTGTGCTAAAGCAGCACATCTGTTTCAGTTCATCAATGGCAGAGTCCAGCCAAGCTATATTAAACAAATCATCACTAGTGTAACATTTCCATAATTTCTGTGACAATTACTTTACTACAGAAAGCATTTCTCCCCTAAGGCTTATAAGACATCTGATTTTCTCCAGTACTATTTCAATCACAGTATATACAGCTCATTGATGAGTGAAAGAAGCATTTGTCTCCCTGAGAAGAAATTATTTTCAAATCTATTCCCCTACATTTATTTTCTGATTTCCATCAGAGGACCTAATCCTTTCAGCATGTATGTCAGTCTTCAATATGCAACAAGAAGACTGAAAAGCAAAGGTTTGCTTGTTGTGGAATTAGCACAGATAAGACGTTCCCCCAATCCTGGAGACTATGTCTGTTCAGACACCTCAGCAGGCACTGGCTGTGTAAAACTGCCACACAACCAAACACCTTTGTGTTCACAGCCTGCTTTAACATTCCTCTGAGCTAAATGGCAAAACACCTATCAAGATGTGACCTTCCGATAACTTACTGTCTTACATTTTCTCCCATCACAATCTAGGATGTGTTGCCTTTTTTTACCTGGGATTTTTTTGTACTGAGAGACACAAGTGCAACCGGACTATAACATGATTGAGAAGGCAATCATTTAGTGGTTCTCTGTCTTCCTGAAAAGAGACCACATTATGTTTTCTGTTCCCCCTCACGGTCATGGTGTTTATGCAACTTAAAACCCCAACACGAAGATAATAAAGCCAGGAAGACCTTCTTGGAAAAGGAACTCTCCTAACTCACCAGCTGTCACCATTCTATGTGTGGCACTGCTCTACAAGCAAAGAAAAAAACAAAATCTACCACCATGCAAGCTGCTCTCAGAATGTGCTTGGTGTCTTCTCCTCCACTCCCAATAACCACAGTACCACATAATTTCTTCCTTTCATTCTTCCTCAAGGCCTTGAAAATCCTGTCCAGGGCTTTTTGCAAGCTGAGCCTTTCCCATCCATTATCACAGCACTCCTCCCTGCCTCATGCCTAGCATAAAGATTACATGTTCTTAGGAAGGGAAAAAAAGCCAAGTACATTTTACTCAGATGTTAATATTTAATATGAAGCTGTATTTTTGTATGTTTATTCCTCTAGATTCTATAAATTTTCTTAATACTTTTACCAGCACTTTTTCACTAACTAGATATTACCATGCACCTCACTGCAAAGCTTCCCCATATGAACAAATCAACGCACGAGTCACTTGGAAATGGCACTGGCCCCAAGGTAAAACAAGTGTTGGATGCACTCAGATTCTCCAGCCTCACCCACAAGATTAAAAAAATCCTTCTACTACTTCCACTGGAGATGTCCCTGGACACAGCTGATTGTGGTAAGCTGAACATTATGCCCATCATAAATAAGTACTAAGTGCAAATTCATCCGAGTTTAAATCTCACTCTTAATGAGTATCAATAGCAACTCTGCCACTGGAGCACAATTTTCATTCCATACCTCCATGAAGCAAAGAGAGAGACAGATGAAAAGAATTTCAGTACAGAAAACATTATGACATTTTACTGTTTTAAGGGGGTTATTAAATTAGAAGACATTACTAATGAATGTAACAGAAAAAGGCAGTGTAGGTTACTTTTCAGAGAACAAGCTGCAATACATGTAATTCAACTGAAAAAAAACTATGTAGATGACCGAAAAAACAATAAGGTAGACAAAGGCACTGCTGCTCTTGACTCAGTTAAGTTCTCCTTGGCTATAAGATTTAATTTAATGACAGTACCCAAAAGGATGTACAGTCAGTACAATCCTCAACAGCACCTGATAATTTAGTATTCTTTCTTTTTTCCAATTTAGCAGTTCAATACAACTCTCCCGAAAGTTTACTGTGATCCATAGATAGTTGAACAAACTAATATCCAAGAGGTGAAGATAATATTATAGTGCCTGTTCCCCAAGCAGGGAACAGCCAGCATCAGGATCACTGCCATTTTCTTTTTGAAACAAGTATTGGCATCAGACAGTGCAGAGAAGCTGAATAAAAGCTGCTGGGTAACAAGAGCCATTTGTTTGGAGAACTAAGAAATAATGAAAGCTTGGCACACTTATGTAATGTGATTAATTTAAGTTTAAAAGCACTCTTTAAAAGCGTAGTTTAACTAGTATGAATTTTCAAAGTACACATGCACTTTTTGGAATTTTGATGCACAGCCTAATGATTGTCATTGTGCCCCGAACATTATCTTTTATCCATATGATTAGAAAGCTGCACATGAAAAATATTCTCAATTTGCAATACATTTAGTTATTTTAGAATTCTCTCATGTAAAGAGGCTCTGGAAGAATAAAGAAAATCAGACCTACCGCTATGATATCCAGAGTGTTGTCACAAACCTTGCGGATCTCAGCGTTTTTATCATGCATCAGGTCTATAAGATACGCTGGGGCTTCTGCAAAGAAACTGTTAAGGAGGAAAACATTTTTCTTTTCCCCCTCACAACCCTGGCTTCTTCAAACTGCAAATTTCACTAAGAAGCAGAGGCAGGAATTTTTCATCTCATGTAGCAAAAAAGCATTGTTCCAATGTTGCTGCTTTATTGTTCCAGAACTAGAAAGATTTTTTTTTTTTCGATAATTTTTTAAGCTAGCAATCTATGAGTCAAACAGGAGACAAAGAACAACCCAAATGGCTCCTCAGATATTCTACAGAGCTTAAAGGCAAAAAGAACATTAAGAAATAATCCTGGTATTGTTAGCAATGCAATCACTAACTTGCTATCCCTACCAGGGTTCCATTCAACCCATCCTGAATGCTTCAATAAAATTTAACATTGGTAAAGCCCACAAAACTTCAGACTATGCAACATATTAACAGTGCAGTGCAAAAAGTTTGCTTATGGTCTGCGTAAATTCTTCTATAAACTGTGAATTTCATTATGATTTGCAAAACAAATTCGTACATTAAATCAGATTGGACAGCAACTAATGAGTCATCTGGTCCAGGGATCCCCTTCCTACTCCCCTCCCTGCTTCAAAGCAAACTAACTTTTAATCTTTACTATTAATCTTACAGTCCCTTTACATGCTTAGGCTGCTTGGGCTTTTTCTTCAGCTGAAATAAACATTTAGAAAGAAACCTCTGAGATCATGAGGTTACTGCAAGAGAAATGTAAGCCAAACACCAGCAACGGCAAATTAAGTGCTGCAATTCCAGATATTTAATCTTTAAAAAGATACGTGTTTCCTTGATGATGACATCTCTGGTGGCTTGGTGGAACACCATCTGATAAAATACATATATGATCTGGCAGACAAACTCATCATCCTCCTGCTGAGCTGCAAGGAGAAAAAATCCACCACAATTTTACATATCAAAATGGATGTTTTTGATGCTTAAAGAGTTGTGAAGGTGTGGGAAAACCAAAATCTATTAGACCACTAATCAGTATCTATGGAGTAACTGCTCCTCCTTCCATGTACAAACACCTCCCCCTGCCTTGCAAGGAAACAGGAATATCAGCTACAGCTCTTGCTTTGCAGAGGTCAAGTCAAACATGGCAATGGTACCGTTTAGAAGCTCAATGAGTGCAGGGATGATTCCAGATTTAGCCAGCAGAGCAGCACAAGAGTCATCCATGGAAACAGTCCCAATCATTATCACCACTTCCAAAACGAGGTCATCCTCAGCAGAACCTGCTAAGTCAGAATGCAGGAAGTATTACCTCTCTCAGGAATTCTTTATCTAGTGGCAGTTGTGTATTTATCTGCAGACATGATTCTATTCTTCAGTGCTATGTTTCCCTAAACAATCACAAATTATAAAGGTAAACAATTCTTCAAGAGACTCTGCTTTGAAAGCCCAACCAAACATTGTACAGACCTGGTTTTAGCTTATCCTTGAGATACGGAACCAGTTTGTATTCCTTCAGCACAAGTTCCCAGTCCAGCTCTGGTAAGGTCAAATTTGCAAGTGTGCCCAGGCATTCAATAACAAATTCCTCTTCTTCATCATTTGATACTTGAGCTGCTAAATCACCAACATATTCCTGAAGAAAATACAGCAACAACCATTACAAATGAATAATCTGGATTTCTGAAGAACTCACAACTCAGCCAAACTAAAGTTAGCTCTTAAAAGAAAATGAGAGAGACTTTGCTCCTGAAATACAGACTAATAAGGCAGTTTCAATTCCAGTTGATGAATAATCTGAGAAAACATTTCAGCACTCTTCCTCTCCCTCCTTTCACTTTCAAGGGATGTGGATCATTTGTTCAAGTGTTCCAAAACAAGGAAAAGAAGACAGAGAATACCATCATGCATAAGTGGCAGTCATGGAGTTCTTTACCTAAAGATTTTAATAAATAACTACAAGATTTTCTGAGGATATGAACAGGGGAATAATAGATTCTACTTAGTCATTTCATACTGCTTTAAGACCATTTGATATTCAATCCATGTGATATTCAATCCATGTTCTAAGAGTGTATTTAAAATTTCCATGATTAGAATGTTGTGTTTTCCTCCTTTCTTTTGAAAGGGTGGCTTTACAGGATTAATATTTAAATATTAAGTATTTAAAATACCCACAAGCACAACACACTTGGCAAAGTGGGGGAAAAAAAAGCACCAGATTTTGTTCTCTAGGTCTTAAAGCGGAAATTTAGGATAACTTAACTGTCATGATGTTCACCCCAGCAGCTGGGGCTTTTTTGTTTGTTTGCTTGGGTTTGTGTGTTTGTTTTGAAACTTACTGGATAAGGCTTAAGATCTGTTTTCCCCATTGCAGGGGATCCAAACTCTGATCTACCAGCTGAGATAGCCTTATAAAACAAAACATAAATCACCCCATGACAGACAAGAAAACTTAAACTGGATACCCTGCAAAACAAACCACAGCAGCTCTCCAAGGCCAGTCTTTTCCAGTAGGAAAAAAAAAAAGAGATTACATTAGGTAAGACATAATACTTACAATAAATTGGCTTTTAGTTGGCCCATCATGTTGTGAAATATTCCTGATCATCTTCATTAACAATGGGTCCTTAAACTTCAAAGCCCGCTTCATTAGCATTTTCAAACCATTTCCTGAAAAAAAAACAAACACTTAGAAAAGCCTCTAAATTAAAAAAAAAAAAAAAGAGGAAAGTACTGACTGATCAAAAATCAACATGCACATACATCCAAAAAAATGCTTTAACCTTTAAAAGTTTAAAAGGAAAGAGTAAATAATCTAAATAGTAACTATTTCTTATTCATGTTTAAACTGAAAAGAAAAACCTGCTCTGTAGAAATTCTACAGCTTCTCTAAAACAACTGCTGTGGCCATACTTCCTGGTGGGACACTAAGTCAGATAAATAACTAAATGCTTCAGGTGTGCTTAGTTATTTATTTGGACTAAGAAAGTTCCAGATCCAAACCACGATCCTAGCATCGAAAGCAGTTAAGTGGAGATGCAGCACAGCTGTTGGTCCTAGCACAAAGACTTTTCTCCCCATTCCATGCAATAAATACATTGTTATCATTTTAACAGTTTATTTACCAAAGATCAATACGTGGCAACATACACAGATGTGAAATACCTGACTGCATGGAGCAAATCCCAGTGTTACTATTATGCTTCCAAAAGATCACCCTAAAGTGCTACCAGCTTAAGTTTCACTTGCACCTTTAATATAAAATTGTATCTCCCTGCCCCAACTTCTACAGAGCTATGCACAGAATTTTAAAGTGGAATTTCAGGCCACAGAATCTCTTGATTGCAATTGTCCCTTCTGAAGTCTATTAATTGACTGCAGTAGTTCACAGGGGAAATGTTAAGCACAAGTGAAAGTTGGAGCTACTGAGCAATAGTGTTTCACTTAAAACTGCTAGTATGAAAATAATGAAACTTTAAAAGCAATCCAGAGCTACTGAAAGAAATGCAGAATTCATCTAGACCATGAAGCAAAATATTAGAACCCAAGAGAAGCTCAATCATAAAATAAAATTAATGGAAAGATGCAAGTAAAAGACATCACTGCTATTCATTTGATACTGGCAGGCGAAACACTGATTAGCAATTTTAGCCTTTAGGTAGAACAAAATTCTGATGTCTCCATACAGCCATAGTTGCCCACAGCAATGTCATCAGCCTGTTTTTCAGAACTGTGTGGACGTACAAGAGGCGTGGACATCTCCCTCAAGTGTCACTCCTGCCACCAAGAGCAAATATGAGGAGGATATGGCCATTTGCTTGCATTCATTACCCAAACAGATGAGTTTTATTTTTTAAAAACACATATATACATTTATAAATAAGTCAAATATGCATAGTCTACACATGTAAGTATAATAGAAAAAAACATATAAAGTGTTGTCATCTCAAAACCCCCATTAAAACCTCAGTCCACTCACCTTCACAGATAAGCTGCACATTTCTTTTGTTGGCGGCAAGGTTAATACAGAAAGAAATAAGTTCCAGGTCAACTCGCTCATCAGGACATTCAAAAAGCATCTTCATTAACTGCCAAGAAACACAAGCACACTTGGATCATTAATTTTTTCCAAAGCATTAGAAAAGCAGTGTTATGATATCAGCTGCAGTACCTTTAAAAAAATTAATATTCAGCATTTCTACAGGAACAGTAAAAGTTACAAAGGTCAGGGGCACGAGATGTATAGTTCCATTATTTAGGGGTAACAATACTCATAAAGTGCCAAAAATGGTAATCACTCATCATCTTAAATTAACTTGGCTTAGTTACATTTTATTGCTACCACTGAAATTTTTGTTTTACTGGTTTTTAGTATTTGTGAGTGGATAAATTTGTTTTGAAAGCTTAGGTGGACTTAATACGGGAAAAAAAAACCCACAACTTAGTTCCACAGAAAATCAGATTAATACCTGGTAGTTTTACTAAATTATGACTCTAAACAGATACTTAATTGCAAAATAATTCTACCACTATTCTGCTGTGAGGTTACTCCATTGATAGGTAATTTAGCTGATCCTGCAGCACTGTTCCTTACCTTTGCAGCTTCCAGCTAGAGCTGAACACTGCCACATCCCAAAGGCTTCTCAATAGTAATCCTATTTTTCTGGTAACATTAATGTAAGTAGACAATCACCTCTAAGCCTGTTCCAACTGTTGAGTAAATGTCAGGGAATTCTCGGGTGATTCCCTAAGGCTAATAACCTATGGATTGCCATCATTTTATACACCTGGCCCTGTACTGTCCATTACATCACAGCCTGGCTATCTGGGCTCATTTGGTTCAATAGAACAGTTTTTGAAATGGCATTTTGAATTTTGAACATGACTAAAATAAACCAGTTTCTTTTTCCTCTGTTTCCAATCCTGGTAGACAAGTTGCACAACTTCAGGGCTGTTGGACATCACCCTGTTTGCTTTTAAAACCCACTCAGTTCAGAAGACATGTTTAGATTATAATGCAAACCAGTGTGATGACAAGACTGAGATTACTGGAAGAGGAAACATCTAAACCTAAAGATAAGCAGGATATAAGGTACAAAAACTGTAGCTCAGCTTGTGTCAGAAAGGGGTGGGAGGAGAAGAAAGCAACGACTAATCATTAAATCTAATGATTAACTGATCATTAAATATTTGTGTGCTTGCCCCCTGGTGGAAAGACAAATTTGTAATGCATTAAAAGCTAGAGAAAGTAGGTGAAGAATCCATTTAAAGAGCAAGAAATAAAAAGAAAACAATAGGATTGCAGGAATTCTCTCCAAAGTATTTTACTCCAGACATTCTCTATGTTTACCTATTATCAGATTGAAGGCTGTCATTCCAAATGGACCCAAAAAAAAAACCCAAAATAAAAAACTATGTTACAACTTAGCTATTTATGTCTTTTCCTGAGACTTTAATAAAATTATTTAAAAGCTATCATTGATTTCCTCTTCCCTTTCTTAAGAAGGTAGAATCAGATTTCTCTAGGTTGTTTTAAGAACTTATAAAATTTCAACTTTATTAAATCCTTAAGCCTGATAGCCACGTAAGAGGGAATTAACAGAGAAGAAAATTGCCACTTAACAAGTAGAACACAAGCGTTCAAAAATCACCCCCTGTAACTCTTCTGTTACAAAACCTTTAAAAACAGATTTTTAAAACCTTTCAAATAATTCGAAGGGAAACATTCTCATTACTTACACAATACAAAATCTGTGGAAATTAAATGTTTAACGAGATGGGATTACACTGTTAATTACTGAACTACTTCTCTATAAAAAGAAAAAATATATCCAGTTTCAATTAAAGCTGTTCAAATTTTAAAATAATAGTTTCATATGAGTTCCATGTTTCCCATTATGTCTTCATTTAATTTGATTGCTTCTTGTGCCACTTCAAAAGGAAGAGTAATTGCTGCCAAATAGGAAATATTAAAATTAAATTTGTTCTGCTTTTACTATGTCCATTGTCATCTTTTACTGATTTAACAGGAAGGCAGTAAAAAGACTGCAGCATGTGCAATGAAGAGGCAGTAGTGTTCAATCAGACAAGTCCCATATTGAGTATCAGATACCACAGAGCAGGACTGAAATCACTGTGTCTAGACTCTCTGGCACCTGCCTTCACTTATTTACCAGTGACCAGAGGCCAACCCCCACAGCTCTGTGTTCACATACACCTCTGTCCAACCCCCTCCCCAAGCCCAGCTCCAACATCTTTGAATGATTATGCCAGAACTGCATGCCTCAGGAATCTCTCCTGAGCGGCTACTCCCCAACTCTGCTGTTTGAAGTGATGCTCTGGTTTCTGAACTTCAGCAGATAATGGCGGACAGGAGCAAAGGGGGCTGTCAAGAGAGGACGTTTACCAGCATTAAGCTGAAAAGAAGCTTAGAGATCAAAGAGGGGCCAAACAGGACAAGTGTGGTGGAAAACATGTGGGCAGCTTTGGAGAACCTCGCACACCGCTCTGCGGTAAAATATTAAATATCACCATGACATCACTGCCTAACCATGCCCTTTGATTGGCCAGGTTATTACCAATAAAGGCTTTTATAAGCATCTGGATGGCATTTGCACCTATTTAAACAAAACACGCATTGCTGAGGTCTAAACAAGAATGAACTGTTAATACTCACTTTTAACTGTTACTAGAGTAGCACCCACTAACTCCTGCAATCCACAAGGATGTTTACCCGGGACAGCACGCGCGAGCCCTCGGCAAGCACTTCACACATTCAGAATTACAACAGGGGGCTGATTTTTCCAAACACTTTCTTCCTACAACAGCTAAACATTCATTATTATTTGCCAGTCTAGATGAACACCTTTCCTCAAAAAGAGACAAACCCACACAAGGATGTATACCAGTACTGAAAAGAGATTTTGGGTTTCCTGGATAGAATTAGATAGCAGTGAGTCCTTTTAAAACAGTCATTTTCTTTTCCTGATGCCTTATCCACTTCCTGATGCTTTCTGCTACCTGTCTCCCTTGATAACCATCCTAATTTTGAACATTCATTAGTAAAATGTAAGCTCTGGCTGTTTAGTTTCTTTTTGAACAGTTGGCAGACATGATCTGTGAATCATCAATAGCCTTAGTAGCCAAAGCTACTTTCCAATTTTGTTGTTTACTTCACTTAAGCCCAGCAAAGGCAGCAGACTTGTTTCCTGCTCCACTAGTCTTTGGATACAGCTCTGAAAGCACTGGGGATCTAAATGTGATACCAAGATTGCCTGAAAGCACATCACAAGCAAGTCCTGAGACACTGGTGCAGGAACTGAGTTTAGCTGGTAACTGCTCAGAACAAAGCAGGTCCCTTATTATACCATGCAAATGCCTTAAATAATTGCTTCTTGTGGTAGAAAAGACAGCAGGATGTTTACAAGACCACTTTGGAACATATACTAGTTATTTCCACCAGTTCTCCCCTCTCTATTATCCAAAATCATCTTGTATGTGGAAAAACTTCACCTATTTTGTCATGAGATTATGACCAGAAACATTCTGATAACTTTCCATGACAAATTCCCATTCTGGAAGTATTTGATGTAAAAAACACATTTGGCAGGAAAGAAGAAACCATGGTGCAATTCTGAAAAGCGACCAAAGAGCTTTTACATTTAGGCAATAGAGGCTTTCTCACCTCCAGCCTCACCAGGGCTGAGAAAAAGATCAGTAAGAGAGGACCTGGTACTTTAGAAAAACAAAAAACCCCAAACCAACAAGAAACAACAAAATACATATACACAAAAACCCAAACATACACACAAAACCCCAAACCCTGCAATATTGAGTCTGTGTTTGAGTCAATGAGTTATGTAACAAAATGTAGCCTGAAAGACCAGTGAAGAGCCTTCCAGAGTCTTCAAGTCTGTCTTGTCGTACACGCCTGCAGTTGGAAAAAGAATTGTCATGTAGGAACATAACCCTCCTTGGCTGGTTTCCAGTTCATATCCTGTAATACTGGAGACACTGAAATTTTGATGCCCAATGGGATCAGCAAAGAATGCCTTCTAAAACTGTAAAGGAAATACTTTCCACTACATTCCCTAAGGACCTGCTCTGCACAAGCTTTAATCTCTCTCAAGCATTCCCGATCTTCTGTAGGAATCCACCAGGTCACCTGTCATTTCAGCAGTTCATTGGTGCAGCTCAAGTGTCAGCAGCACTGACAGAGATCAGCCACCTCTGCTTTTGCCGGGGACATGAAAACGCAGGAAGCGCAGTCCCTGCCTGAGGAGGAGGTGCTTCACCGCGAGCAGCACCGTGGCTGTTCCCCTCGTCTCCTGCGGGTGTCAGTGCGAGCTCTGCCATGAGCGAGAGACTGACTGCACGAGGGAAGATGGATTTTATCAGCCCATTACATACCTGTGGGATACAGTCTGTGTATGCAAACATCGATTTAAAGCAATCGTCCATGCTTATGTGATACAGAATGCAAATCGCTACTTTTTTGTTATTTTCATTTCCTAGAAGGAGAAAAAAAAAAAGGAAAATATATTAATAGAATCATTTTTAGCTATTAAACACTTGTAAGAGGAAAATGAAAAGCAGAACAATCCTAGCTAATAGAGGGAAAATTTAAATCAGAAATGACACATTAATGAAAGGGTCTTGGCCTGGCCTAGCCAAACGAACCACATATTTGTGCAAAGAGGGAATAAGGACAATGGTAAATATTCCCTCCTCTTTCCAGTGCCTCAAAACACTTCCCTAGCCCCACTTTGCAAGGAATATATTTTGTGAAAGGAATGCTTAATAATAATTGCCCATCCAGAGAACGCCTTAACAAGTTTCCAGCCAGAAAATTGTTAGCTGCAGATATTCCTATTGAAATAACAAGCTTGTCTCAGGGTGAAATAATAAAGAACGTACCAATGCCAGAGAGAAGAATAAGAACTACCACTAAAAAGTATTGCAGAAGCAATCCATTGCCTTTCAAGCAAATCACATACTGATTGTTATCTCATGGGTGTCTTTTGTGTTTCATACATTTCAAAAACTACATTAGTGTATTTTTATATTAGTATTTACCAAAGAGAAAGACTCCCAAGAAAAATTAGAGCAGTTAATGTGAGTGGGCTGTGAAGTATTTAACTGAAAGGTTCCATAAAATCATCTCATACAAACATACAAATGTTTAAGAACAACACAGATGAATTTGATTCTGACTCCCTGCTAAAACGCAGACTGAGCATTTTCAGGTTGTCCTCTAGCCCAACATGAGCAGGATATTGGCTATATATGGGATAAAACCTCCCTCTGAACGTTTACGTTAGTTAGACCAGGATGTAATAAGGTCACCAACTCTAAATTCATTCACAGTTCTTACACAACTCATCAGCAATATCCTGCCTCCCACTTCTGTTTAAGCTAAGTCAGAACATATCTGTGTAACAATTTGTTTGGCAAAAACCTCAAATAGCAACCCACACGGTGAAATTTTCCTTCTGCATACATCACTGGGAGCTGGAATTTCCTTTAAGCAGCAAGGGTATGATGCCTTTACCCCGAGAATGAGCCTTTTTCAAAACTGAATTATCCAAAGAGACCCATGAAAACCCTCTGGCAGTTGCCCTACAGGTGAATGAAGTATTCTTAGCCACGTCAAACCTAAAATCATAGCTGACCTTTCAAACCCTTCTGGATTCTTACCTGCTTGAAAAAACATAACTGGTATCACAATCTTCCATACACTTAACAGCTGGAGGAAGGATAATACCCAAATGCAAAAGCTACTATGACAATTACAAAAATAAAAGCACAGAAGGTACTAGCAAACAAAACAAAGTGTTATCTTTAGTGCTTCTCTTGTGACTCATCTTACCTGCCTATGCACTTGTAGTAACATTGTGAAAACAATAATTACATGAAAAAAAACTTGCCACACATATGAGTGAAGGTTTCTTCCATAGAAATTTAGAAGTTTACAGAAAAAATTGATCCTTCAAATGTCACAGGTCTAAGGAAAAAAACTGAATCTGTTTACACTACTCTTAACACTTCACTCCATACCTGTATTTAAGACTTAAACACAAATTACTCTTAGCTGGATAATGCAGGAAACAGTATGTGAAGTAAAAAGTAAGCCAGTATAAAAGGGAGAAAAGCTCCCCAGAACACCAACAAGAAAAACTGGAATGAAGTTAGACCAGACCTTCAGCACATATGAACTCGCAGACCATTAACAAGAATGATGCTAAATTTTACTCTTTAACCTCTGTCCTTTGTGGGTTTTTTCTTCCCTCCTTATTTTTCCAAGTTTCATTTATGCTAACATAAAGCATCAGCTAAGGTACAGTTAGGTGATAAGCTTAGAAGCTTCCAGGTATTTGGCAATATTAGTGGCTTATTTTCAAACATAATAGGCTGATAAAGCAGTAAGGCCCTTCTGTTTTCTTTTTAGAAGAAACTCTTTGCATGATTTTTCTAACCCCTTTTTTCAAAGGTCTAGCCTCTCACAATAACCCTTCTGATGCCTGAACACCACCTTGAATGTCGGTGCTAAATGACAGCACTACCTTGGTTTCAAAACTACCAAAAATAATCAAAAATACCTAGATACTCAACATAAAGTGTGAAGAATATCTGGAATTCAAATAGATTTATTTTATCTGGATGAACTCCTTAAGAGTTGGTTTACAATGACTGGCACTTAAATCATTCTCCAAAAGTATGTTCCATAAAGCAGATTTCATGACACACAAAAAGGCAAAGACAGCTATAGTTTCAAAGAGAAGAACTGAATTTAAATTCCTCCTTGCTGTGCCATTATCTGACCAATTTTCCCTGAATTCCTCTGTCCTATTGTCAGTAGGGGGAACCAACAAGGGTTTAAAGCATTCAAGTCACAGACACATCTCACACAGCCTCCACAAGGAAGTACATTTCAATTGTCAGTAAAATAACTGAATTGTACCAACTTGATGATAAAAGTAAACTACAGAACTAAAGCGGAAAGAAAACAGTCTGCAACTAACCCATCTTTTAAGTATTTAATGGTGCATGCATTTTAATTTCATTTTAATTTCCCAGAAAGGAAGAAATTTCAGGCTGATGTCTGCAAGTTTCACTGTTTTACTTTCCCTATGGATGCACTTTGGTGAAGGAAAAGCAGAACCTCCTGACTTTTTCAGTTCTCATGCGAAACAGCAGCAACTCCTGATCCAAAAAATCAAACATTCCAGAAGAATCAAGAGGGGGTGGTTGTTTCTAAACACATGTTTTAACACAACTGTTCATCTCCAGCTCAGTTGGGAAGGATACACCCTGTTGGAAAGCTGACTGGAAACCAGGCAGAATCAGTTTGTTGAAGATTAGGAAGAGAACAGACACAACAGTTAAAGCATTTTAAACTCTAAGCATCACCTGAAGGCTGATGAAGGTTACACAAAAGGACAAGAAGTGACAGGCTCTAAAAAACCTACCCAGCCAATTGTCAGCCTTTTTACATTGGTACTTCACTTCCAAAAATAGCAGCTAGCAGCTGTTGACTATTACATTAATATGTCAGTACCAAGCTTACTTTTTCTAATTATTTTCTACTCATCTGAATGCTAATGAATAAACTCTGAGTCAAGCATTGAATAAAGACTTGGCTGTAAAAATTTCAAACCCTGACCACCACCTGGCTGGAAAACAGCTTTCCAAAGCATGGAAGTGATACCTTTTCTGCTATTTTTGACCACTGCTGAAGGCCACACGTGAAAAAGCAGACATTGCAAGGAAGACTTCTTTATGACTGGGTACGTTAGGCATCAATTATTGCCCTAACTAGAAAATGCAAGAGAAAAAAGAAAAACCAGATCTCTGCCAAAAGTGTTCATAAAAATCACCAAAGTTTTGGTGGGGTGCCAGAAAATTGTGGCCTACAAATGCTGGTAGTTTTGAGCATCAAGCTTTTTATGACTGATGGTGGAATAGCCAAATGGCCTAAAGCAGTAAGGGCAGCCCTGGAAAATAATGGCCTAGTCATTATGGATTCTTCTGGTATTTATGGCAGTAAAACATGAATCATAATGAACTCATTGGATATTAAATGTGGGGGTCATGAGCACTTTGATAGGATTTCCACAAGAATCTACCATTAATTAACCAAATAATTATTTGAAAGTGTAACTGAATTAGCCTTAGTTCTTATACAGCCATTCCTGAGAAATTGGTCATTCCCAGCTGAGTGCAGTTAATGCCTTAACAAACCAGTCATTAACTGCAGTTACTGATTTTGTGGGAATTATTGTGTTATAAAATACACTCAACAGTTTATAGAAACAATACTTAGGGGGTTTTTTTAATTTTTTTTTTTTTTTGCAGCTGTAGTTCAGCTGGAGCAGATGGGATGGAAAAATATCACGTCCCTGGGGCTGTTTTCACAACTAGTTTTCTGCAAATTAGAGAGGGAAATAAATATATGATAGGTTCTGAGTTCAAAATGGCTTCAGATTTTTAGCCTTTGAACATTAATAAGAAGCCATGTGCCAGTTCTGGGGACCAGTGCCTGAATTCCATGTTTAGTTCTTATTACGGTTAAAGATCTAAATGGTATTAGGAGTAGAAGCTAAAGAAAAAAAAAATGATTTCTTGATCACAAGATCAGGTCCTACATCTTGGTTGACTTTGTGAACTTAAAATAAAAAATCCTCCATTAGCTCCGTTACAAAAAGAGAAACCCTAAAGCCGTAAAATTGAATGGCCATTCTGAGTTGCAGTAGCAGCATGCAGCTTTCAAATGTTCAAGTAAAAATGAGAATATAAAATTATGTACTAAATTATTCAAATATAACGCTATCAGTAAATCAAGTAGCCATCATTTCCAATGGAATCATCAATGTCTCCACCTTAGATATGAAATATGCCCTATCTCACCCATGTGCAAAACATCAACAACACGAAATCAAACCAGAACAGAAATGAAGATAGATACCTATTAAAATGGCAGAGTGAACCTTTATTTCAGTACCAAGCTCTAACACCCTCACATGACCTGCTGCAGAATTAGGCAAGTAAGAAATCTAGATGAATAAGAATGCCACAAACTGAGTATCAGACCCATGTACTGTCTCACCCTACTGTCAGAAAACAGCTTAATCAAGAGTTTTTTCAAATGGATCATAATTAGCAATGATTTTAGGAAAAAAGTGATGGAAAGGTATCTCCACTTACCTCTGTCCTGTATCATTCCTCACAATCAGCTCTGAAACAGTTGGACTAAGTTAGTCCATGTGTGCTTTAGACACATATTGGTTTGATTTACATATGTAAATAGAAATCATATTGGATATATCAGTTTATTTTATCAAGAGAACCTGAAAGAATTTTCAAATCTGCTCAGACTCAAGGAGACTAGACATTGTAAATAAAACATTATGATAGTAATTACATACTAATAACCCCTCTTGTGCCACCTTTATGTTATTTGAAACTGGCTTCATACCATAAGCCTTATTTAAAAATCTCAACGTTGCCATGTTGGGTTTGGGGTTTAGTTTTCTGGGGTTTTTTTCCCTCCCTTTACCCAAAGAACTCAGTATATGCCACATTTGAAACGTGGATACAATTTTTTTTCCAAGAGACAGAGAAAGAACTATAATGATGAATCCTGAAGGACTAAAAACTGACTAATTTGAGTTATTTAATGTTGCAGCACAAGACAAAAATTAAGCTGCATGTCTGGAGCCTCTGGCTCCATTTCTTTGCCTGGAACTCCATACAAGACAGACTGAAAAACATTCAGTAACCACCTCACTGCAGCATTGCCACTCACAGAGACAACACAGCACAGCCACTGGGTAATTAACAGACTGCCAGAGTTAGGTGTGTCCTTTTGAGGCTTGCTCTTTCTACAGAAAAACATACCCCATTTTTGTTCCTTAGGATGTGTTATAAACAATCATACTTGAACTCTTGACTTCACACAGAAACTGGAAGCTGATTAGTCGCAATATCCCATATACTGCATGAAGCAGAGAGAAATCAACTAAAAATTCAGATTACGGAGGAATCAAGAGGCAATAGGATTATCCCTGAAGGAAGAAGGTAAAGCTTCTTCCACAAAAGTATTATGTTTTCTGTTAGGCTACGACCAAGAAAAAAATCAAGAGATAGAAAAAAAAGAGTTAACTACTGTTATTACAAAAAACTAAAAATCAGAACAGGTTCTTAGTTTGATTCAAACCAAGAAAGCATACACTTCTAAAGTAGATGGAAAAAATCCAAGCAAAGCTCTTCAAGATGTCTCCAAGTTACATAGATTAAATGGAAATGTACAGGACATGCACACTTTTTGCCATATCTACATTGCATTAAACTACATAAATTACTCCAATAAAAATCACTAGAAAATATTCAGACTTTTCTGATCATCCTTCTAATCTTCTTGTTGGGAATCCAGTGGGAAATAGGTGGAGGTTTTCTGTGCTCCTGAGCAGGTGCCCAACTCCACAGCAGAGCAGCTCAGCTCTGACTGGATGGTGCAGCTGTATTCCAACAAGCTCCCGCTTGGAGGAACAAAACCCAATGCAGGATGTTGCCTTTTGCCTTGAGAAAAGGATGATTCACCACTTTGAAATGGAAACTGGTTTTACCCGTGTTTCGAAGACGCTGAAGTACAAAGCTGAGGTTCAAATCCACTAAGCCCAAAAAGTGGAGTTAAATATTTGTTAAGCTTTTGAGTCTTCCAGATAGCAAGAATTGAGCTCCATATTATTCAAGAGATACTATTCCTGCGCAAGCACCAGCTTAAAAGGGTTTGAAGAGAATATTCAACTGACAAAACATTTCTCACCTCAGCAACTGAAGACATCGGAATCTACATTTGGTCTCCTGGACTGCAACAATCACTTGAGAAACTCTTAAGTAAAGAACAAACTTGTGAGCCAAGATGCTTCCACATGTCCTAAGGGAAAGCAGAGTGTAAACTTCTCCCTTATATCTGAACTTGTAAAATCCTCAGGATATCTAGGACTACTACATGAGCAAAATTGTTCCACATGGTCCTTTGAGGCCACCCTCTGCCTGCAGCCTTCACAACAGCTCTGGAAAAGGTGCTCCTCTTTTCCACTCTGGCCCTCACAGAGGCTTTATGAGGATATTACCACAGATCAGGAAGATTAACAGAAGAAGTAGTGCCCTACCCGTTCTTTATGGAGATTTTTCCAAGAAACTATAATTAGTTGTTTGTGTTCAGTCATGCTTTAGGCATCCAAGTAAGCTCTGTAAAGTTTTCGGATGTCAACAGTCCAGTGCAAGATTAGATTTATTTTTTACTGTTAAGTATTAATTTGCTCTTGCAACAAGCAAAGAAACCATTAAAAGCATTAAATTAATCAGTCACATATTGTAAGCTCCACAACAGAAATACTGACTCAGGTGATCCTTTCACTTCACCAGTTCGGTGAATTTCCAACAACTCCGTTCCCTCATCTTTAGATTGCTGTCATCTCTCCACTCCTGTCCTTGCTGCTGCCACGAGCATTTCTATTTTCAGTCAACACACATGAAGTTTCTTTTGTTACACCAGTCATCCTCTTCACTGAAAAAGCCAGTAACACAGCTAAATGCACACATGCACTTGTGACCAAGACACCACAGCAATGAGCTTTCACTCACCTGATACTGATGAATCTCTACCTTGAGTTCTGTATTTCTCAAAATGAGAAGTCAATTTTTCTCTAAAGTTTACTGTCGAATCCTCAGCTGAAGTATCTAAATTTAAGTGCTGGGTTCTAAGTACACTGTGCACCCACCACTCTCTTTAAGTCACTCAGACATGCTTAGGTCTATCTGTACTTCTAATAAGAATTTTGAAAATTAATGTTAAGAGATGTTTTTGGTTTGTGAGGTTTTTTTGTATTGGGGTTCTTTTTGTTTGTTGTTGAAGGTTTTTCTTTTTTTTTAAGCCTTGGCCATACTCACCACAAATGATAAAAAAACTACCATTAAAATAAATCTCTTAATAATTACTGCTTTCCAACAGACTGGTCCCTGTAGTTGCAGTGTTACCTAATGTGCTTCAGCCAGCCTCTACTATAAAGGAATGGAGACACCCCAGGCAATATTCACACAAGTACTATTGGAACCAGCTGCTGCAGAGCCACCTTAGGAAAAAAAGGTTTCTCAGTTTAATTGGGAAAACAGGAGGAAGCATAAATTTTACTGCCATTAATAACTTCAAGCAATCCCGATATGACTTTACCTCACTCTGATGGCTGGACATGTGCTTTTTGTTAGGGTCTTTGCCACATCTGACCCTTATTGTTTGCTCACTTGATCAGGTAAGAAAATGTATGTTTCTTTATAGGATAAACGAGGCCTATTAAAGTCAGAAAAAACACTGCAGTAGCCTATAAGAAGCTCCATTTTTCAACAGATGTGTGAAGCTCCATAATAAGTTCATTACAAAAAGGCCAAGTGAACTCATAAAGAGAGCACATCTACTTTAAGCCTTCTTTAAAAGAAACTTTCATAAAAGGAATAGAACATAAAAAACCCACAGCACTCCGTTAATTAGAGAGCAAAGTAGTACTTGGCTTTTTAAACAGCAGTCACCATATAATCCAGCTTGGCTGCATACCATATCAAGACTTGATTGTTAAGAAGCCCAACATACAACTGTTTGGCAATTCTTTGATTGCTCATTAAACACAACTTGTAAAGAATGGAAAAATATCAGAGGAATTTCAGCAGTTCCCAGGAAAGGTTCTATCAATGAATCTAGTAAAGACAGGATCTTCACTGAGGACTAAATCACTGCTACTCTCTGCTCTGGCTTCTCCAGCTTAAAGGAACAAGTCAGAGAAGTCTGACTTAATTTTGAGTTTGCAAACCATTACACAGCCCTTGAATTTTTATCTAAGATTAGGTGGCTATTGCTTCTCCTTGTGCTGATATTAAGTCTTAGGACACCAAGAAATTAGGAGCATTATGTCAGGATGCTCACAATAATAAGGCAGAGAGGCTGGGCCCAGTCTGAACTGGCAAGACTACACTGTTGCTACCTGGGACTTCTCACACTGAATTTCCAAGTGTTGTATAACAAATGCTCATCTACTTGGCTGAATACAAATCCACAAAGCCAACTTTCTTTCAGCTACTGTAATCTGTACTGGAAAACATAACCCAGGATGTTCCTCACCACCTAAAATCTTTTTGAGATTGACCACCTTGGCACTGTGTGGCACTTTCATAACTGTACACACAACCCTTCTGCACTCCATGCTCCATTTGGGCCTGATTTGCAACCAGTCCTGTCTTGTGACCCATCCACTTCTCAGTTCACCAGTATCTGTGTTCAATCAGCCTTCAATGTTTGAAAGCAGATAGTAATTGCGAGCAACTAAAGAGACTCTTCAGTCTGATTTCCAAGTGTAATGGGGTTTCATTCTTTCAGTAAGGCTTGCACTGGGGAGTGAATGAAAAGAAAACGGCCTTTCAAGACCGTATGTATCGAGTACACCTAAGAACTGTCCAACAGCTCTGGGAGATGAACACACACATCATAAAAAAATGGTTATGCCCTGCATGGAGCCATACCTATTCCTTTTACTCTCTGATCAGCAACACAGTTCCCACTGCAACAGCTTTTGCAACATGCCCTGTGATTTGCATCCTTAGAGAAGGATAGCTAACTGATGGGAGGACCCAGAAATGCCAGTACTGCCCACCACACACAGATGCTGCCAGGAGCTGCTTTTGAGCAGGCGTCCAGCATGAGGTTTGCAGGCTGCCATAACCCCCACAGCAGCACTCTGCTGGCTCTGCTGTACAAACTGCCTGCTGTTCTCATGGCAAATGGGGAACTATTTGTCTCACTTCACAAAGGCTAAGAAACAACTCAGACGCAGCATAAAATAGCACCCTTATTAGAAGAATATGAATCACAAGCTGTGCCTATATTTAAGAGAGCTGTACTAAAAATTTTGTATTTGGTTTGGCCACTTAACTGAAAAACAAAGTGGATCTGGTCCAAACAAGAAGTGAGGGGTTTTTATTCTTCCTTGTAGACAATGTTTTCTTCTGTTTGCTGCCAGGGCATTTACTTTAGAAGCCAATCACACATCCAGGGGAAGAATTATGAAAAAGGGTAACATTTCCCTTATGTCCAACAGTGGAAGAGCATTTCCAGGGATTAAGAAAACAGATTCATATCCTTCAAGGTCAGCTCTATGTTTTCCTCTTTCAGTGATAATATTTTCAACAAGCAAATACACTAACCACTAAACTCTACCATATTTGGAGCAAGTCTCTACTCCACTTCTCTTGAATTATGGGAATAATGAGCAAAGCACAATGAGAACACTGTAAGAGTGAAGCAAACCTCCACAGACTAGTGTGTAGCAGGCTGCTTTGGTCTCTCCTTCCCAGGTGATGACTGGAAGACACAAGCTGTGTTGTCCACATTTCAGGCAAACATCTAGTTTAAACCACTTGGTGAATTTACATGAATTCTCACTTTAGGCTGAAGTCCTACTTCACATATACTGGCATATAAAGCATTCACACAGAGAATGTAAAAAAAGGAAAGATCACTCTAAACATATTTTTTAAGTATCAAAACAAAGTCACAGTACAAAAAACATTTTCTGCAGGGCCCTGGTGATTCAACACTTAAAAGATTTTCTTAAAGGACTGAAGTCACACAAAGCAACAAAATCTCTTTTCAGAGCTCCTCAACCAACTTATATATGGAAAAACCTGAATACAGAAGACTGTATCTTATAAGCCTCCACAGCTCTGCTCCAGCTTCAGATCTCAAGTCTGAAGCCAAACTCCCCTCAGCTGTGCACAGCTCTCTGAGAGTCAGAGCATAACAAAGATCAGCTGCAGCTGATTAATCTGGGTGCCTGGAGGGAGCAAGAGGAGCCTTGTCACATGCAATACTTGAGACTTGTGAAGAGAAGCCACGAAAACAAGCGAGCAGTGCTGACTGGCACAGTTGCATGGGGAAACAGGCATTGGCAGTATCAAAAAGAAAAAGCTAATTAAAATGGAACCCAAGACTTAAGCAGAATTTTTCATATCCGTGCTTTCAACAGCAGTCTCAACACTGCGGAGTGCGACGGAAAGAAAGAAGATGGTCCTTCTCCATTATATCCACCACAGCATATTTATTCCATTCCTGATAGCTCAGTTGAAGCCAGTCCACCCTCACTGCTTCAGCCTGCACCCACACTGAGAGCCTTCCTGTGTCCCTCGGGAAAGCAGCACATCTTCCAGAACTGCAGACTGCAGCCACCTCTCTGCTCAGCCCTAAACCACTGCCTAACAAGTCTTTTAAGTCTTTGCAATCTTGACTCTACCCTTAAACACCTACGACACTTAATTTATACTCATCTCAAAGCCAGTGCTAAAGACTCAAAGGCCCAGCATGCAAAAACACTAAATTTCAGGAGGCTGAGTCAGCACATTTGACCTCTTGGCATTAGGAATTGTACAGGGACTTGTCAACAGCTGTTGTGCTGTGTTAGCACTTGGAGATGACCTGCAAATGTAAACTGAAGGGTACTGACTTGAATAATGTGTGTTTAATACCGAAATAACCTGTATAAATGGGGCATCTGGCACACGGTTCTTTTATTATTAAGGTTGCAGACTTCTCTCAGACAGGTTACGCCAAGTGATGCATTTGAGAATTGCTTGAATGTATCAAAAAGAGTCTCACGAATCACAGAGATGGCTTAAAGAAACAAGTAATAGACAGTATTTCTACCTAGATTTTCTAGTTAGCACACCAAAAATAAGTATCAAACAATTCTACAGGGAGAAGCAAGGGCAAAACACCACATGGCTCTATGAAAAAACAAAAGAGAAAAAATGGTTGAACACTTCCAAGATGAGAAAAGAAAAACACAACGAATGTTCTGGAAGCATTAGCAGGACTTGCAGTAGACTACCCTAACAGCCACTCCAGGAACAGACTGCAATTTTAGCAACCAATTCTTCTGAGTTAAATGGCCTCCCCACAAGCCTAGTTACAACTCTAAGGGAAAGGCATTTGAAAAGCAATTCTCTCCACATTAGAAACAGACACAAGAAATCAGATCTTTAACTGAGGAGTTCAGTCTGACTCTAATACTAAATGGGGAATTTCTGGGAGCAGGGACTTCAGTGATTTGTGTTGTGCCATTGCCAGGGCTGACGAACGCCCAGATGCCCCCTTCAGAGCACAGCACTGTCTGCTGTATGAACAAAAGGGACAAGTTCCAGCTCCAAAAAGCTTACAACCCAAGCTGAACCAAACTTACTAACCAGATCCTCTCTCAAACAAGAGGAAATACATTTCCTCATCAGCTTCCACATCTCATGTCACTTTACTACCAAATAACATTGTCTTGAGGATAAAAAGATAAATAAGAGGGATTTCAAATCCTAATGTCGTAGCTCAGACCAGTACAAACACAGCTGTGGGACAGAAAGCATAAAAAGATGTGAGGCATTCCAGGAGGCATCAGGTAGCTGTTATAATAATCACCAACAGGATTAAGGCTTCCAAAGCACCATAAATTTTCATGGTATTCACTAAACAGCAATAAGGCCATGTTGAGGTTGAAGAAGAATTGAGGAGACAAACAATCCTAAGAGTCTATACAAGGCTAGAGGAGAAAGCTCTGATTCACCATTGCACTGCCCTTGTTCCAGCCAATGTCTGGATACACCACGTGGATTTGGCACACCCCAAACCCAACCTATTTCAGAAGACTTTAGCAATGTCTTGCATCAGTGATTCACACAAGACAAGACCCTCCATTCTCACTCAGCAATCCTTAAAGCCAAAACCTGCTCAACCTTTCATTTATCTACCAGAGCAGCCTCCAGGCAGCATCAGCCAAAGAACACACAAGGAGCAATGAAACTCCCTCTTTAGAACTCCAGCATGCAACAGTGATCAAATACAACAATCCTCTGCTTTTTCCAAACTCCCTATTGTTTCCATGGTTTTCCCCTAGAGACAACAAAAAGTTTCACTTGCAACTGATGTACTTACATGCTCTTAACACAAGACTGCCAAACTGGAAGTCTAAAAATCATACTGCCCAGAGTTAAAACTAACAAAGCTGGGAGATTTCTGATCTGTTTGGACAAGTTACAAGAGCCAACAGGTATATAAAATTTCATTAAAAACAAATATATAGATATATAGATATATATATATATATAGTTTATTTCTCCATCAGCTAGGCTCCGTGAAGTTGCTGGCTATTTTTCCTAGGTGCTCCACCAGAATTACAGACATGATTCATATGTCAGCTCATGTGGTTTTCAGGTAGCTTCTGAAGTTATGTTTAAAGGATGGAAGACTCATTCTACAGTTTAAGAAAACCTAGGAATAAATCCACAGGAAACCTTTTAAACCTGTGTGTGACAAGATGACGTGAATGTTGAGAAGCTGGGAGTGGTGAGGAAGTGGCAAAGACAAAAGTGACACAGCAACTTTTAGGCAGATCCTAGCATGATGCAAAGAGCTCCACTGTCCCTGCTTAAGTGTCTGTGTTAGACCAAAAGAAAACATACCCAGGAGTGCAGTGAGTTTGGGAAGCAAACCGACATGGACCATTTTACTCCTCAGGCCTGTGTCAAAGGAGAGGTTTAGTAAGAGTCGAAGAGTGATATTCAGCAGGTCTTCATGTTCACATGGTACCATTTTCACTAGTTTCTCAACAATATCCATTTCAACCTGTATATCAAGAAAAAAAAAAAGAAATCCATAATCCATCCAAACTTACTTTGGCTTCAATATCCAATTTGTAGCTATAATAGTGACTGTCAATGTATTTTCATCTGAAGTAGTTTTGCTTCAGCCTTTGCGGTTGAAATTTCTAGATTGGGTTACTGGGAAACATGGATTTAAAAAGTTTTTGAACCAAACAGTTCAGATGTCTTGGAAATATTCCTCACAGTTGGAATACTGCAGGAATGTGGTGAAGACATCACTTGCAAAACTAGATTGGGGTGAGGGAACTCATTTAAACTTAAACACAAGCAATCCTGCAGCAACTGCCAATAAAGTCAAAGACAGACCCAACCAAGAAAGACAGAAAATTGGCATCCAAAAAGAATTTGAGACCTTTCATTATGCATTTCAAATGAACCCCTAGACAGAAATGTGCATGTGCTCTCAGAAGAGGCATGCCATCCTGCATGTTAATTTAATAAAGGCGTGAAAGTAATCTTGAAACATGTATCACTTTCAAATTAAATAGTGGAATCCAGGAACTGAGAAGTGGTATCAGTTCCTGAGATCATGTTCACTTTACCAGCCAGAACACACATCTGAACATTGACTGGCAAGACTTCAGAAAGTTTTTATCATGTTTTAAGCAACACTTCTATGCTTTTATTTGACATAATCTTTTAAATGCATTCATTTTTTGTTTCCCAGATCCTTCTTTAGCCAGAAGGAGGCACATAAAATTACTTGGCAATCTTCAGACTTCTCCGTGTATATTACTAGTCTGGTTATAAATAGACACTGAATGAATACTAAGAAAAGAAACTCCAGCTCTTCCCACACAGCGTAGTGCAATAATCAACTGACTGGACAGCTTTGATCAGAAACAATCAGATAGCAAGAACTCCTACCTCACTGCTTTGAATTTAATATGGCCCTTGAATACTCAAGGAAAGAATGTACTATAAATACACACAGATTATTCAGTTTCACTTAGAATCAGGTGCTGCACAACTCATCTTGGTTCATTTTGCCTTTGACATTTTTGTATTATTTTCCAATATAAATATCAGGACACTTTCTCCTTCATTGGTAGCATTCCTTAATAATACTGTGGAGAAAAGGTATCATCTCTATTATCAGAAAGGAATGCTCAGACAGATGACCTGAAGCATACTAACACTTTCAAAACTGTTACAACACTCTGAAATGAAATCAATTCAACAAATTTGTTTCATCTGTCTTTCCACTAAATCAAATGGAATGGGGAAAGTATGCCAGCAAATCAGTGGGCTGGAGGGCTAATTCTTACTTTCTTAACTAAGTCCCATGTACAAAAAAGGGAAATACTTCTTGTCTGTCATATTCAGTGCACATGCATGCAAAGGTCCAATTAATTCACTACTGCTTTTACACAGATTTTTTCATCTCACAATCTATGTATTCCATTGATCTCGGATTACCTCTTGCGTAAGGAAAATTTATCATTTTTATCTAACAAATTGTAATAGAGGCACAAAGGTGAAGTCAAGCATCTAGTAAAAGATCAGTAAAGGGGACACTTGGCTAGAGCTGAAAGTCACAAAAGAAATTATGCTACAATTTCAAAGTGTAAGACTTTACAAAAAAAAAAAGCACTGCCTCCAGTTCTTAGGAGCTACTGGCAGCAGGAAAGAACAGATGTGAAGTGCCTTTGAAAACCAAACTGACACAGAAAATAAGTAAACTAATCTAGCAAACTCCAGAAGAGTAACTACCTCTCTTCCCAAGTCAATACATGGCAGAAACAATATACTGCCATGAGTACAGTTTGGGTATAGAGTCACAGGCATCACCTGAAGTGGGGCTATGGCAAGACTCTGGGGTGCTGAGAATTTGGAATTTCATGTGTCATATTTTGCATCATATTCTCATCACCATCATGTTTGGGATGACAGTTCTTCAAAAACGTTTGAGGTATGTTACAATTGGATGTTGTGCTTCTTTTCTTTTATTCATTTTACTTGTAACAAAATAGGATAATCAGTGCTAGATATTTAGTGTGCAAACAGAGACATCTTCCTCTTCCCTCCAACCACACAAAGTTTTCAGAACTCCAACCTTTCCAGCATTGCAATAGAGTGCTACAAGCCTTACCATATCATTTTTGTTCTCCATGAAAATGCTGAGTTTCTTCAGGAAGGTTACAACGAGAATAAGCAGCTCAAAATTATCCCGGTCCAGCGCTTTCACCAACATGTGGACAATGTTCTTGTTTCTCATCTTCAGCTCAATGCGAGTATCCTCAGCAAGGTTCAGGAGCAGGTAAATTGCAACTAACAAAGGTCAATACAAATTATACCCACACATTAAAACCAACGCAACTAAACAAGACTCTAGATATTCTTTAAGTGCCGAAGGCAAGACTTTCAGAAGCATTATGCTCATTTTTTAATGCATTTTGAAGGAAACTGCCTGTAAATGCTTTTAATTCCTCTTTTAAAAACATTAAGAAGATTACTTCTAATTGTGGCTTTGAAAAAAAAAAATTGTGATCACTAGAACCTTTTTATGTTGTGTGGTTTGTTAGTTTTTTTTTTATTTCAATTTCAACAGGAACCATTTAAAAGCCCCTCTCAGGAAAGGTTTGCCACTCAGGTAGTTTCAATTTAACATTAAGTGTATTTTAGTACAAAAACTGAGAGAGAATGAAAACTATTCAATGAGTCAGAAACAAGGTAAGTTAGGCAAAGTCAAAAAATAACCAAATACCCAACTCGCCCCAAACCAACATCATGCGCAAAGCAAAGCAAAGTGGATCACTTTTGCTCTTCTTATTCTAAGACTGACAAATGGCTTTTGAAATTATTCATAGAGTCAAACAATCTGATCAAATACTTGTCTTCTTCCTATTCTATGGCAACACTTTCACATTCAGTATGTTTAAGACATCCTAGTTATAACAACAATCAAACAGAATCCCCCAGCCACGTTTACCAACAACAAAATAATTTGTTATTTGGATTTGGTACCTCTAAGCAGCTGTTCCTGTTTGACAACCAGCCCTCTGTATTTCTTGTAAGTTTTCTCATAGTCCTTTTTCAGGGTTTGATTTTCAGGATCATCATCAAGTGAATTGCAGAAGTTAAGGAGTTCAGAGAAAGGTTATGCGGGCTAGATGACAAGAGTCCTCAAAACTGTTACTCAACCACTAGTGAAAAGCAAGGGATCTATGGAATAGCCAGTGTCAAGACTCTACCCCAGCAACAGCTTGCTACACCTGTAATCCAGGCCATGATTTTTCTCTCCTTCTAGGCCTGGATGTATTACACCCTAATAAGCAGCACAGATGTTCTAAGACATACTGCTGATAAAATAAAACATTTTCCTTGTGCTGCTTTAGTAGCTTCAGCTTAACCTCTTCAGCACCCCAAACTCTTCACTCTTGGTCCTTTTTGTATCTGCAATTATATTTTGCACTTTCTAGTAAATTCTACTGCTTTTACTGGAGGTGCTGTATACTCATCTTGCATAACCCAACAAAACTTATCAAGACAAGTCAGAAGCCATCAAGCTACCCCAGAGTATCAAAAGGATATCAGCTTTCTTCTTTTTAGCAAGTTCTTCCTGCCACAGCTCATGTCTCTTCAGTTCATGGTCTATGATATTCATACACAGAGCTCCAATTTTGTAGTGTGTGATTATTCCATGAAACTGAGAGAAACTACATTGAAGAAATAACACTTGTGAGGAATAAATGCCAACAACCCCATATCTTTTTTGACATCGATGGTAGCAATGACCCAATACTGTACCACAGGAATTAGGAAAGGTATTTACTGTGTGCCCCATTATAGCACTTCCCTTTTGGAAAATTATTTCAAAACTATCACAATTCCTGAACACATGAATATTTTTTCAACTTGTAGAAAGACAAGGAAGACTTTGTTGTTCCGAGCCAAAATAAAAATATGTTGGAATTTTCACGCATAAAGGAAAAGGTTTGCCCTTCAGCCCCGCCTTCCATACTGCAAGTGCTTCAGAGCAATCTCTACTCACCGGAAACATAACAGAGACCTAAAATCAAGGTAAATGCAAATTCTGCTTGAATTACTTCTAGGCAGGGTATGCTGAAACACTGGCATAGCTAAGTAAGAGCAAGCACTCACTTCAGTTTTGAACATTGTTTCTTCCCTGTTGGAATGCTGATGGAAATTATGGGTGGCAGCTCAGCCACCTTTTATTTCTGACACAAAGCTATGAGTCAGAAACTTCACTAGTTTCTTCCCAGCTCTCTTACACACTGCCTCACCATGGGGGTTCTTTCTGTTAGAAGTGATAAAATTGAAGCACAAGTGTGTTTCTGTCTGTTTTTCCTGTTTCGGTGAAGTTTTGTAGCACAGTGCAGGAAACAAACGAAAAGCCTCTAAGCAGAACTACATTCTTTATGTCCCTAAATCCAGGGACTCTACACTCACCTTGAAAAGCAGAAGAAAATGTAAATTATATTGGTAGCCAGTTCAATGCTTTGTTTCCAGTCTTCCCTCAGCACTCTAGCCAATGCACCCACGGCAGTTTCTGAAGTGAAACAAGATTTAGAGAAGCATCAGCATTTCGTGTCCCTCCTTTTTTTCTTGTGAGCCTCAGAATTTGAATACACCATATTCTAAACCTCTCCGTTTTCTAGTGGAAGACTTTCCCAGGTATCTCACTTTAACATTCAACACTGCATGTTAGTATCGGAGACAATACTAAAATAGAGTACTCTGGGAGGTCATCCTGTCACAAAACCTAAGAGACAGCAACATAGAAGGAAACTGCAACCAAACACCAAAGTCATCTTAAAACTACCACTCACCTCCAGATCTCGTGGCCTCTGCCAGCTCTGTTTCATACTACATTACATTCCCTGCCTAAAACACCAAAATTTTCACTTTCAAATCCCCTTTAAATTCTACCTTGACAGATAGTATTTCTCATCCACCTTTCTATTTATTTTCCCCCCCAAATCAACTTAATATTATTTAATAATTTGGTTTATATTTCTCCTTGTTTTACTCCATCACACTTGTCCATTCACCTTCCCCCATCTCGTCTCTCTTCATGTACACCAAATTACTTGATCAAAATGAGAAAATCAGCAACATTAAGCACTAAAATATTTTCAACAACTCATGGGGCAAGCCATTATTTGATGGTCACCATTCCCATCCCATTCCATCTTGCTTGGTGACATTGCAACCTGGGTATGTACTGAAGTCATCATTTACTCAAGGAATGTGAGGGTGGTAAGGGCTCAGCAAAAGATACAAAAGGGGCAAGGAAAGAAAATTACAAAATTAACTTATGTCAGCCTGCAAAACCCCTTTTCAAAGCACGTTTCCTGATCTACAGCATACAACAGTACATTCTCATCTCCAGCAGTAATGCCAGCTGAAGTTAATTTAGCATCAAAATAACTAGGATCAGAAAAAACAGCTGAAGCCTCTAAATTGCCAGGGAGATTTCAGTATTAGGCCCACCTAAGACCAGTCTGAGCAGCATCCATTTGTAGAGATCCAACTGGGCTTTGATGGCCACCTTATTATATATACAGGGAAATAAAGCCTAGCAAACTAAAGAAAATCACAAATTAAAAGTGAACTACTTTTTCTTGCACACAAATTAACAGCACATCAAGAGAAATTACCACTGGGTTTTAAAATTACCATTTATAAGCAGCTCTTCCAAATTATCCGGATTCCTGGCCAACTGCAGGATGAGGGCAGAGCCACGCACCTTGTCAGGAATGTCCTCATACAGTAACTCAATGTACTCATCCATGTCATTGATATTGGCAACTTCATCAATCTGAAAGCAGTCAGAAGCAAGCGTTTCACAAGGACAGATGGCAATTCAACACCAGCAATCACAACACTATTCAGTCGCGAGACTAAAGAGCACTCAGCTTCTGAGTACAGATCTTAGGAAAAAATAAAATACAAGTTTAAAAAACCCAACACATGCAGAATCACTGCCAATGAACACCAGGAAATCTGAGGAGATATAATTACTAAAAACAAAGGATGCTCACACAGCTCCCTGCGTCCTGTCTGATGTTCCAGACCTCAGTAGCTGTCTTGCTGCATGCTTTACTTGGAGGTGCAAGTATGCAAGTCAAATATTTTACCCTTTATGGAGATAGTTTTGTTCCATTGTGCAATATTTCCACACAAAGTTGTTTGTTTAAAAAACAAGAAGCAAAAACACAAGAATTCAGCATTTCCTCTCCCCTCCTCCCTTCTATAACTTCTTACTGAAGTAGTAAATGGGGTTTGCATTTCTCTTTTAACACCAATATTTACCTCTGTTCCTTCAAATGGGGGTGGATCTTTTGGCTTGCTGGTTTTCTCTTTCTTTTCTATATAGAAAAAGACACGGGTGCAGTTAAGTTACACACAGTCACGGACCAAACACATATCCAAGTGTTCTCATAATAAACATTCTGGTTAAATCAAGGTCAAAGTCCTTTTGTGCCCAGCTGACTTGCCAGACTAATGCAGGTTTCTGAAGCTGAACTGTCCCTAGGGAGCAAAGCAAACCCCCAGGTGCCTTTTGACAACTTGGCCTAAATGATCAGTTATAGCCCAAACAGCTGGAGAGACAGGGGGTAATAGAGCAAGCCCAGAGTGACAACACTCACTTCCACAGTGAGATACCCCAGCAGCTTTGATTCTGCTTGTGCCCTGTGACACAGCAAGACACAGATATGCAGAGTGAAAGAGGGTAAAACATGTAAAGCAGTTACAATCAAACCACATATATAATAAATCTTTTAAACTTGTCTCCCTAAGAATCCAGCATGAGAACAAAGCTTGCCATTTCACAGTTGCAAGAAACCTTGGTAACCACAAGGTAATGTAGAATCTAATGTTTAATATTAAACTGTCCCCTGAGCAGAAAGTTCAAGGTGCACTTAAGAAATAAATAGGACCACCAAGAGGCCAGGAACTTAAGATGACAAACTGTCTGCTACACTGTACCAAAGCCTGTCAGGCTCTCAAAGCCTCCAGCTTTACACACAGCCCAAATTCAGCCTAGGCACACTATCTACCCTTCCAAAAGTGATGGCAAGGATCTTTCTAGGAAGATCCTCATAGAAACTTTTGATGTCACTGCAAGTACAGATTCAATATGAAGAGGCTGTACCAAATAGCAGAATATGTACCTCTCAAGTCCTGGTAAACCTCAAGGCAGCCAGTAAGAAATATCAATAGTACGTTTAACCAAAATAATAAACTTCGGCTGTTAAAAAGGTAATTTTTGCCAATCTCACTCCAAGATCATAATTTTTTCCAAGTGAGATTAAACCATACATCTGCCCTACTGTCATTATCTCCGAAGAACTTGTACATCATGCCCATTGGGATCTCAGCTAGAAACACCTCATGCAGTAGTTGCTCAAGGCTGAAGCACCCCAGTCCCAAAACTTTTTGCTCCTGTACTATTTACCTTTTCCTGCTGAGGCATCTCTGCGGTTCTGAAGGTAGTACAGCAGCTGTTCTACTTCTCCAAGCTTGGAGGGATGAATGAGCTTGCATTCTTCAACAACCTTTCGAGCCAGGGAACCAATGTCTGTATTTGCATTAAGACTCTTTAGCCGAATTCTGCAACACAGACAAGTCTCTTTTCAGTTTTAATCTTTTTTTTAATCTTCAGACCTTTGATTATGTTTACACAGTCAAAAATTTTTTGAAGCAGAAACTATCCTGATACACCCAATGCCTGTGCCTTTCATGTCAAAGTGGTGGCTCTGAACTCCAAATGTCAAACAGATTTGATGGAGCATAACTGTCCACAAGCTGACAAGCAGTAACATTAAATGCAGCTGTATGAACAGATCTCTTACAATCATTTTAAATACAGAAGACATACAATAAGATACAAAAGACAGTAATTGATTTGCAATACACCCCATAAAAAGTGCACAGGACCACAAAGGAGTACTGCACTCAAAAAAGTCCCAAATGAGAAACAGTTCTGGGTGTTGACTGTACAGGAAGGTTTTTTTGCACTGCCAGGAGTCTCCCACAGCTCTGGCAGAGCTGCAGTCAGGTCCACAAGCAATGAGCAGTAAGAAATCTCTGTGGGCATTAACAACAGGGTGGAACAAAAAGGAATTCCACCACCTTGCATATGCAAGTTATGCTGACTCGTCTGATGACA
Organism: Pardalotus punctatus; assembly: GCA_013400915.1. Classification (NCBI taxonomy): domain Eukaryota; kingdom Metazoa; phylum Chordata; class Aves; order Passeriformes; family Pardalotidae; genus Pardalotus; species Pardalotus punctatus. The sequence continues at coordinate 145,670 of VZTX01018668.1, read as the reverse complement.
GAAGAATACTCCTGATATCTTCAAAAATTTGAGATAATTTATTCTTTTCCCCCCCAGTTATTCTTCTTACATGCACTCAAACAGGTAGCCACTTCAGCTCAAATTTTCCAAAAGGAATGAGTATAGAAATAAACCCCCCATAGAACAGGTCCAACCTTGCAGCTTGAAAACTGAAGTTATGATAATTCTCTGGGCTTTTCCAGTGGGGAGTATTTTAATGCTCTTGAAAGAAATTAGCAGGCAAAAGGAAAATGCAGATACTGTAGTGAATTCACTGGTTGGGAAGGGGCAGATTAAAACAACAGGAGAGCCAACAGCTGGAGCATAAGGCTGACACGAAGTTCAACAGTATTTCTTGCTCCAACATGAACTACCATTTGCACAGGAAACAATCACTTTACTTTTCTCTGCCTCAAGTACCCATCATGTAAAACAGGAGCAATCACTTTTCTTTACAAAACACCTTAAAGGACATGGCTCAAAAGCAATTTACACCACGTGTTTCAGATGTTAACCTTCCCAGGCACATGTTACTTCCTGGCTTTGAAACCCTCTGCTAACCCAGCCCTGAGTTCCATAAGGATTAGAACCTACAAGTTCTTAGATGCAGGTCATACTCTAAGTTATTGAATCTATGACTGTGAAGACCAAAAAAACCTATCAGCTCTTGCTGTGACCTCACATTTTCTGACATTCCTTGCGTTCCCCCAGCATGGGGTCTCCCAGCTCTCCCAGAATCGTTGCTTCCACTTCATAATGGACAATGAGGGCTTTCTCAGATGGATGCACATCTATGTTACCTCCTTTTACCTTCCTGTCATAAAGAGAAAAAAAAAATTGATTAAATGAAAAGCTCAGAAAACACACCAGAGCAGGAATCAGTTGCCTGCCTCCTGTTCTATTCAGACCCTAAACCCAAGCACTGCTCTCCTTCCACACCATATTCCATCCCACACAGCTGTACCAAAGCCTGGTGCTAGTGGCATACTCTTCACTATTACCTCTAGTACAGAAACATCCAAACCACTGATCAAGCCTCAGTCACAGAAGTCAAGTAAGGAAAGAAATCAAACTTACCCTGTTCCACATCACCACAATGAGTAAAAAGATGCATTTCATCAAGCAAGTGAATTTCCCAGTTGATTCTTTATTACCTTGTCAGTATTGGCAAATCTTTGTTGAATGGCATTCATTTAGTGCAGTCATTTACAAATGAAATTTTTTGTCACTCTATTGGCTAATTCTTAGCAGTTAAAGTTCTACCAAGACTGAATTACAAATAATTTGAATTTCAATTTAACTGTTCTTTCCTGTAGGACAAACCTCTTTGCTGCTGTTCTCTACCTCACTGTGCCTGCTGCCAGGCTTGAGGGATTACAAAAAATCAACAGGTGCCATTAAAAGATATAAATCGTGTCTACCTGCTTTTCTACAGCTATAGATACTTGTGAAAAGTATTCTCCAGGAAAGCACTCTGGGTAGATCAATGCCAAAAGGGCCTGTCCTGCCCTCTCCTCCTCTGTGCCAACAATTCCATGTCCATGCAGACACAAGGGTCCTGAGGAAAGGCTCAGATATATGAAGAAACACCTCATTTCTGTTTCAAGCAGCGGCACTACCACATCCAGACAATACAGTGACACATTTTTTCTTTATTGGTAAAGATGACACTTGTCCCTCTTCCACTTGGTACAGCCAATTGAATATGTGCAGTCATGCCATAAACCAGGCTGCTAAAACACTGCAGATTAAAAACACCTCCAAAATGTGGGTTTGGCTTTTGGGATGTGGTGTGAGATTTTTGTTGGGTATTGGGGTTTTTTAGTCAGATCATGTCCATAAAGAGAATTACAAGTGGCTTTACCAGTAGCCACATCAGCATCCAGGAGATAGCAGGCAGCTGTGGCATTGGGTCAATTAGATCAGGGAAAACAACTTCAACCTCAGAGCTGGAAATGTCAGCAAACCCAGATGCAGCGTGTGGTGTAACCACTCACACCAGAAAACGTTTGAAATGTGTCTCCATCTACCCAGCTACTCTGGTGTTCACTTTCCCTTCTGCAGAACACAACTGCAAAAAATACCTTTGTCTTGAGACACAGCTGCCCAAAAAACCCACAACCCACAGAAAGGTCTGCTGTGGGAAATACAGCAGTCCAGTTCAAGTACCAGCCCTGCAAGGACATAAAGCTACAGAGCAAACAAATATATCTCCCTGCTACAGAGCAACATTTTCTATGAGATTATGGCAGCACTCCATTTATGACTTGAGATTTTTTGAAGAGACTTGGGTTTGTTCCCCTCTAACAGTGCCTTGAAGCAGATGTTTCATTACAGTATGCTCTCTGTTCTCACAAGGTCCAGTCTTTCAAGACAGCAAGCTTATGACAAATCCATTTCAAGAGAATCCAGCTCTCACTCCACACCTCCAAATATATTTCTCCCATATTAAGACCTATCAGGAGATGCCAACTACAAACACTCAAGCTCCTGTCACTCAAAGCTCTGGTTAGTGACAGCTTAGTAATATTTACAGATATAAAGAAAAGGATGGGTAGAGAACAAGTGAGCCTGAAGGAGTTTGGTAAAGTTTTACAAGAAAAAAAACTGAACTAACAGCTCATTCTTGCCAAAAAGGATCAGATCTTCCTGCGTTTTCCCTGCTCCTGGCAGTCACCTTGGAGTTCAACATGAGGGCTCATCAATCCCTGTTCCAATCAATTCCAGCAATCCAACAGAAAATTCTCCATTTTTTGGAGAGAGGAAGTTTTTCAATGTGTAACAAAACTAAAGTCTTCTATAGAAAAGGAACAACACTTCCTATTCGTCATCAGGGAAAAGAAGGAGTGGAAACCTCCTCCTTTTGGAACAGTAAACCACTGATGAGCTTAGCAACCATGAGAGCCTTAACTTAAGACTGCTTAAACAGTTTTAGGATTTCCCATATTTAATTTTTTCCTTAAGAGGGACAGATGGGTAAACTGAAGAACTTACAGCTGCAGAGATTTCCTGCCCTCTCACACTGACAAACGACCTCTCTGAGCTATTTCTGAGCTAATGAAGTCACAAATCAATACACAGTCAAGTTCCCTCTCTGAAAATCCTACCTGGTGAAATGCTTGAGGACCTACACTGAAAATGTATTACCCAGCCACTAAAGTTGTTTTTCATTTGGAAAACACTGTATTCAGATTGTCAGCATCACAAGATACATCTCTATTTACAGAAAAAAACCCTCCTCCCCCCGCAAGTCAACAAATATCTTCTTTACTGATTTTCTACACATCTTGAGTCAGTAAATCACTTCATAAAATATTTAAAAGTACAGACATTATAACCAGCAGAAGCAGCAACACACTGGGGAGCTCTCATGCACATCAGCCTGTCCTTTCACTTCACTGCTTGCTTTGTCAACAAGAACCCAGCTCAGTTCAAGGTTTAAAAGAGGAAGGCCTTTTCTACAGACAAAAGCTGGGCTAGCTGAGCGCACATAACCAAAGCTGGAGTGTTAATATCCTTTATTAACTAATTCCTTTAGAGGGAAAAAGCAAAAGCAAACTATCCTAATGAAAAGTGTGACAAACGGTGCACATGGGTAAGGCTGAAAATCCAACAACAAATCCCAGCAAGTCAGGCTTGCTGGGAGGGGGAGTGCTCATGGAAGATGACAAAAGGGAACAGGGAGCAGAGGAGTACCAGACTTGCACACCAGCCTGGTCACATTAAACAGCACAGCAGGTACTTTTTGGGTTTGTGCTACCAAAAAAGAGAGAAAACTACACTTGTTGCAGGGATGACTACAAAACAAAGATTCCCCAAAATCACATAAGATGGTACAACCTGAATATGCAAGGGTAAAAACAGCCACTACTCTAAAGTTACAGCTACTGATTTAATTAAGGGTGGTCATTTGATTTTTACCCATTATAGCATTGCTATGACAGAACTAATGTTCTAAGATTTTCAAGAGGGGGCTTTCCCCCACATGGTTGCTAAGTATGGATCTTAGTATGTGGCATATAACGGGAGAAAAAGCAAAACCTAGACACTGTTAACAGGAAATTCTACAAAGACTAATAACTGGGAAGGAAGTAAAAAACAAGAGAAGACCAGGAACTCCTTAGCATTCAAGACGTGATGGATAAAATCACCTGCATTATTGGAGAAAGTGACGCTGTTCACACACCACATCTGAACACAGGCCTAGATGACCTGGCATCTTTTGGGATTGAGTCACTTTTCTCCTGAAACAGCTAACAGACATCCTACAGTTGCCAACTCAGGCCCTATTCTTTAGGCTGACTGGTCTCACTGCCAAATGGACAGATAAAAAGCACCATTCATCACATCTGGAACATCAAACCCAGATCTTCCACTTTATATACCACAGTCACCTCTTCCATTCATCCCACCTCAGTACCTGTCCCACCTAATCTGCCATACCATACTCTAGCATCTCCTCCGAATCAGTCCATGTCTCCCAGCCATTCCCTGAACCTGGCTTTACTGTTTCTTATCCCATCCCTGATCCCCAAAGCAGCCACCTACCCCATCCCAACACCTAATACACACATGACCCTACCCACTCACCTCCTAATAGCATCTATTCTCCTCTCAACTTGCTGTCATTTCAGTGCCTCATCCCAATCACACGATAAAATGCTATTCCCAGACCACAGCATCCCTCCAAACTACCACCTACCCCCAAGCGGCGCCTACCCCATCTCTCAGCCTACCCTACCTTTGTAACCCTGACTCTTCCCTAACCCAGCTTCCCAGTCCTCATCCAAGTCTTCTGGGGGCAGGCTGAGTGGGGACAGCCTAAATAAATCTACTTCCTATTCCCAAACCCTTCACCCATCTTACAACACCCCCAGTCAGCTTCCAAACCAGCCACTCGTCACTTCCCATACCTCCCCCCACCTCATCACCTCCCCTCTCAAAACACTCTCCATTGTCACCTCCCCACCTATAATCTCCCATCCATCCCCAAGCCAGCCCTCGCTACAACCAGCGACACCCCAGCCTCACACTTCACTCTCTTCTTGTCCCCCACCCCACTCTCAGCTCCCCTACACTCCCACAACCACAACCTCCCATCCACCACCCACCAACCCCCCGCAACACCTGTGTCTCCCACCCCACAACCTGACACACTCCCTCCCTCAGGAGAAGCTGCCGCGCCTCAACCACCACGACCCCCCCCACCCCGTTCATCCCCAGCACGAATTGCCGCGCCTCGTGCCCATCCTCCCCGGTTACCTCTTGAGGTACCGGGCGTCCTCGCCCTGCATNGCGCTCACCGCCCCCCCCTCACGGCCCCCCCGCCGCTCCCTCCCCGTTAGCGCCCCCTGCAGGCGCGGGGGAGGCGCTGCCCGGCCGGGCCTTCCCCTCACGGCTCTTTTCTCTGAGGGGATCAGGACACGAAGGGAAGAAGCTAGGGTTTTCCGCCCTAAATATGTACACAAGAGTTAAGTTTCTAAACTTTAGACATTGCGCTTCTGAGCGTCAATATGATCAGCTATGGTTCAAGCTGGTGGAGACTTGGCCGAGAGTAAGAATTGACTCGAACTCAGGCTACAGCGGAGGCAGGTGGGTTGGTCTCATTTACTTAGTCTTCTGTATTTATTTAATGCTTATTATTTTGAAGTTGATACGAATCACTGCCATCTCCTGACAAATTATGAAATGGGCTTTCAATTAATCAGTTTGTTGGTGTTGGTGAGAGATACTTCAGGACGTTATGAGCAGCAGGAGTGAGGGCACTTCATGTTCACAGGATCACGGCGTAGGTGGGGTTGGAAGGGACCTCTGGAGGTCATCCTGGCCAACCCCTCTGCCAAGGCAGGGTCACCTGGAGCAGGTGACACAGGTAGGCATCCAGGTGGGTTTGGATTGTCTCCAGAGAGGGAGAGTCCACGACCTTGCTGGACAGCCTGTTCCAGTGCTCTGCCACCCTCAGGGAAAAGAATTTCTTCCTCGTGTTGAGGTGGAGCTTCTTGTGTTTTATTTCATGACCATTGCTGCCCATCCTGTCACTGGACACCACCAAAAACAGTCTGGCACCATCCTTTTGACACCCATCTTTGAGTTATTTATGATGATGAGATCCCCTCTCTTCTCCAGACTAAACTGTCCCAATTCCTGCAGTCTCTCCTCATAAGAGATGCCCCAGACCCCTGGTTGCAGGATCTAGAGGAAGATTGAAGAAGGGCTGTTGTGTTGCCCTGCCCCATTATGGCCATCTGAGCTGGTCACTGGTCCTCAGCAACACCTCTTGGCCAAGCCCAGCCTTAAGGCAGCCTTGGTGTTTTGTAACGTGATCTTCCTCTTCGGTCAGCACTGATGTTCAGCCACTGACACACAGAGAGTGTGGGGGTCATACTGCTGTAGCTCCAGACTCTGGTAAAGTGGCTGCAAATCCAAAATCATGTTGGAAAAGTTACGCTGTACAGCCAGCATCTGAATCCTCTGTCCCTTTATCTGGTTTCCAAGCCACTCTAAAGAACAAGCAAACAGCATCATATTCAGGAGGTATCAGAAAGGATCTTAATGGGCTCTCATTTTCTGGAGTGCTCTTTACTGCCCCAGTACATACAACTGAAAATTCTGTCTACCCGGAGTCACAGGGGTAATAAAGAAATAAGTAACAGACAACAGAGTTTTTATTGTGGCAAAATGTTAAGCATAAGTACTTAATGTCTACTGTTCCTATTAAAGACTAAGAATTTTTATGCTTTCATAAGTAACTGAGCAAAATAAAATATTTTGTCATATCCACACTGTGCCCTGCCTTTGTTTTAACAGAAAATGGAAAAAGAAAGTACCCTGTGAAATATGAAGTGTTACCTTAGTGCAATGAGTTTACAAAACATTGCTAGAGCATAACACCTTTGTTACTAGGCTTATTCTATTTTTATCACAGTCATATTGTCATAAAGGAAAAAAATATAGCTACCTAATCAGAATGATAATTCTCCAGTGATTTCAGCACCTCTCCAGATAAGCATAAGCTAAACATTAAACTCTGAAGCCATATAAATAGTTTGATATTTACTGAGTGCTGAGTACCTGACAATCTCAGGTTATTTCACTGAGAATTTATCTCATTTATCTGGTCACATATGCCTATGAATGGAGAATAGTTTTGGACACCTATGGAAAGTAGGTCAAAGATTACAAGATGAGAATGATACAAAAGAATGTGAGACCTGAAAAATAAGAGAAAAGGAACATTTCTTCCCAGTTAAGTGTGCCACGATGTTTGGGCTAAAATTGGCTGTTTTTCAGGACCTGAAAGGACAGCAGAGCCTGGCTCAGCCTGACAGAGTCCAAGTGAAATACCTCAGCTTTGTAGGGATTGAGCCACCAGCACTGCCAAGATCAGATAATTCTGTCGGTCAGTGACAACCAGTTGATGCTGGGTTTAGAAAACCACATGGCATAAACACCAAAACCCATGTATTGCATGGTAGATTCTTTTAAAATTAAATTGTAAAGCACATGCTGTCTGAGGTTTTGTTCTGCAGCCTTGCCCTGAATTTCTGATGTTGTTTTGCACAATTTCTTATATCCCTTTCCTTCTAGTGTGATGAGATTTATGGGATGGGACTCCGGAGATCCCCTCACCTGCATGGTAGAAATGTATGTGAGGAGAAGAAAAGAGAGGGTGGGTTTTGAGGCAGAAGGGTGATAAAGTTGCAAAGAGAAGCTGGAACGTACAGTATTTCTGTGTTTCTACTTTTTTCTTTTGTTTGGGTGATTTTGGGGTAGTTTTTTTTTTCTTAGAACAGTTGTAAGAAATATTGGAGTCAGGTTGAAGAACAGATTTTTTGTAGTGCAGGAATATAAAGAAGGGTGGGAAAGAGCATGGGAGTCGCAGAGAAAATCAGATTAGGAAGAGAATGGTGGAGGAAGTTGCATGAAGAGAAGTAGGGCAAGAGGAGTGAGGTAGGTGGGTAAAAAACATGAGGAAAGACAGAGCTGTGGGGTGTTCTCAAATGAAGTATATGGTAGAATAAGCATAGATTAAGTAATTAACAACATTTTTATGCAAAACTCCCCCAGATTTATATTTTTTGGTCAAGGTGCAGACAGATGGTATTAACCAGATGGACAGAATACATTTTGTGATGTTGGAGCAAAACCACCACACTGCCTCATGGTAAACTTGATTTTATTTCTTCCTATTTATTCTCTTATGACTGAAAAGTACTAATGCTAGCACTGATTTTTAAGTAAAAAAAAAGTTTCCATTGTGTTCAATGAGCTTTTGGTATATGACAAGACTGCATGTTGAAATTGCATTGAGGATAATTTCTTTTACATCACTGTGAAAAAAAATTCAAACAAAATAACCAACACTGTTTTTCTGTAGCAAATGGAATTGTTAAAATGTAGTAGATCTCTTGTGTCTTGTGGAATTGAAAAACCAAAACAACCCTGAGATTTGTAATCTATCCATCAAATATTGCATCTTGCTCTCAGGAAAAAAAGAATTGGGTGGTTCTGAAGGGGAAAACAGTGAATATGGGATCCTTTCCTTGACTTTGTAAAAGGCACTGTGCATAAAACTTCTTAATGCTCTTTATTAGCTAAAATAAAGTAGAGCAATCTGAAAGGATGACTTCCAGGGAAATGTGATTAGAGTGTGCAGCTCAGTGGGGGATGGAGATGATGTTGTTCTGGTGTGCTGTCACACAGTAAGTGATTGAGGAATGGAGGTAATAAACCCTGGGCTTAAAAGTTTATACCGGGAGGAGGAAGTGAGACGAGGCAAAGCAAAATCTGATACACAAAGGGAAAGTCTGGCTTAACTCTTCTGGATGAAATTAATCTTGGAGCACAGATCAAGGTGATTCTTGAATGCCTTTTTAAACAGCAGTGACAGGGACATCTGTGCAAGAGAAGGGCATTTTCTGTGAGACACATGATCGTGCTGGCAAATCCTGGGTGCTTTTGTTATCCTTGAACACAAAAATGGAAACAAGTGTCTCCATGAAGAGCTTGATTTGTATTTTATAATATATTTAATCCAACACTAAGTAAATGCATCAGTTTGGAAATCATTCAAACCAGGGGAGAAAATTACTGGTAGGTTTTCATTGTTTGAGATGCAAAAAGAAAAATCTAAAGATGTGAAAAGAAGCACACCTCTTCATAGAGCTTCCTTTTGACTGTTCGTTGTAGAGCAGAGGTTGCTGTTTTCTCCTTTGGTTTTTTGAAATCAGAATTGCTGCCTTCCATGGAACTGATCTTCTTTGATGACCTTGTAGCTCCTTCTGGAGCTGGGAATATGGTAAAGTAACCACCTACAAGGACTTCCAGTGCCTGACTTAATACCAATCCTTTAAGAGGAAATTTTGCTCAGAGGAAGAGCATGTTTGTAGTTTCATAGCATCTCAGAATCATGTAGGTTGGAAAGAATTTGATGATCATCAAGTCAAGAATAAACCTAACACTGCCAAATCCACCACTAAAATCACATCCTTAAGTGCCACAACTGCCTGTCAGTATGTTCTGGATGTGTGTGTTCAGTATTTGTGCTGCACTATGATTTGCATATTCCATTCCTCCTCATTTTCTGGCAAATAGCCCGAAAAGATTAAATACAGAAATGTCCATACAAGAACAAGCAGATGGCCTCTCCCTGTTCATGTCATCTTGTGACCCACAGTGACAATGATGGGGATTTCTTGTGCAGAATCCTGGTACTGCTGAAATCAATGAGAGTTTACCACTGACCCCAGTGGGGACAGAATTTCACCTCTTAATGTTTATTAGATGCAGCAGGCAGAAAGCAGACTCATAGCTATAAAGGCAGTGACATTTTATGGTTCTGACTCTGCAACCACTCAAGCACATGCTTAATTTTGCCACAGTAATAAAGTTAAGCGCTAGCTAAAGTGTTTTCAAGGAGGGGTCTCTTTTACACTTGAACAAGTCTATATTTCATCATAAATCAGGAATTCCTCCCCTTCAAAAGAAAAGGATTCTGCATGTGATCATCAAATTGTTTCTACTTTGTACAACAAAAATTGCCTTTTTTCAGTTTTTGTCCAAAAAAAAGTAAAGGGAGAGTACGGAATGAGTACCTCAGCTGAAGTGGTGTTGCTCTGGTGACATTTGACTTAAAGTAACTCATTTCAAATGTATTCAAAAGGGAAATATCCATTTTTCAACAATTTATTCTAAATACTTCAGACAGTGGCTATTTCCTTTAATAAAAGTGAAGATTTTGCACAGCATTTTACAGCCAAAACCTTTGTGTTAAGTTTTTAAACTATCATGGACAACACCAGTATTGTTCTTTATACCAGGGAAAATCCTTCTCCTTTTGCAGATAGCACTATTTATGTTTTTGTTTCCACCTAATTTTAGCCAAAGCACGTAAAGAATGTAGCAGAATGGAAGTACAAGGGGAGGCATTCAAGCTAGATGAATTCAGCCCTGAAACAAAGCATAAAATTTTGGTGGGATAGCGCTTAACACATGGAATGACTAACCTTAGGATTTATGAGTTGATGCTTCCCCATTATTACCAGCCTTTATATTAGGAGATTAAATCTAAGGGAATGTGGATGAGTGTCCAGTAAATCCTTTCACAGGGTCTGTCCTAATGCTAATTTGTTTTATTTACATCGTGGAAGGCACCAAGCAGAGGCTGAATTTGTGTTTGATTTAGTGCACTTGCCCCTCCACCCTGCTTGGTGAAGGAAAAGCAGGAGAGTCATTGGGGCACCTGGAAGAGACTGTCAGAAGAGGGTGATGATGGTGTTCAAAACAAGGTGTACGGGGTGGCACCAGGAGACCTGAGAAGTGGAAGGGAACATGGGGTGAAGAATATTCCATCACCCTCCCAGCTGTGCTTTCCAGGAGCCTGGAAAGCACTGGGAGAAGAAAGTATCAGGGTCTGGTCTGGCTGGCCCATGGGTAAAAAAATGTGAGAGCCCAGGAGTTCAGCTCTGGAAATTACTGGTTCTCAGGAGCTTCTGGGTTACAGTAATGGAAGTTTTACAGTGCTGTTGAGCTGTGTGTTGAAAAAACAATCCTTCAGCTTTCAACTAATTTAATTCTCATCTGTAAACTGTTTAAGCAATTCCCTTTATTTCACTTTCCCCATTTAATTTTGCTCTGTTGCTTTTTCTTCATTACATGTCCTACATGTGCATCTGCACAGGCACAGAGAAGCACATAGGTGTGTAACTGAGGATTTTCCATAGGACTGGAAACACAACTGTCACTGATGTGCTTTTTGGGCAGAACAGGATAATGCTAGATTACTGTAGCCCATCCACAGACTGGTGGCATTTTCCTGTGTTCTGTTCCTTATGCCACTGTGTTTTACATAGACACAGAAGAGTGAAATACATAAATAAAAAGTGCTTTGTGCTATAAAACTCCAACGCAGGCATTTGTGTAGATGTCTGTGTTTTATTTTGTACAAAACTCAGTTTGTTACTGGATTTCACATTTCAAAGTTAGCAAGTTAAAGTTGTCCTTAGGTCACCCAGATGAGCAATCTCGTATGGATAGTAAGATTTCTCTGGAACCCCCGGGCATATCAGTTGTTGTGGCAAGGCGTGGTGAGGTGAGTTAATTAGTAGCATTCCAACATATCCTGGTCTTTATTGGCTAGTAGTGAAGAATCCCAGAAAATGGAAAGCACTGTAATTGTGCCAGATCCATCCTGTGTTTCCTATAGTTTTGTTCTTGAGTTCTTTTCATGTGTATTGTCTCGGTGCCAGTGCTTGTGGTCTCTGAAATTAAAAGCATTTCTCATAAAGGGGATTATGAGATTAAAAATATTGCTCATAAGGAACACATTGATCCTCACTGGGAGGATGACAGACATAAAAACATCAAATTACTGATGTCACCAAATAAAACTAATTTAGGAGATAGCAGTACATTTTTAAACAAATAGTGGGGATGTATTAGATTTACAAACTGCAACAACTTTCCTTCCTAGTGTGTTCATTCTTCATTTATCATTTTATAAGAAAACCCCTTAAACTAAAAGTTAGTCTCATACAAATGTCACTTGCTAGCTTTCTTGCTAATCCAGAGGAAATATTATCCTAGTGGTCCCTGAGGTCCAATGTCTAGGTGTTGGATACATGATAAACTTACTTGAAGCTTTCTCAGTGAGATATAGTCCTCTGGAGACAGCTGTGGATTTAATTTTTCAAGCTTTAGTACAACCTAACCTCTTAAAAATAAGATTTAAGTTTCCCTTGTCAGGTCACTTAAGAGTTTCTTCTTTTATTTTTTTTTTTTCTTATTTCCCTCCTCTGCTACTTTCCCAGACTGTTAATCCCCATCCTCTGGAGAAAACATTTAACCATCTCAAACCTTTCATGTCTTGATCATTTTTTGGTTCCAAAGGACAACACACATACATTTGGCTTTTGAATTGTTCTAGTCTGAGAACTTATCTAGAAAGTATCAAAGCAAAGCAAATAGTTTCCAGTCTTGATCATGTAGGTTTCTACTTCAGTTCTGAACAGAGGTGGTTTTTTGCAAATTTTGAGGCACTCCTCTTTGTGAGAGTAGTATTTCACACAAAGAGGTGTGTTTATAGTCTCTGTTATCCATCTTCCTGTGTGTTTATGCTGTCCAGGAGTTGAGTTTAATCTAGTTTTCTTACCCCTTGATACTTATCACTTAGTTTTTCAGAAATGGAAAATTTAATGTTCCAAGGCGTGCACAGGATTTAACTGGTGAGTTCCTGATACTGAGAAACTCTACACAACAGGTTAAAGATGAAGGCTGACTGAGCCAGCAATGTCACAGACACTGAAATGTGTATGAAATGCAAGGGAAATGATGCTCCTGATACTTTTACTGGTCCACAAAAATGCTGCTTACAGATCCTGAACCCCCCAATCTCCCTGATGCACACACACAGGCACAGGCTTCTGCCAGACTGTTCCTTCACAGGAGATAAAGGTGCCAGAGGTCTTTCAAGGTCACTTGTCATATTTGGTCCCTACAGTCAACTTTTCTTTTTCCTTTCAGCTCATTTTGCTTTGGCTTCCTGAGGAAATTAGTTTTATCTTGCCTTACCTATCCATGCATTCATCAGGTCTCTTCTCCCTCCATCTTAATAACTTCATGACACGTTGGCCAAGTGCAATCACCACTGAAAGATCTGAACAGACTCTGGAAGTTAATTAAGTTTCTAGAGGTTTGTGTGCTCTGGCTGCCAGGTAGATGAGGCAGAGACCCATGGTGGGGACTGCTGAGGAAGGGTTAAGCAGAGTTCAGCTCTTTGGCAGCCATGAAGGGTCAGTCCCTCCATGCACAGCTGCCAGATAGACAGACAGACAGACAGAGAGCACAGAGGAACTGCTGGCCAAGCTGCCCCGGAGCAGCTCCAGACTGGCTGCAGCACACACAGTTTCTTGTCCAGGGTGGATATTTCCTAATAGATGGCAAGTGAGAGGAGCTTTGGGGCTTCTTTCAGATAGAAGCAGAAAGACATACATCTAAAAGAAACTCTCGTGTTGCTCTGTAGCTCACAGAACAACATATTTTGCAGTTTAGTTCTAACTGTTCTGACTGAAAGGATATTCACCACCACTGCTGTGAAGTGTGCTGCTGTATCAGATCAGGGAAATGCCAGTCTGATGTTTGCCATCCAAGCCAACAGCAGGGACGGATCCACAGAGCTCCAGATCTGAAAGTCTGGATCTTTAAATCTCCACTTCTCTTTTTAGAGATGCAGATTGAGAAGGTTAAATGATCTCTCTCATCCATGGTCTGCACACAGCACTTCTTTCTGCAGTTCTGTTGTTACCCATTGCACTCTCTTCTTCCTCAGGTTGGCGTTTCTCTTTTGTCAGGATGTTCACACTCCACAGTAAGGCTGTCCCCTCCTGACATCACCACTCTCATATCACATCACCAGCATGTGCTCTGCTATTCCCACACTCGGCAGACTTTGTGCCTGGGCCTTCTAAGAGTTCAGGAAAATACCTGGTCTGGCTCTGTGCAGGAGCAGCATCTAAGAACCAGCCAAAGCACATTTCCTACCTAATGGATTTAGGCTGTTCCCTAGGCTCTGCTGCCAGTGGCTGTCCGACACAGGATAACTGGGCAGTAGCTCTTTGGTCTGAGCAGATGGGTCAGGCTCATGCCTTAGGTAGGAAGGATCCAGCTGAGAGGAAGTAGAAAGGCATGTTTTTTCTGGCAGTGTTGTGTGTAGAAGGAGCTTTGATGGTGTGGGTTGCCATCTTTCTTTTGCTTTGGAATTGAAAATAAATCCTTGAGAGACTTTTTACCAAAGCATTTCTGGCAGTTGCATGCCAGAGCTGAAAGACATTTATGCTAACTTATATCCCACTTGCCTAGTTCCCCCTGAGGGGTTTCTGTATTGCTTTTTGTGCTGCTTCCTGAGTGTGCAACATCCTCTTTATCCTCGCTCAACAAACCACTATCCCCTCTGGTCACTCCTTAAAATTTTCTTCTGATTGCAGTCCACAATGGCTGAGACAGGCAGTTTCCAGAGCCCCTTCCTCCTTGGTTAGAGCTGTGCTTGCATTCTTAAACAGAGCTTTGGAGAAATAGGAACTATGCACACACACACACACAAGGCTACAGGAGACTTGATCCTGCATTTCCCAAGCCCACAAGCCTCACCATTCAGCCAGGAGGAGATTTTTGTTAGCTTTCGCCTAGAAGCTTTACCCCACGCTTGAGCCAACAGAGGGCAATAGACTCAAAATTCAATATTGAAAAGAAATGCTTTTAAAAGATCACTCTGAGCAGCCCAGCCCTTACTGTATCTGGAGTCACATATCACAGTGAAAGGCGGCATTCCACACTGGACCTAAAACCTTCTCAGGCTCCATCAATTAAACCACCACATATGGGGTGGAAGAGACTCAGCAAGGAACTCTCACTAGGGTTCAATGCAAACCAGATGTTGTGGGCACAGCTGTCATGCTTCTTATCAAGAACAACAGAGCAGCGCCTGCTGCAGTTTCATCAAGAACCCTGCCCTTCCTTCCCTTCATCCTCAGCACTACTGAGCGTCCCTAACCAGAACCAAATAAAATCCTCACGGCCAAAGCATGCAGGAGTCCCCCCCAAATATTGCTATTTATGTTAGCATACTGTTTGTGGATCTCCAAATCAGGGTCCTGCTGGGACTGACTGTCACTGTGCTTGGGTCACGATCTTCAGGCTCCCTCTCCTACCTAAGAGTGGTTTCGCTCACTCCCTTTAGAGTGTAATTTAGTGTTGGCACCAGAGCTAGAAGGACTAGAGGGAAAGAAGTGTGTATTCCCTCCACAGGGATAGAGCTCTGGCCCATTTCAGTTACATTAATTTTAATGTCCTTACCCATAGGGCTCACATGCTGTGTTTTGTTGCTTTAGATGGAATTCCAGATTGCCAGATTCCAGTTGTATAAATGATAACAGATTGCTTCTGTGACTGCACCCAAGAAAGCACATGGGAATTGTGCAGGATATGCCCTCAAGGGTGTGAGTCATCCTGACCTACAAGCAGTGAACTCTGCTTTAGAAATGTGGTTCAAAGCAAGGGTTTCTCCTGAGACATCAGAAGTCCTATCCTCCTGAGGTTGAATCTTAGCTCAAGGACTTGCTTTGCTCTGCATTTCCTTGCCACAGAGTGATTTTGCAAGACTGACCAGTCTGCTGGTGACAACATTATTCTTATTTGCACTTGTAAATGATAGGCTGAAACCAAATCTACCTGAATCTGATTACAATTAAACAAATAAAAAATTTGAACAGAAATAGCCCTGCAAACAAACAAAAACATTTTGTTTGGCCTGACACAGACATCTTTTTTCATGTGAGAAAAGGGCAGTATTTCAGTTTCTCATCAACCCAAAGTACTGGGTTTTTTTTGTCAATTCCACTGTCAACTCAAAACTAAATTATTTTCACAGTAATAATTTTGAAAACTGCTAAGTCTAATTGGACCCATGAGTGGTGTTTAGGATTGTGACTAAGAGTTCTGGACCTCAGCAAGTCAGACAATTTGTGCATGCACTGTCACATTGCTGTTTTCCAGCCTGACACCCAGGCAGGGGCGTTCACTGCTGCTCTGAATAAGCCACTGAAGCTGCAGCCAGAACAATCCCGGCAGCAGTCAGTTGTAAAGGTTACCAGCTGCCATCCAACCTGCAGCTGTTCTTCACTGCCCTCAGAACTGCACGTGTGCTCTCTGCCCGTGCCTCTTCTGTTGACATCAGCCTGTGGTTCTCAGGAACTCTTAAAACCTGTTGTCAAAGATAAAACAAAAATTACTTGCTTTAACCACCTCTATTCCTGACAGCATATGCTAAGCCTGAGTGTGAGGGAGAAGAATGGCTATAGAGGCCTTTCCAAGATAAAGAGAAATCTTACAGCAGTCCTGATGGCTTGTCCCTGTGGAAATTAGATTGCATACCAGGTGTTTTGTAAGCAGAACACAGTCATTTAAAGGCAAAATTGACCCTTTGTGATCTATGTAGTGCATATGTTTTTATTTTTCTCTTCTGTGCAGCTGATGTGTTTCAGAAGTAGCATGTACAGCTCAAATCTGCAGAGACAGGTGGTTACCTACTAATACAAAAGCAAGTCCAACTCCTCTTTAAATACCCTGATGCTCCAACAAGCAGACCTGCCTTGGATCTTGCATCAACTCATCATAAGCCATCTGATACCTTATTTTAAACCTGCTACTTAGGCAGAGATCAGCTGCAGGTATTTTAACAAGAAGCTGCTCTAGCTGATCCCTCATTTTAATTTCTGCTAAACCCCAACACTAAACCTCTTGTCATAGAACTGCCTGATCTCATGGGAAGGAAGAGGAAGTCACATAGAGGAACTATTTGCTTACCTACATAAATACAAGGACATTCTTATTTTAGACCAAAAGCTGTTCAAGCCAATGGCTGTCATGCATTATGGATTACTTTAGTTTAGTTTACTCCAGTTTATCCAGGGGTCTGGATTCCACAGGTTTCCTACCACCAAGAAAAAGGCTGGTTAGCTGGTTTCAAGTTCAGATAGAGTCAAATGCCATTTGGGAAAGGAAACTAAGGTTGAGAAGTGGGTTTATACTCACATTTCAGCAGTCATACCACAGGTAGTATGGGTGCCATCGTGCCCATACTCAAGCCCCACACTTCTTGTTAATGTAGATGTGGGGTGTGTAATAGTGCTTGAATTGTTCACAGCTTCTGGGTAGACCGATCCTACTCCTGTTCAGAATGTGGATTTAGGAGACAGCATGAACCGCTTGTGAGTTGTTCTTAGCAGAAAACATTAAGATGCTGCTATTGACAAATAGAAAATATAGCATTCACTTTGTGAAAAAAAACCAAACAAAAACCAACAAAACCCTAACCCTGCTATTATTGTGACCTTTAGCATACACTTCTGGGCACAAATCTGTTTCCTCTAAGTTTTGACAGCGATAGGAAGTGCTTTAAAAGGCTCAGTGCTCTTGAGATTCACTTGCTTAGCTGCATTAGGATCTGAGGACCAGGGGTGCATTCACAGTAACTCACAGATTACAGAGCTGCAACAGGGATTTGATCACATGTAGGCAGAATAATAGAAGTACTGTTTATGCATCCTTCTGTAGATTTTCACTCTTTTTGTGTAGGGCAGGACTACTGTGAGTCAAACCCATCACTAATATATCCAAAACAGTTATAACCAATATTCACCCTGAAAAGCTAACCCTGTTTCATTTCAGAACTGATATTTCTGGCACATTTGTGTTGGGTGGTTGAGAATGGTATCATGGAAAGACAAGTGTGGATGTCACTGTGCCCAAAAATTCTTATGAGGTTTTTGGTGTCTAGTAAGAGGAAAGCTCACTTTGCTGAGTGAAACCACAACTTTTGCTGTTGTGGCACCCCCTCAAGCCCACCTCTTTGACAGGATGAAGCAGGGAGTTCTGCATTATTGATAAGGCCACTGTGTATTGTGGCTGTATGGCTCCCTCCTCCACACCACCATCCCAGGTGGCTGTTCCAGCCCCCGGATTGTGGCACATGACAAATTCCCTTGTGTCAGCTGTGAGCTGGACTAGGGAACTGATCCAAATTAAAAGGAAAGTAAGTATATTTTTCTGAATAAGATTTATTGTCCTTGGTGAAGGCTGGGTCACCATTGTGGTGTTCCTAGAAGCTTGGTGAGATGTTGTCAGGAGGTTGCAGTACTGCTTGGGATGTGTGGCAGCCCATTTGTATTGGAAACATCCAGCTGCCTGACTGTGCTGCTGCTTTGCAGTGTGCTTCCACTGCAGACACCTGGAACAAAGAGCCTGATAAGGGGAGACCCTCATGGACACACTCTGTGGACTCAGTGCAGGCAGTAGGAAGTCCCCATCCCCTTGCCAGTTCCCTTTGCAACTCAGGAGACTTGAGGATGTCCCACACTGAGAGCCTGAGCTACCAAGGGACAAAGGTTTTGAAGCAGTGCCTGGCTCTCCTTGTCCCTTGAGGGACACCTTGTTCCACCTCCTCTGGGATGGGACACACTAATGATTTACAGCCCCCCTCAGGTAGTGGCCTGAACCTGCTCTTTTCCAGGCAATTAATTTGTCTAAGTTTGCTAACAGGCAGTTTATCTCCTTCTGTTCTTCTGCGTATTTTGTTAACTAAAGCAAAAAGCTCTTTACCTGTTTTTACCATTCCTGTTTTAGCAGACAGCAATTCCTTCCAGCCAGTCCCCGAAGATGAGACAGCCTGTACCCTTTAAATAGGTTAAATGAACCCAGGCATAGAGAGTGGCTTGCCCTGTCACAGAGACAAAACATGAAGCTGAATCAGTTGCTTTCTCTCTTTGCTTGCTATAATCAATTTATTAGGACTCAAGTTTGTGTAGAGGCACATCCATATTCTGTTTTCTGGCCTTCCTCTTGGGTACCCTGCACTGAAGAACTGATAGTGAGGGAGTGACACAGGAACAAAACCCCTCTGCAAGATGTAAGAGGGAGATCCTGGATAATAGCTGAGCTCCTTTGAAGTGAAAGCTGAACAGATAGGGAAAAGTACAATTGAATTAAAGCCACTCCTTTTTGGAATAGATACACTTTTTCCCTAGCTAACCAACTTCCTGGTGGATTTTTTTTTCCTCTTTCCAACACCTGCTTGTTTTAGAGGGCGACACTCCAGGGATTACTGTGAGCCAGTGCCAAGAGCCAGCATTTCTCACTCCCCTCTTGCCTGCCTCCACCCCCTGCCACACACCCCAATATAGAATGACAGCACATTGCCACAATTTAAATGACGCTGCCGCTGCCTCCTCGGAAGGACAGGTCCTCCAGAGAACACCAGCCACAGCAGCTGTCCACCCTCACAAAAGAAATCTTAATCATGGCCTACAAAGCAGCACATTTGGCCTTTAAGTCACGCTGGCACAAGACAGATGAAGAACTCTGTCGGCACAGCATGTCCTTTGTCTTGCACAAGGCGATCCAAAACGACTTCTTTAAGTGTTACCTTTATCTGCTGGAAAAGCTTCCCCTGGGTGAGTAGCTGTGAGCAGGAGTGTCCGTGTGTGTGTGACCGTGCTCTGGAAAGATGGATCGTGTCAGATGGCAGAGGGCAGACGCGTTATTGACAGCAAGGAGTAGTAGGAGTTTTGAGAAACCCGGCTTGAGAGACTACAGTGCTCACTAAAAAGTTTGGAAGTCTCTCTCTCAACTCCCTCTAAGTTAGTACCCTGTTGTTTGACCTAGATACTCCACAGATTCTTAGAGGAAGGCAAGGGAAAGACTGCAAGAGTGAATGAGAAGTTTGGTTTTTGGCTGACTGTTCCTCTTTTTGCCATCATTTGAGTAAAACGTGCTTTGACCTGTTTGGAACTTGGACGGACAAATGCAAAACTAGCAGAGCTGGCAGGCTGTTCTTTCTTATGCCTGATACCTGTTTTGTTGTCATTCTGGGTGTCCTTAGCTCTGTTGTTTGTACTGTTTTGGACAAGTGCTTGAAAGGTAATGATTTAAATTTTTTTTTAAGAGTCTATGTTACACAGCTCTCTGCAGCACACTGTCTAACCTGCTGTTTGTTCTCTGGGAGGAAAATGCTTCCAAAAATTTGTCTGTGGACAAATTTCAATGACAACCTCTGGTACAGAATGACAAAATATTATTTTTAATTTTTCTTTTTTTTTTTTTGAGACGTAGAAAATGAATGTTCATTTCTTATGAAAATTTGACCCTGAATAAGAAATAAAATTTCCGTGTGATAAGCAAGCTAAAAAGTAGATTTGACTTGAGGCTGTATTACATTAGCATGTCATGTTTTAAGCAGAATTATTCAGCATACACCTAATGTCAGAACTCTAGGAATTTTAAGATGGGAAGGATGAGTCTGTGCAATCTGTTTAAGTGAATTCTTGAGAGTTCCTTTCTAATTAGATGATCCATTTAGGCAAAATCTTACCTGCTCGTGTGAAATGTACAGATGCCAGTGATAACTCGGCTCAAGAGGGTAGAATTCATGAATCCTGTAAAGAGAAAAAACATTTCCATGTTATATTAGTATTTTTAATGTGGCTTTTTAAATGCAGCAATATCTGCAGCTATTTAAAATGAAACATGGAAGATAGATACTTCTGTCTCTAGTGGTAGGTATCTGTGAGCAATGGAAAGGAAGGTAAGGTGGAAAGGAAGGGAAGTAATTTACAGGCTTGTGGAATCTCATGAAGTCTGTGAAAATGTTATTCTTTCATTTGTTTTGAAAGTAAACACAACTTATTAGAAACTGAGCAGGATTTCCTACAGTGTTAACTGTTAGTGTAAGTACTACTAGATAATTTTAAGGTTATAAGGTACCATTATGACCATCTAACTTAGAATTTAATGTAAAAATTCTGGCATCATGCTTGTAACTTGTCTGGGTCACAGTATGTATTTATGAACACAGAAATACCTTGGTTTAAGTGTTTCAAATGGCTCAGAATCCATCACTCACCATTAAGCTGTTTCCAGGCCTAATTGCTTCGCTCTTATAAAACCATAATTTATTTCTTGTCTGACTTTTATTTGAATTTCCATTCCCAGCCAACAGGCCTTGTAAAATATGCCTATCAGACCAAAGGTTCCCTCTGCCAGGCTTTCCATGACCTGACTCATTAAAACTTAACTAAAGAGCTTACAAGCCTATTGCCAGCTTATCCAAATTACTTGGACTCCATGGAAGATGGACTGTGAGAGCACAGCCTTCACGTGAACATGCAGCATGTCTGTTCCTCCATGGTTATTGTCATGAAGTAAAAGTGGGCATGAGGACCGGTGGAGTAGTTCATGTGCTGTGAATACACATCCAGGGAACTTGGCATCATGCTTGGATGTCAGGGTTTGGATAGGTGGACAATCAGGTGGGTAAAAAATGTTTGGGAGATTAGGCTCAGAAAGTCACGGTCAGATCTTGAACTCAGTGGAATCCTACAGGGGTCTGTCCTGGGACCTGTCCTGTTTAGAGCCATAGAATGGTTTGGGCTGGACGGGACCTTAACGATCATCTGGTTTCAACTCCCCTGCCATCTTTATCAATGACCTGGAGGAGGTCAAGGACTGGTTTGTCATCACATTCAGAGATGGCAGCCAACTGGCAGGACTTGCCTGCAAGCTCTAAGTCAGGACTGCCATCCAGAGTCACCTAAATAGACTGGAGGAAAGAGACAGTAGGAACCTAGCACCATTCAAATTCACTGAAATTCAAACCCAAATGCCAAGTTGTGTACCTAGAAAGGAAAACCCTTGGCAGCAACACCACAGACTGGTCAGTGACCAGTGGCCTTTTGGTAGGCAGCAGTTGAATGTCCTGGAAACAAAGGCAGCCAATAATATCCCAGGATATATTAACAAAAGAATGGCTAGTTTATTGAGGGAAGTGATGATCCCCTTTTCCACAGCAGTCATTAGACCATATGTGTAGAGTCTCGAACCCCTGGTGCAGGAAATGACATGGAGTGAGTTGGAAGACCCACAGTGTGGTGAGGGAACTGGAGCACATGCCCTGTGAAGACAGAGGAAGGGAATGGGGCATGTTCAGTCAGAAGAGAGACCAGATATCATCCTGCTAGTATGCAAGAAGGTCATTAATAGGATGGAGCTAAGATCTGCACAGTTGTGTGAGGCATGAGGACAAGGGCCAGTGGCCATAGATTGAAACAAAAATAGTCCACACTGGCTATGAGGAAGAAAATCTTTCCATGTGAGGACAGTCAGGCATTGGAATAGGTTGCTCAGGGAAGTTGTACAATTCCCCATCACTGGAGGCTTTCTAAACCTAACTGTCTAAACCATTATTAACCTCATCTGGTGTCATGTCTGTCCCTGCTTTGAGCAGCAGTTTGGACTAGAGACTTCCTTAGGTGCCTTTGAACTTGGATTATGCTGTGATCCAGTACTCTCTGTGTTGGAGAGGACAGAATGTAGCAGGTCTGAACATCTCTGCATAATGACAGTTTCCAGCTCAGTTCAGAGTGGAACTGAGCAGAAATGAGCTTCTCAGGCTTCAAGACTAGAGCCAGATATCTCTGTGTAAACTGTGTTAAAGGACTAGAGCAACACTGTGACCTAGCAGGGAGGTTAAGCATGCGCTTAACCCTACTCGTGAGTAATAACACTGAAACCAAGCTTCACACTGAATCTTGCAGCGCTGCCCAGGGTCAGCAAGGCACAAAGCTTCCTTCAAACTCTGCTAAATCCACACTGCCCCTGCTCCATTGCTGGGTTCAGTGGTGGAGCACTATTAGCCATGTTTACTTAGGAGCTGAGCATATCTGGTATCACAGCCTGTTAAGAGAAACATGTCACTTTTACAGACCAGGGTAACATTTATAAATAAAAGACATGAGTAACTTTAGGCCCTGATCCAACAATGTACTTAAATGTGTGTGAGATCCCTTAAGCCCAGTGGACTTTATTGGAGCTGCTCAAATGCTGGAAATTATGCACGTGTTTACATGGGCTGTGGGACTCGGTGCCAGTGGGCTGAGATCTGCAGTGGAAAACTGAGATGATCCATCCCTAGAGACAAATATGCCTGTGTGTGAGGCACGTGGCTGTAAGTAAAATCTGCTTTGGGGTGGGATGATGTTCATCCTCTATAAAACAGAATTTACATGGTACTCAGACCACAGTAGAGAGGTAGATTCTACCATGCACACAGATAACTATTTTTCAACTGATGCACAAAGCAGATGTAGCATTTAAAAGGGAGCCCTCAGCCAAACTGGAATTAGTTCAGTATCTTGCAGAAAGCACTTTCAGCCACAAAATAATGTTCACAAATAAAAACTTCAAAAAAATTACTTGCAACATTTACTTCTGCCAGGGAAATGTAGTTGAGGAAACCCTGCAGTCAAGAACTGTAAGTCAGTATACTGCAGGTTGGGATTGCATGGGATCTTATGTATTAAGTGGTCCATTTCTTTAGAGATTTAGACCAGATGCACGGAAAAACAGAATTTTTAACCGATCCATAAGAAAATACTCGAGATAATGTTTTGGACTTTGCAGGGCAAAAGGCTTAAGTGGACAGTGTGTGTCTAGCCCACACTAGTTGCCATTCAGCTGTGGATCACCACCACATCCAGACTGTGTTTGCAGTGACTGAAAATTATTAATGTCTCATGACTGGAGTGACCTTTAGGGAGCCAGTTCATGCCCTCAGCCTGCTTGAGCAGTGGGTTGCTTCAACCATCTCTGCTTGGGGACTTGCCAGCAGATTCAGCTGAGGGACAAGTGTGCCATTAAAAAGGTTACTTCTTTACTGGAAACACATTTCTAACCTTAAATCTTGCAAGTTACCTGCCTTAACACTGAAAACCTCATATGTTAGACAGCTGTCTGCCCTATGATGTCTGAGGAGCTTGCAGTCTCCATTGCCCTATCCTGCTTATGCCCTACTTTATGAAATTCATTGAAGGCAGGTTGTGTATCCATAACAGGCCTCACAAGTATTTAATTTCCTGATGCATGGGATAGTCCCACATGGGTCCTGGAAAGGGGAATGCCTCTGGCTTGGCAGGTCCTGTGATGAGGGGCAGGCACGGCTGCAGCACTGACAGCCTCCAAGGACATGTGGTGGTTCTCTTTTGGCGTGGATTCCTGCAAGCTGGCAAGCCTCCTCTTCCTCCCTGTGGTTCTGCTGCTGGAGCCTGCATGCCAGGCACAGCTGTGAGGCAGATCAGAGGTGAGGTTGATGGGCTATGTCCGGAAAACTGGGTTGTACCTTGGGAGAGCTGGCAGTGCTGCAAATTCCTGAGAGTGTGGAGCAGCACTGAGGGAGCAAGAGGAGGAAATCACCTCTATAGATCTCACACTGCACCAGTGAGGCTGTGGGTACACAGGAGATGCTGGGTACACCTCCACTCTTTACATTGGCCCATGTCCTTGCATGCCCTGGGATGGGAGACGTGCATAAAAACATCTTTGCACAGTTTGATGCACAGAGAAGCCCCTGTGGATGCTCACACAGAGCTGGTTTCAGATGCCAGCACATAGGGCAGGGCTCTGGGGCCCTCAGTGGCCCAGGAGGAGCTGCAGTCAGCTGGTGCGTGCATGCAAGTCCTGGCAGGAATTCTGCAAGCCTGATACTGGTTCTGAGTGAGAAATGTGAGAGCACACACTCCTGATCTGACATCCTGAACAGCATATCATCCCCATGTGTTGCCTCAGGTCAGGCTCATGTTTTGAGTAGAAGGACTCTGAATATTTGTTGTTCATGGTGTCCTGGTGTGCAGACAGCCTGTAAATGCCTTTACCTTCAATCTAGAAAAATGGGATAAATCACTGTCCCTTGACAGGTCCATTAAACAAGCCTGGAATCATCACTGGATTCTTTTATGGAAGATCTTGCAAAGCCAACATGCAGTGATTCAGTTCTGTTCAGCAGACAGGCTGACCTCTGAAATGGAGAAAAAGGAGGCACAGAGAAGACAAGGCGGTGCCACTTCTGGAGAAGGATAAGAGATCCCTTACTGAAAGAATCACAGCCACTGATGGAGTCTTTTTCCCAGGCTCTGGGAGCCGCCCTGGCCAAGTTGTGCTGGGGATTGGCTGCTGCCCCCTTCATATTAATTTCTTCAGCTAAATGGTTTCTTCTGAGTATGTGAATATAATCACTGGAGTGTGTAAAACTCCCAGGTTTGACCCTTGCTGGGCTCAGTGCTTCTTGTGGTATAAATTTCTCAGGCATAACATAAATGTGTAATGGATTAAAGCTTTAATAGTATCCGTTCAGCAGTTGACTTAAGCAGGTGATGACAAGAGGGGCTGGTAATGCTGCTTTTGTTGGATGAGGAATATGCTGGGCATGCTGCTTATGTGTAATCCAATAGCACTATTCTGTTCTGAGTGGTCCTTGGTGGTAATTATTCCCCATCCTACTTCCTTTGTCCCCCCCTCATTTGCCTCCAAAATGTCACTCTCCTGCTGAGGATGGGCAGGCACACACTCATCATTCCCCGCTGAGCTTGCTTGCCCTCAATTAAATACATTCCAGGCTTATATGCAAGGCCTCTGGCCTTACTCTCATCCTCTGTGTGGAGGGCATAATTCCTTTTCCCCAGCCTGCATAAGCAAGGCAGGGCCTATTCAGCCCCTTCCCAGGAGTGGCTGGCAGTGCTTCCCTGGAAGGTTGAAGATGCAGTGACAAAGCACTGCTCCCTGCTCCTTCTGTGCATGCAGCTGGCAGGGAGATCTCTCTTTCTCTTGTTTTGAGCTCAAAAGGTGTTTGCTCTGGATCATTTCCAGTCCCTTGGGTGCGCTGGGAACCTGCAGCAGAGCTGGTCTCACACTGCAAGGTGGTGCTCACAAAGGCTTCTTCCCGGTGTGACCCCATCCTTCCTGATTGCTTGGCTTTCACTGTCAGGCTTGGAGTTGTGTTTTTGGTGGAGGGTCTGTTATACACACAGGAGAATGCCTGGACACTTGTATGTGCACAAGACAGTCAGAGGGGATGATTTCCAAGCAAAATTTATATACTGCTGCAATCCAAACTTTTGAGCTGCAAAACAACTACTTTTGATATGCTGATGCACATTGAGTACAGAAGAACCCCAGATGTGGAGGATGGACCTCAGTTTTTAAAGAATAGGGCAAAACAGTCCTTTACCCAGCAAAGCTCATAGGTTTTAATAAAATTAAAAGGTTTTAATAAAACAACTTCAAACTACTGATGGCTGTATGTTACCAGCAATGTAGACAAGCAATGAAAAGAAACATCCAAGCCTCTGGCACACAGGAACCTTTCAGTATATCACCCACTGATTACCTTGCTTCTTGACCTGTGTCAGATGAAAATTTAGGACTGTCACTTCTAAATTCTGTCCTCCCTGTGTAGTCATTTCGGCCTGAGACTACCATCTGCTCCTTGGTTCAGCTTACTTGCACTGCCACAGGCTGTACAGTATCACTAAAAATAAACCAGAGCAAGTGCCTCATTCATCCACTCTCTTCCTGGTACACCCTCCACACAGCTGTCAATAGCTGGAAATCGTATCTGGAAATCTGTACAACAGTTAGGTCAGTGATAGCAGATGCATAGCAGTAAATGCCATCCGCAGCTTTTCCAGGAAAAATCAGACCCCTTGCTCTCCTTAGCATGTGTATTTACTTCAAAACTGAAGTGATTTTTCACTGACATGAAAATTTAGTGTGATGACTGAAATGACTTCTGAACCTGTGTTATGGTCCAATGGTTCCAATGGTTCCAATGTTAGGGTCCAATGGTTCTTTAGAAATACCTCTGCCTGAATTAAGGTGCAAACAAAACCATATGCCAATCAATAGTATGGGCTTTATTTGATAGTAAATATGAGAGAGAGAGAGAGAGAAGAAAAGAGAGAAAAGGAAGAGTAGGAAAATAGGTGGGAGTGGGACAGAAAGAGAGTGACAGAGACAGAATTAAAGAATATCACCATCCGTGGATCCCAACAATGTCCCAACAATGATCCTCTCCAGCTGCTCTTCTTGGTGGTGATGATCCCCCTGAAGCAGAGAATCCCATGGGTCAATCCACGCTCAGGCCAGGGGCAATGTCCAGGCATGTCCCCCCAGGGGTGGGGGCAGTCTCTTGCAGCAGACTCTGCTTTGTCACGTGCAGTCCTGTGGTGCAAGGCCGAGCACTTTGGGAGGTCTTTGATAGATTATGACACCCCCTCAGCTGCCTCTCGTGTGAATGTCCCCTGGATGTGGTATGTGGGGCTGGGGGTTCCATAGCCAGGCCAGTTTGTGTAAGACAGGATGGGTGTTTATTGCCTCTCACCTGAGGTTATGCCAAGCACCCAAAAACCTCCTCCTCCCCCCTCAGCTGGGGGGAAAGTCTGTGCAAACCTGGCTTCTGTGAGCTGTGCTCTCCCCCTACCCCAAACTCAGCTGGGGATGACTCTCAGCACAGCTGGTGGCTTTGGCCTTTGTGGATGCATTCCTTTCCTTCAGCCTGAGGTGACTGAACAATAGGTTTCCCTTTATCTCATCTGAGCAGTTTGACTTTCAGTCCAAAGCCCCAGTCAGGTATCTTCAAGGGAGGCTTCTTTGTAGTTTCTTTGTAATGAGAAAAACTTATATCAATGTTTGAGGCATGAACTATTTCAGTCTCTGACAACCTGGAAAGCACTGAATTTGCTTAGCAGGGCTGGATCCCTTCAAGGTCTTGTAG
The DNA here is from genome assembly GCA_013400915.1 of Pardalotus punctatus. Taxonomy (NCBI): domain Eukaryota; kingdom Metazoa; phylum Chordata; class Aves; order Passeriformes; family Pardalotidae; genus Pardalotus; species Pardalotus punctatus. The sequence continues at coordinate 118,021 of VZTX01018668.1, read as the reverse complement.
GATTCAAACCAACACCTTTCCTTCCACTGTTGCTTTAGAAACAAATTTGGTGCTTTGAAGGCGCAACTTAAGTTTACAGATCTTCATCATTGTGCCTCTAGAGCAATTAACTAAGCCAGAAATATCTGTCATTAACAATAAAATAGTGATTTATCTGCTTGCAGTGAAACTTTACGCTCTGACAAGTCAAGTCATCAATGGGGAGATGCAGTTCTATGCCAGGGCCAAACACTTCTACCGGGAGGTGCCTGCCACGGAAGAAGGAATGATGGGGGACTACATCGAGCTCTCCAACACAGACATTGAATCTTCCCGAGAATTTCTCAGGAAGTTTGTTGGGGTGAGTCATTTAAACTCATCTTCTCAAGAAGTAGTGGTGATGTGTCAAAAATGACATGCACGGTGCGCAGCCACATCTGATTTAAATGGCGCCATGTGTCACATTTGATTCACAGACCACAAATGACAGGTCAGCTCTGTCATTTGGTCTGGTCATGTATTCTGCCAGGTCATGCATCATCATGAATACACATTTTGTCTCCTCTTACATAATTTTTTACTTGTTTTACATCCTTTTCTTATGCTTCAGAGCTGCAATGAGGATTGTACAAGGTGTTCTTGTAGCTGCATTTGAGTGGGAGATTAATTCTCAGTGGAGGACTGGGACCTTTCATGATAAAATCCTTGCCGGCTTTAGTGGCAGATTTGTCTGTGCAAATTCCTGCAGTCCATTTGGGAAACTAGATGAGACTAAATGCCCAGTTTCTGGTTTGCCTATTTATAGATATTTCTGAGAATGCTGCAACAAAACCCCGCCTCTCCCACACATTAGGAGTATATAGAATAAGCTACCCATTAGGCAAAATATTTTTTCTTGAACATTCCAGTGTCACTGAACACCTTTTCAGGCAGGTTACTAAAGGTCTGTAAATATCTTCAAAGGTCTGACCTGAATTGCAAAGAGATGCCCAGTGGGATTTTAAGAGCAGTATCATTTTGGCCCTTGGGTTTCTGAAAATCTTAGTGATTCCTAATTGTGTCTTTGGAAATTTGAAAACCTTTAGAAGTGTGGTCTGATGGTTTTTTGACTGCCCTTCCCTCTTCCCAGGGAAAGAGCCCACTAAATCAGCTCAATAACAGTATTAGATGTTAAAGAACCCACAAAACTACAGGAAAACAAATTTGTTATGTCCTCCTGCTGACAAAATGACTAGTTCTATGTAATGCTACCATAGATCTTTAATTTTCTGCTCAAATGTACAAATTAGGGATAGCCAGATGACCTTTTTTTAGCCTTAATGATCCACTGTGGGAAAAAAGCTCAATAGGTTAATTAGATGTTGTGTATGGAAAAAAAAGGGCACAGTTTAAATGGATTGGGATGGAAAATGAATGTGGCATGACAACAGACAGAAATCATGCAGAGTAGTGAAGGGCAAGTGATGGGAAATTTGCTATATCTGATAGAGGGTGACTTCTGGGGCCATGAGCCAGTAAAACACAAGCAAACAGTTGCATTTTTTAATATTAAAGTAATTTGTATTAATGCTGATGCAAAAAAAGGCTTTCCAGAGCCTTGCTGTGTCACACTGTTGACAAACACAAAATAGGAAAACACAAAAGAGCTTCAGTAAGGAGCTGAACCTGATGGTAAACATTTCTGAATGACATTTCTGAAAATGGCATTTTCAGAAAAAAACAAAATGCAGTCAAGGCACATTCCTTAAATTTTTTTTAAGTCTTGTTTTAAGGACATTCATGGCATTCAGGTTGTGCATAAATGTGTACTCAGGGGAAGATTTCACCCTACCTAGACATGGCAGAGATGCAGTTCCCTGCAGCAGGTTTGTGTCACACTGTTACGCTTTCTCCTCTCCCAAGACCCGAAAAAGAAAGAATTACAGTCTGTAACAGAGTTTCACATGCCAAGAAGAAATCATACCCAATGCATCAGGTGTGATGACAGATACAAAATACTCCAGAGCAGAACTCCTACTCCTATAATTAGCCAGGGATAGAAAGGATACTCTGAATGGCCAAGATCAAACAAGAAAAAAATAAAAAAGGAGCAGAAAGGAATCTGCACCTTTTGCTAATTCTGATTTAGTTTATTAAAGCCTGTCCTCTGTTGAGGTGCAGTCGATTGATTATGTTACTTATGGTTTCTTTTCCTTTCTTACTACTGAAACTTGAATCCTACTCAACCAGATACAGATATTTACTGGCTTTCTGTAGCAGTGACTTTATCATGAAGCTAATGACCTGTCTTACCAAGTTTATGGCTCTATGAATAATTTTTTTAACCAATAAAGTGATCAAGATAGAAAAAAATCTGCTTCACTCTAATATATTTATTTTTATTTTTTTTAAGAGAAGTTTAACAAAATTGGAAAATAGGAAAATTAGTTTCAGATCAACTGAACAATTTTTTATTGTTTTACCCTCTGGAAACCATTTCCCTTTGTTTTCAAGAGGTCAAGTCAGCTCCAAAATAAAAAATGCACTTTAGAAATGAAAAGTTGACAAGTTTGGTTTCTTTTTTCCTTGAAAGTTGTGAATGAAGAAGTATTTTGACATTTTCAACATTCTTTCCCATGTTTTTTTGACTATAACTATTCTCTAGATTTGAAATACCAGTTTCACAGAGAGTTTTATTCATCTAAAACTTTATATTCTGGCAAAACCAATGCTTCCTAAAAAAATGCTTGCCCAGTTCCACTCAAATTACCCCTCTTGGGTTAGTTTGGCTGGTGTGGAAATGCCACACAGTGACATTTCCCTTACATGACTGATGTTGCATACCTTCAGGTATGGCATTTCTTAGCATGATTCTTAGCACCACTGTAAACTGAGCTACAGATTTCTTTACCATCGGAGAATTTATCTTGCTTGGGCACATGGAAGGAATTACAGAAAGGACTAAGGACTTTGCTTATATTTTAGCCTGTCTCCTTCCCAGGCGAGTCAAACGGAGTTGAAAGTGCCACTGTGCTCGAGTTAAGAGGTTTTATGTGTGTGTGGGCAGAACTCAAACCAAGAGCAACACGGCTTGAGCCAACAGTGCTGTGCAGACAAGCTCGGGGCTGTCTCGGGTACAGCCATGGGGAAGGGTTATCAGCCGAGCTCCAGCCCTGCGTATTTATGGCAGTGTGGTAATGCCGTGGTGCCCACACAGACACTGTATTTCCAAGTGCCTGATCCGGAGGTAGTGAGTAAAAAAGAAAATAAGGAAAACAAAGGAAGCATTAATTCGGGAACGGTTGTGAGCTATAGGTATGTAAAATAATACAGAGGGAGATTATATTGACGTATAGCTCCCTTTCTGCCCTAGACTTTTTCTCCCTTTCTTGCCCCCAGCTCACCTGTATGATTGGTTACTTGCTGAATGAAAACTTCTTGGAAGTGATTTTTCTCCTGCTTGGTCAGGGTGGTGGAAGAGATGTTGTTAAAAACATGCTCTTTTTTTATTTATTTAGAAGGAAAACCGCTGTGATTTTTATCTGTTTCTTGAACTCTGATTCCTTTCTTTGTCCTACATAGCTTCACTGCCTTCCTGCTCTTCCAAGACCTGAAGTAGCATCAGGAACATATCCCACAGCTCTTTTATTCCAAATGAAATTTACGAGTGCCCTATTTAGCTTTACAGAACAATTTTGAGGTGTATATGTGTCCTAAAGGACAGTGAGTCTGAGTAATGGGAAGCAAGTAGTCAGAGGAGCAGTCAGTCTTAAATTTTGATGCCTGTTCTGGCTTACAGTTTTCACTTACACTATTTTTTTAAATAAGGAGTCTGATTTTCAACTCAATTAGACTTTTGGGAAAATGTTTGCCTTCCAAAGAAAATGTTAATACTCTGTCAAAGCCCTGAGCACTTCCAAACTGAAAATATATTAGCTGAACATGGAATTATGTCAACATTTTCATTACAAATGGAGCTGTGGTGTTTCACAGGGCTTTCTCAACTGACTGCCCGAAGCTCTTGCTCCTTTTCAGTGAAGTGTGGGGTCAGACTTCATCTTCCATGATTGTTCCCTTTCCTTCTTTTTGATGGCACATGGAGATGTATCATCAGAGGCCCTTGCTGTGGCATATCATGGGAGATGAATTCCCTGTTTTGAGTGAGGCGCTGTGGCAGTAGATTCTGTGGAACACGAATGTTGAAGGAGTTACATGGCTTTTTGTCGAATTCTGTTGGTTGATTTGGTAAATAATCCCAGTTTTCTCACCGGCTTTCTCAAAGGTTTTTAGTTAATCCCATCAGTATAGACCTGTATGTATCTGCCAGCCAACAATATGGAAATCCACCTTGTTAAGATCCAAGACACAGTTCCTTCTCCTTTCCTTGAACTCCTTGTTACCTCTTAGTCTGGTCCTCAGTAAAAGCTGCATGCTCCTAAGTGCAGCCTGTGGATGAAGAATGGTTCCCATTTTCTGGCTAACTATAAACAGGTAGTCTCCAGAGTCCAATAGGGTTGAATGCTTGTGGACTCTTGCACACATCAGGAGATTAATCTTCCTGGGCATGCAAATTGGGAGCAGCAGCCCTTGAGACTGGTGAGAGCCCTTGAGGGCTGTGTGCTCTTTCTACAGTTACTCCGTGTAATCGGATGCTCGGCTGGGCTATTCATAGTCATGTCATTGACAGTGCTGTCCTTTGACCTTAATAATCTACTGAATTACCCACTGAAGCCAGGCCAAAAAAGTGTGAGTTACATGATTTATGCTTGGTTCATTACAAAGTGAGGTCTCCCAATAAGCGGGAAGAGCGAGACTCTTCCTGCACTTATTTCCTTTGAGAGCAGTGAAGCTGCAGCAGGGACTTTGGCCCATAGCTTTCACTTCAACCCTCAGTTCCAGGGGACGGGGAAAAGGTGTTTACATTTGCTTTTAATATATTTGTTTTACAGATAACTTTGGCCAGGGGAGCTCCTATCCCACAGTCAGGGCATGTGTAGACTTAGAATTTCTGTTTTACAGAACAGCAGCAGGCTCTTAAGAGCCTTTTTATAGCTAGAATGGAAGCTTTAGGGGTGAAATACAGCTTTCATTATAAAGCTTCTTTTACAGCGCCTCATTATTTTCTCATAGCCACAGCCTTTGTGCCATGTTTTTTCATGTCTGATCTCTGTCCAAAGATGACATTTATGAAGAAAAAAGGAACAGTTAAGCAAAATCTACTCAATCATCTTTCTTGTCTCTATGCCTAAAAGAGAAACTCCGTATATGCTCTAGCCCAAACTTTGAGTTGTCAGAAGTTACCTACCACTCCAAGATCTTAGTTCAAACACAATTTGTTTTGAGAACTGCACTTGGATCCCAGGGATTCTGTGTATCTGCAGAAATGTCTGTGGGCACCTGGGGAGTTCGGTGCTTCAGAAGTTACTACTTGCATGCAGTGTTTGGTATATGCTTACTTTTTTATTAGGCCTTTACAGGGTGCAGAATGAGGCTTATCTAGCCACATACTTGCCTGTGAGGTGTGAATACTTGAAGTTGTAAGGACTTCACAAAGAGAAGTGGATCTTCTGAGAAAGTTAGGAGCTTGTGAAAAACTCTGTCTCTTCTTTCACCAAGCAAAAACTTACTGTGCAGCAGTAAATGCAATGAGAAGTCCCACCAGAGGCAGCCTGGGGATGTGACAGCCCAGCTCAGCTCAGACAGCCATACTCAAAGCTGTGCTGATTCTTACCCATCTTGCAGCAGCCCTGTAGAGATAAGGAGAGCAGACACTAGGCTGGCTGGAATAAGGCCATAATGGGTAACATGGTTGTTGTGACTTTTCAGGTGATATTTTTCAGATTTCAAATTGTTTTCTTGTATCCCACAGGGGGTGGGGAAAGCTGGCACCAGCCGCGCCCTGGACTGCGGCTCTGGAATAGGTCGGATCAGCAAGCACGTCCTGTTGCCAGTTTTCAGGAGTGTGGAACTGGTGGATATGATGGAGAACTTCCTGGCTGAGGTCCCAAACTACCTGCAAGGCAAGGAGGACAGAGTAGAGATGTATTATTGCAAAAGCCTCCAGGAATTCACACCAGCCCCACAAAGATATGATGTCATCTGGATTCAGTGGGTTTCAGGTTAGTTCAGCGTGATTCTTCCAGCCTGACACCTCAGAGAATAGACATCCTGTGGTCAAAGGAGATTCTCATGTCTTTGGGAGCGCTTCCCAAAATATCACAAGAGACTTCTGAGAGTTCCCCCAAGCCACATGCACCATGAGTACAAATCAAATTGATTTTTCAGGTAATGTATGGGAGGAAGGTACCAGTTCCTGGAGAGCAGCCTTCATGCAAAGGTGCAGCTGAGGAGGAGGCCGGCCTTTTGTATGGATTTTCTTGAGCAGGAGTCCCCTTTCTTAGTTGCCAGTGCTGCAGACAGATATACATGGGGCTAGCCTCACTTGTGAACAGTGGTTTCTGAATCTGCTGATTATCCAGGCTTGGAAGTATTTCAGGAAACAGGAAAACAGCCATAGTGGAATCACCAATACCTGTAAATCAGATCATGTCTTATTACATGCACTGATGCTAATCAAACAGGTTCCCTTAGCTATATCCCACAGTAACCCCTTCTAGAAGAAAATTTCTGCATCTTCTCCTGCAGCCACCCCACCGAATGCTTTGCAGCATTTAAAGCAACAGACTGGAAATCAAATAATGCAGCCTGTGTATCTTAGGAAAAATAAACTTCTGCTGCAGTGGAAAGAAGGTTTTATCCCAAACTGTGAACTGAAGTGTCCATGGTGAAGTTTCAGCATGAAGAAGGAATTATTTTAAAGCACAAGAGGAGGTCTAAACAACTCCTTTTATCCAAAAAACTGGAGATCGTTTCTTGCTAGTCAAAAAGAAAGACAAAGCTAAAGAGATTAGCACAGGAGATTGTTTTATTCAGGAGCACTGATTTGTCCTTTACACATAGTCTTAAAGGGTAATGAAACTGAGCGACTTAGGTCTTTACAGCAAATTACTTTAGACCAGCATAATTTTCCTTTGTATTTTTGCTTTTCTTTAGCAATGAGTCATTGCAGTAAATGTAGCTCCTGCCTTACCTTTTGGGCAAATCCAAGTCAAAATGAGGATGAATGAGCTCAGACCTGTCCAAGGCTGTGCTGATCCAATATGTGGCTCCTAACTAAGGGAGCGTATCCTATTCTTAGCATAAACACAGATCTGGATCTTCTTTCTCCATCAATGTCAAGGAAATACAAAGTGATCTTAATCATTAATCAAACTTCTACCCCCATTTGAATTTTGCTGAAATATGCCAACAAGTTCATTTGATGGAGTGAGGGCAGGACTGTCTGCTAGAAAGCAACACCTTGAAGATCTCATTTTCTTAGGAAACTACACAAAAAGCCAAGTTAAAAGAAAAATAACTTCCAAATTAAGTGTTCAAAAGCATCAGTCTTGCCAGTGAAATCTTGATTTGTCTTACGTATGCATAAGTATGTGATCCTGGGCAGTCATTTTATTAAAAAAATAAAAGTGCAAGTTTACATTTCATATAGAAATTACCATTTCCCTTCAACTTGAAAGGTATTCAGCTTTAGGGTTTGGGGATTTTTTCTCTTTAATTTTTTTTGTGAGGAGTGGTTAAAGAAACTTGACATGCTATGTCAAAATGTGGTTTTGAAATGACAACTTCCATTTTTAGAAGTTTAAATCTTCCATCAAGAAAACTAAATATTTTGACTAGAAAATACAAATGATGATTTTTTCCAAATTTTTCATTCCATTTTTGATCACCTGTCCTTATTAATTCATGTTAGATGTTTCACATGAGAGAGTTCTCATTTTGCTCTTCTCTGAGTTCTACACCACTGCTCTCAACGTAACAGAAGTCCTGGTCTTTGAGAAGGAAGGACAAGAAACAAAATCTCAATAACATATTGAAAAAAGTACTATTTTGAAATATATACATATCTGCAAAAATCCCATGTGGTATGGGGTAGCATAAAGAGTTTAATTGACATTGTTTGAAGGTCTTGCATTCTTTGCTGGATCTTTGATCCAGAACTCCTTTGGTGGGTACATGGTACTATACAAGGTCACAGAGATTTTTAGCAGTAATAGACAGAGGGGACTGTGATTCTCTAGTTTGATCTACTCTGTATCATAAGCTGTTCTATTCATTCCTTTACCCTTGTGCTGAGCCAGTAGTTTGTGTTCAATTAAAACGTGTCTTGAGAAATTCAACCACGCTTGGTTTGAGGACTTCAAGAGGTGGTAAACCCCACTTCTGCTGGTAGTTTCCAATGGGTAATTGCTTACACTGTTAAACAGTTGTCACTTATTCCAATATGAATTTGTTTGCCTTCAGCTTCCTGCCACTGATTCTTGTTATGACTTAAACCACCAGATTAAAGAACCCTTCAGCGCTGACTATTTTCTCTACTCTCCTCACTGGCTTCTGTCCACATCTGTTGCTGCTAATATGGATCCTAAATATTGATTTGAATTTGTGGATCTCATTGATCTGCCCAAGATTTCATAGTTAAATCTGGCAGGACTAGAACTTTGCAATAAACAGGCTGTGGAAACTCAGATCAAGGCACCATTCTGACATGTACAGGGGCAGTCCGAATGGTTAATAGTGATCTATTTTCCATCTTTTCATCTATAGGATATCTGACAGATAAAGATCTCCTGGAGTTTCTCATTCGGTGCCAGGATGGCTTGAAGGATAATGGTGTTATCATTCTGAAGGACAATGTGGCCAGGGAGGGCTGTACCCTGGACTGTCTGGACAGCAGTGTGATCCGAGACCTGAACATTCTGCACAGCCTCATTGAAATGAGTGGACTCACCATCCTGCGAGAGGAGAGGCAGGAGGGATTCCCTGAGCAGTGTGTCCCTGTCTGGATGCTGGCCATGCAGAAAGGCCCTGGCCATTCCTGATTGCCCAGTGAGACTGCAGAGACAGGACTGTGGATGAACCATGGGATTGGGAAGGAAAAAAGCACCTACTGGAATCCTCCTAACCATGCACTGCTCCAGGGCAGCAACTCCTAAAGGGTCAGGAGAGAACTACAACGGAGCCAGCTTCTCCCAGGAATAGTCTGCTTCTAAATCCTACCTGCTTTATCATTCTTTCCATTTTTAAAACTTTCCTAACCTTCTGGTTGGATCTCTCATTAAGGAGTCAATACTGGACAAAACTCATCTAATAGAAAATAATTAGGTCTGAAGTTTCTGTAGCAGTTAATACATTTTGGAGTGTTCTGTATGAGGTGTTAACAAATAAGCCTGGTTTTTACCATGGTACTTAAGTCTTCTTGAAATTTAAGAAAGATCTGTCAGATCACTGAAGGAGGAAATTTAAGTAACTTCTGAAAAACTTAACCCAAATTTTGACTGTTCTCTCTATCTGTACTTTAAAATATTTAAACCAAGAATATAAGGAAAGTTTTATCTTTTTGTTGGCATCAGCTATGCAGGTTTGAATATTTTTGGTTTTGTTTTTTTTTTTCATTTCTGTCAATTTGGACAATAAAAGAACCTGGTTAATTTTCCATTTTTAGGAGCTGCTTCATCTTTCTAATTTTTCTGCCATAGAACAATAGTGGTGCATAAGGGATTTCACACTCCAGGGGAAAACTTGGCTGACAAATATCTGCATGTTTGCATTGAAATTTTGTGAAAAGCTTGCCCCACATACTACATTCTGGAAAATATTTTTTTTCAGAGTGTTCACAGTGGAAACCACTTGAAAGCTTCTCTTTATTATTCATACCACTGTACATTTCTTTCTTTCCCACATTCAGAACAAGTCTGGCACCATATGCAGAGCTAATGGGATTTCATGGAGCGTTAATAGTAAGACTATAAGAAGAACTAATACAGTATTGTATTAATTAACAACTGTGCTAAACTGCAGAGAGTGTTAGTGTAACCCAAAAGCTCTGATTTATAGTCAAAGAGCAGCTGTATAAGCCTGGATTTGAAAATCCTAACATGCAGCCCATCTCCTTAAGGCTCACAGAAATTACACATTAAGCTTCTTGTCCTCTTTGTAGAGGCACAGAAAGTGATGTGGAAAGACATAAGTTTGTTTTGCAAACAAATTCAGAATTTGAAATTCTGCTTAATTCTAAATGAAGACATAAAGGGGGAATTTTTAAAATTGTTATGAGAGAAAGCTACACAACCACAGTTTTCCAAGTTGATTAAAACTTTTTATTCAGACAAAATCAAATGTTTCTTTTGAATTGAACTTTTGAAACATAGTTTACACTTAAAATGTTATTAAGACTTGTTCAAAATTTTAGAAATTATTGATAATGTTAGAAAGGACTGTTCTGACTCTGTCAGAATTTTTATCACATCTTACTCCTCTGAAATGCAATTCTGGCAAAGCTCTTCAGACATTATAGAGAGTTGCACTATGACAAATCTTTGTGTTCTAGTGGAAAGGATTTCTATAAAACATCCTTCACATGACTGTAGGCACAATTGGCTGTGTCAAATATTGTCAGCTGTGTTAGATTAACTAAAAAAGAAGCCTGAAGATAACAAGATAAGGGAGCCTCTCAGCTGGATTTTAGTACTCATTACTGTCCTTTGATAACAAATCTCCAATTTGGATTTTAATTGCATAACTCATCTTCTCTAGAAATATGTTTGCACATGTTGAGAATTACCAGTTTATGGCAGAAGGCTTTCTGCCATCAAATCTTATCCAGTAACTCTTCTGTTAATGTTCCATTGCTAATTGTAGCATTAAGAAAAACCACTCTGGTGATTTGGTGAATATTCTGGCATGTCTTACAGCCTAGAAACCTATGGTTCCCACGACATAGATGCTTCTGGAATGTTTTGATTAATTCTTCCATTCCAATCAGCTGGTACTGGATGCAAATTTAGTCTGTAGCATTGTTAGAAACCTTAGGTGAACACTTTCATTCTGGAATTGTCCCCAGAACTAAAGGCTTCCAATTCCCTTTTATCCACCTGCATTGCTTTCATTCTGCTAAGGCTGCTAAAAACTGATATGGTCTTCGTGTGTACAGGAGTGTGAGCAGAGACCTGAAGGAGTCTTGGGATCATAGGGTGTCCTGAGTTGGAAGTGACCCCCAGGAATCATCAAAATCCCAGTCCAGGCCCTGCACAGGACAGTCCCAAGGATCCCACCATGCGCCTGACAGCATTGTCCAAACGCCTCTTGAGCTCTGGCAGGCTTGGCCACTTGTTATTTCAGGAAAGAGGCATCAGCCCTATAATTAGTAACACTGGTTAGCAAAAAGAGGAGAATATTTACATATTTTCCTTTATATAGACTGCGAAGTAATTTGCCCTTCACCATTTTATCTTCCAGCCAGAGTCAGCTGCCATGGTGCAGAATACTTGGGGACTGCTGGAGATCCTGCTGCAGGGGTGTCTGTGCCAGGCAGATCTGAGTGATGTTGGTCACTGTGATGGTGAGAGAATGGCATTGTGGGAATAGGGGAATAAGGAATTTTATACAAATCTAAACAGCTGCCACGTCTCACAGGGCACAATATATCAGCTGGTCATGTACACACCAGAGTTGGTTGAGTTCAGTAATAAGAGATGTGGTTCCAAGATGGATGTAGAATGCAAAGTGGTTTAGGATGAAAAATGGAATATAAATGACTGGTGTGTTACCAGTGAAATACGTTTTTCAATGTAAAAATGTTCTTCCTGTGCTTTGTATGTCTTTCCTATTAGAATTTCCAGAATGCATATACATAAATATATAGGGAAAATTGGTTCCCTTAACTATGTGAGAAGAGAGAAAAGTAAAATCTTAATTTAGTAGAAAAACCCATATTTCATGGTTTCCACATTCCTGGAAATTAATGTTTCATGGCTATGTTGCTTCCACAGTAAAATAGTAAAGATTTTCTGGTGACATAATGAACCTCAAGAGTAAAGAAACACAAGCCCTTCAGGAGCTTAAATGCATGACATTGCTGCAGACGGAATAATATTTTGGTTTCCTCCCTTTCCGAGGTACATTTTAATTCAAGAACTCCCAGTCATCTAGTACAGGCCACCCTTAAATGTTCTTTAATTTCGGTAAGGGACATTCTTGGCTTAAAAATTTAGGGCTGTCTGCATTTTACCAACAGTATATAATAACAATACTTATGAATTGCAAATTTCAAACAAAGTCTTGCTTAGAAATCATCTACATATCAGTTGTTCTTTGGTGTTCAAAGACTGCATAGTCAATTCAATGGCTCTGCCTCAACTTCCAGGTTATTTAAACCATTCCTTTGAAGAGGTTTTTAGCTCACTGGATTGCAGAGGGGGTTTGAATCCCATTTGTTTGGTGCTCATTTAGGAATTGTTCCTGGTGTTGATGTTTAATCCAAGATCAAGACCCTGTGTGAGACAAGGGTAACAGAACATTGAGGGTCCTTCAAGTTCAAGTCCTCATTCACCACTGACAGGTGATTAGGGAAATACCCAGTTTGTCCTTTTATCAGACATTTCTCCCAGATAACTACAATAAAGTAACGGCTTAGTCAAAGCACAGTAAGTCCCACTTCTACCATGCCACGACCAAAGTTCTGGTATCCCTTGGTTTCCCCATATCCGGTCCAGTGCTTCTATTCTGTGTGACCGAAGGCCAAGTGTCATCTTTAATATATGAATATGAGCCTCAAGCCCTTACTGTGGACTCCAAATGCCACTGCAACCCAACAAAACATAGCAATTGAGCAATTCTGATCAGGAATCCCAGACTTGCAGCTCCACCAACCAGCAACGCTCAAGCTGTTCATGTTCCAAAGGCAATTTGGATACTGCAAATGTCCTTTCATTCCTAACTGGAAGAGAGAGCCATTGTTTTGAAACATACAGCTGAATGGATGTGCTAAAATGCTTTGTTTCAGAAGAACAGAAATTATATCAGATTTTTTTGGCTTGACTTTCTTGTTTGGGTGTTTATACAAGCTAATCTGAATCCCACCATTATGTGAGATGACAATGTAATACATTATAAAGTATTGAAATAGTTGAAGTTGAAACATCAGCTTCATATAGAATACAGTAATAAAATCAACACATTCCCTGTCCCTAAATTTAGTGAAGCAAGTCAATAATTTCCAGAGGAAATTGATTTCAAGAGGACCAATCCTGTCAAGAAGCATTTCCCCGAGCTCTCTTTGTCCAGACCTATCCCCTCCACTCAGGCAGCTCAGCATGCCTGGTTTAGGAAGCAGCCACCGTAGGCTCCTTGACAGGCAAGAAGAAACAGCAGACACCTCCAGAGCATTCTGACCCCCTCAGAGCTGGACTGGACTGAAATCAGAGCTTCCCCTCTGTCCAGTGGCTGTGCAGTGACAGTGCATCCTTGTTACAACCAATTCAGCATCTTCGTTGTTAGTGACAGACAGGAGTGCGGTGTGTTCTGGGAAGCTGTGGCTGTCAAAAAGAAGGCATGGACTTGGATAATCAAATACCCACTAAAATCAGTCATGGTACCAGGACACTGCATTAAAGGGAGCAGTAGAGCGCTGCCTAATGCCAACTGGCAAAAGCTTTGCCAGTTATTCCACGGAGTGCCATGAGTACCTTTGTGCCATTCACTCGTTTCTTTCCATGCTCTTAATCCAGGTTCCCCAGAGTGTTTACAATAGCATATCAGACAGTAGGCCTGTCCAGAGGAACTTCACTCTTATGTGTGATTAAAACCAGTTGTTGTGCTGCATCCCATCCTTCTCTTCCTTTGATGCTTCTTCCAACTTGACAAAAAAATCCTGGCTCCACTTGCCAAAAATGATTTGTTCTCTGTGGACATCACCACATTTCACTGAAGTAAAACAGATTACCTTTGATTTTAACAAGAGGTAATTCTGTTTGCCTGAGAGCAATAACAACACGCTGCATTTCAAACATGCAGGTTAATACCTGTCTTTGCCAAAGGATGGCAAGTAGGCAGTCCCAGTCCATTGTACCAAACAAAGCTCACGTTCTCATCACCATAAATAACAATGTGCATGACACACAGTGTATGACACTGTGCACCCTTAGGCCTTGAAGCATGGGTTTTATTGTGTTTGGGATAAGGAAATTGAGTCACAGAAGGGTGATCTGGGCAGTATTACAGCTTCATCTGAGTAGTAGTTGTGAGTAACACCTCTACAAACCAGGCCACCACAGGAACTACAGGATATTTTGCAGGCAGACATAAATTGATACTGGCTGTGTTTGGAACAGATTGAAACAGCACAGTTGTGGTTAGCCTGCTTACTTGCCCTACCTGGAATGTTTTCCAAAGAGAGGGTTCAGGCTGAACATTGTGCTTAGGAGTATTATCAGCCTCTATTCCTTTCAAAGCATTGGAAGAGCAACCCAGTGTATGCCTGCAGCAAAAATAAAAACACAAAATGGGTTAAAAGTCTCTCTTCCCTGTATCTCTCTTCAAAGAAACATTGAATTTGCAGGCATTTCAACCTGTTGTGGTATCTTCAGGATCCTGAGATTAAGGTTTTTAGAGGCATTTGAAGATGTACAAGTCCTGTAAGCGCACTGTGGCTTAGCAGATACCTATTGGTGTCTTTGGATGCCTGTAAGTCTCTGAAGGTTTGGCTTGTAGGAACCTCAGCTTCACACAAGACTACATTTTCAGGATTTTCTAGGAGACTGAGAGCAGTTAAGTGCCTGTCAGTGGAGTCAGGCATGTAGCCAGCCATATTTTATCTAGAGGTATTTCTGAAGCATTTGGCCAATTCAGTCTTAGTTTAGCACTAGCATGTCTTTGCAAAACCCTTAGGGGGATGTAGGCATCTTAGGGATAAATAATCTCATTTGATTTAAGACACCTAAATACAGGTATCTCCTCTAAGATAATTGTCTAGGCCCTCTTTGCAGTCAGTGGAGAAAAAATGGCCATGCAGGAGACCTGCCAGGCCCATGCATTCCTCCCATTCTGAACAGATACATTAAAGATCCAGGCAATAGCCAAGTTCCATTCAGCTGTGCCACTTCACAGTGACTCGAACTGATTTGTAGGTACATTGTGCCTGATTGTTCCTCTCTCCCTCATCAAGTCAAAAATCAGGGGTCTAGGTTCAAAATCTTTGTTTGGAACATTCCCCTCCGTGTGCACAGATGTTTAACAGTTTTACCTATATATACACCTATATGTAGAATATATGCAGTTTGTACTGGCCAAGGTGACCTGTGGTCCTGAGAATATGGGTGGTTTGCCAGCTTTTCCCAAGGCATCTGCTGCAATGAACAGGCACTGCTGTGTAAGCTGGATCCCCAGCCTCACCAAGTAATGGTCCAGCACAGTTTGCCAAGGGAACTGTTGCTGGATCAGCATTGGATGTCATCTGCTCAACCTGGTGCCATCCCAGGACTCCATGGCAAATCCCCTGGGTGACATCTGACATGTCTCGCTTATAAAACCCACTCACATCTGTCCCAGCCTCTTTGAATTAGTGCTGCTTGTATCTCAAGCCTCTCAGTCATGTGAGGATTCTGTAATGTGGGGCACAGGATTGGCTAAACTGACCTAAGGACCTTGTGGCTCCCTTCTCTATGGCTGCACATGATTGCAGGACACACCAGGTGCTTCTCACCTGATTTGGGCATCTAAGAAACTCGTCTGGGGTTAAGGCAATTGCCAAGACTTCTCACAATTGTCACTGAGGAGAGATCAGCTCCTCACAGAAAGCTGCTTCCCTCCTATGATGGTTATCCCATATGCACAACTGTGGAATAAGCCTACAGGATTGTCTTAGGTCTAGACAAGTAATTCTTGGGTGTCTAATACCGGTGAGATGAATTTCAGCTCCAGTGTATGGAAATTCATGGGCCCTGCAGTGAGATGTCAGTGCATTCAAGTCTGTTCTTTCTCCCACAGGAGCAGAACTTGGATCTGCAGCCCCAGCTCTAAAAATCTTTCAACTCTTAAAGCCTCTCCAGAGGTCTGAAGTGACTGTTGTTGGAAATTACTCCATCTTGGACCTTTTAACATTTTCCTTTCAGAAAGTATGGGCACAGAAACTCTGAAAATTTGATAGAGTGCAAAATCACACTGATGTTTGGCTGGTACCTTCCTTTGATAGACAAGATGAGTTTTCTGAGAGGTGCTTTTTGCCCTTGGGATTGATCAGTTTACCAATGAACCAGGGCTGACCTTCTGTCGGGTCTTATTAAATAACACTCTAGTTTTATTTATGGATCAGTATGTGAGTGCATTGCTAAATAAACAAGTGACTTCTCCTAAAATTGGGGTACCATTGGAAAACTCTTAAAAATCCAACCTATAAAATAAACAGACTCCAGGAGTTACCTCTTACTCCTGCTACTGAAGGAACTTCAAGGCAACAAGAAGTCAATAAACCCCCATCAACAAAATCCCCACTGGGATCCAGGCAACTGAGACTCTGAAGCAGCACTCATCAAGAGAAACCAAGTGATCCAGTAAAACATTAAAGTTCCCAGAGGAACTGTATTTGCCTTGATTTGAGGCAGCCCTGACCACTTACCAAGGGCAAGGAGGCTCCTGTTGGATGGTGTCTGCAGAGTTACTCTGCTTTCTGATGTGCTCCGTGCCTGTGATTAGTCTGTGTTTCACCCCTAACCGGATGCCAAGGCAGAGGGAACCTGAGCACTGAGTGCTTTCTCACCCTACACCAAATCATTTCACTGCTCAGGTAGGATTCAGTCCCTGTTGCTCTGTTCTCCTCAGTCTTGTGGATCCTCAGGTTGATGTCTGATAGCACCTTCAGTCTGTAACATGTAGCAGTTCTGATTTCCATAGGCAGAGCAAACCTGGCCTTGGCCCTAATGCAGCTGAGATCAGGAACTAATTATTTCTTTTTCTGGGCACTTTCAGTACAGGCAGCTTCATCCTGCCTGCCCCAACAGACTGCAATTTCTACAGCAAGGACAGAAATATCACCTCACCAAAGATGGCAGAGCACATTGTGGTGATCCGAATCAGTTATACAACAGCCAGGACAGGTGTGCGTACCAAACAGAAAGGATTTAGGAACCAGTGGTTTACTTTCCACTGCTGCGTTCTCAGGTAGATAGATCTGCTTACAGTCAGGCTTTTATGGCCTCCAGCATTTCAGCATTAGAGAAGGTTGTAATAATTAGGATCTTTTCCACCCCACTGTCAGGTGGGGAAGGACTAAGTATCTTCATTGCATCTATGGGAACCCCAAAAAGCAGAGCGCTTGTCTTAGTTCAGCTGTTTAGTCCAATGGGTTATTACAGCTGCCTAATAATCTGGGAAGCAAGGCCAGTTCCTCTGCAAGACTTTGCAGTACATCCAGTGCTATTGGACAAATCTGACATTAGGAATATCCTGTCTTTCACTGCTGATAAGTGGTTTTGTCTTCAGCTGGGATCAAATATAAAATGGGTTGAATCTCATCTTGAGGGAAGAGGGGCCTTAGAGAGCTATATACGTTAGAGCAGGGAACAAACCCAGCTCTCCTTAGTAACAGACATATGCTCATGCCACTGAGCCATTTTCTCTCTTCTTTTTACAAACCAAGGGGATTTGTGTTTCCAGCATGGTAAACAAGGATTTAACTACTTCCTCCCTCCTCCCAAATAACTTTCCCTGAAATTAACATGGTAAACAGAGCCCCTGCTCTCAAAAAACCCTTTCTGCTTGGTGTTATTTTTGTAACTGATCCTCTGCTGGAAAGCAAGCAACTCACATTTCTGCTAAAAACACCCCAAGGGAACCTCTTCATAATAACATTACAAGCTGTCTTATACCCTGCTCCACTGGGTCCTGTGACAAAATAATGGATACCCACCCATGGATTGGTTTGTAATCTTGTGGAATAAAGAAGCTCTGGGGCAGCTGGCAACACACAGCACACAGAGTACCTCACTCTTCTCCTGCTTTTCACCTTGCTTGGCAGTCAGGAGTGGACAGAACAGCATCTATCCCCAGGGATTTGGAGTCAGAAAGAAGAAGTGGCCTCATGCCATGTGTGAATTGCAAATATGGTGGTGGGAGAGGAGGGGGATGTTTGATGTAGAAAGCCAGAGAGTTGACAGGCTGGAGTATTTGCATCCTCAAACACCCTATTGTAATCATGGCTTTCAAATAATGACATTTTAGAAAATAATTATCTTGTGTTTGTAGTTAACACTCTTTAAGGCTTTATTCTGGTGAAGGTTAGAAAACTCTTCTTTCAAAATTAAAATTCTCACATAACTCAAGACTGCAGAAGTGGATCCAACCCGCCTTTGCAGATTGTCCTTCCTTTCTGTCCCATAACAGTGAGTGCACACAAGTGGCCTGATGTATCCATAGAAGTGCAGTGGCAGAAAACACAGATCAAGACAAAAGTAAGGAGGAAGCAGAGTCATGGACAAAACAGGGATTGTGCTACTCCTTTCACTTGGAGAATAGTAAAAAACCTGTCTATCACATAGTCTAGGAATTAGTTTTGGAACTGTGGCTTCTAAGTGTCTTTAATTAAGGCTAGGCCTAAAAGAACAAAGCAGCTTACAGTGATTTCATACATAGGTCTCAAAGGGTGCAGTGCAGAGAGAAGCAAAAGTAATCCTTGCTGTGGAAGGGGAAACAATGGCCCAGAGCATCAGATCACTGAGGAGCCAAGTTGGGAATCCCTCCTGAGTCAATCCTGCCTCCGGACAAAGCTGCTCCTTCCTTATGCGTACAACAGGTAAGTTTTTCACAAGCTAGGACTGGGTTTTCTTTGACATGCTGTGCACCATTCCTTCCCAAGGGAGCTGAAATGAGAGCACACAACCAGCCCTTGGCCACAGCCTTGCTATTGCGAGAGGCAGAGTAGGCTCTGCAAGGAGAGTGTCTTGGTATGGTAGGACAGGAGCTCCAGCCAGGACAGCTGAGGTGAAAATCCTGCACAAATCCATATGAGACACCCTTGCAGCTCAAGACATCCATCAGCTAATCCTCACTTTGGCAATCTCCCCACCTCCATCAAAGGAGTTTGGGTTATGACTGCTGCTGTCTTAATAAGTGAGACTCTGAGGAGGATGACTTCTCTAGGACAAAAATAGAGTACTTTGCACTGTCTTGGTCACCTTCCTCTAAATAGAACCAGGCACTTAAAAAAGTGTTGCTGAGCCTCTGGAGGGAGGCAAGTCCTCACCCAGGGAGCTGTGCCTGCGGAGGAGCTGGGACCAAGGTAAGCCAAGAGCCTGTCCTGTGCTGCAAGGTAATCCTGACCCACCTTTTTGAGCAGGGTTTTAAGCAGATTGTGAGGCCAAGGCCTGGCCCTGACTGTTCACTGTCACACAGACCTAGTGGTGGTCTTTGGAAGATGGAGGGTGTTAACTCATGTTTCCTGGCCACACTTCAATTTGGCTAACTATATTTTTACTTTCTGAAATTCCTGCCCCATCCACCCAACCAGTTTTGACCATTTGCTGATTCCTCTCATCACTCATTCCTGTTGGTTGTGGAGTGGCTCCTCTTTCACCCTGGGGCTCACTACATTATGCTGCATAAAAGATCTCATGTTCTAAGCTTATCTACAGTGACATTCCCTGTTCTAGAGAAGCACATTGGTGAGATGGGTTTCCCTCCATTCCTTTCCAACCCTTAGAAGTATGGCTGTCACAAGAAGGGTGGTGGAATAGGGCGGTCTCGTGTGCTTTGCAGAGCTGATGTGCTTAGAGAGGCCTTTCCACTTTCTCATTCTTTTTTTCCCTGTAACTAATGGAACAAACTGGCCATGCCCCTCTAATCAAAGAAATGTGAGGTTAGCAAGAGGCCCCAAATACATTTCCTGGCAACAAGACAAAAGTAAGTCTACTGAGAAGTTTATGCATTGGGAATATTTCTAGTATATACAGTTGTGTCTTGTTCTCAGATGCCCATACCAAAGCAATTACTGTATGGGAGATGCCGACTGGCTGGAAGAACCTGTTCATTCTGGGTCTGTAACGGAGTCTGTGAGGAGCTCAGCTTCCTGGGGTGGAATTCCGAAGGTAAGTGTGTGTGAGGAAGGGAGGCTGGGACATGTTTATTCGGGAGGGTAACCTTTCTGAGCTGGGAGTCTACTTTTTAATTTAGTTGGTGGTCCGGGAAAATTAGTCACATCACATTCTTCAGCTCCCATTTGCACTGAGGTGATTACATCACCCCAGAGCCTTAGGTAGCTAACAGGGATGCAGCTGTATAAAGTGCAGGCTGGCCCTCTCATGATGTCCGTAAGACAAACAAAGTTGCACAGGAGAGGTAGAAGTCTGGGTCCAGCCAGGGAAATGCAGATTCAAGGCCAACTCTGAACTTTGAGCCAGCTCATGGTTGGTGTTTTCCATGTGTGCTTTTACCCCACCCATGAGCTCCTCACATCAGATCCAGAGACACATTGTGGCCCCTATGTTTGTGCAAGCACAAGGGCTGTTATTTTCTGGGTTTCTGGATGAAATGCCCAGCACCAGTATCAAGGCTTTCCAAATAATAATTCCAATGAGAAGCATTTTGATCATATAGAGTTGCAAGCCATCTTGGCTTCTTGACAGCACTGTATTTTGCAAAATAAGAGTGAGGGATCAAGGTCCAGAGGAGTTGGGGCAAAAGCAGACACAACGTTGTGGAAAAGTGCTGAGGGCTGAGGAGGGTGGAAAGGGAGAGCCCCAGAGTGTGGAGTTTCCATGGTAGAGAATTGGGCACTCTCCCATCGCATACTCCCTTTTTTGTGTCATTCCAAATACAAGTGTGAACCCAGGAGAACAGTTGGTGTTCCTGGGTCACAAGCCCTTGCTTTGGCAAGATCAGACTCAGTGTTCAAAGGGACACTGGGGTATTTACTCATGGAGTTTCACAGCACCTCTGAGAGGTGTCCAAGTATTTCACCCCTATTTTGCTCAGTGGTAAAGCAGTGCAGGGAATCACCTTTCACAGCAGAGAGTACAGCAGTGTCAGAGCCAGGAGAGCACTTGAGACTGCCTGGTGCTCAGCTCATTGTGTTCCTCTCCAGATCCTCTGCTTCCTCGGTGGAATGTTGAATCTGCTTCTGCACTCCATATCTCATGTTTCTGGTCTATCTCTACACCAAAATCTTAACTGCTGTTTAAAACTGGCATAATTGCTTTTGATAAAAAGCACCTCCAAGCTCTTGCAGGCAGGGATTCTGGTTCCAAAAGCTCAACCATTCCTCTTTCCATGCAAAGCAACCATACTTTCAGAGAGTTAATAAATCCGAGCTCTTTAAAAGAAGGAATCAGGAGGAGTTTTTTAGGTATTTTTAGGCAAAGGTTATTCTTTTTTCCATTTTTTTTTCCATGCAGCCTCCTTGGTAACCAGTTAAAACAAATTCCTCTGGACTGTAAACTAGAGATAATGGAGTGCGCCTTTAATCTCCGTCCGCTACAGATCAAGTTACCTCTTAGAAATTACTTATCCTGGCCAAGCAAATGAATTGGAATTGATGTTCTTAATTGTTTTCTAAATTGCTGTTCCCCACTCCCTTCCTCCCCTTCTCTGCACACAGCTGTTTTGCATCAGAGTCTAGTCTAATGGGTACTGTCACTCACACGAGGGGGTGAAGTCATGTGGTCATAAAAGAGAAAGATTGGGGGAAGAGAGGGAAATACCACCCAGTGCATTATCTGGCTGTGACACACACAAACTGAATAGAAATAATTCCTCCTAGGGGGCTAGTCCCAACAATGGACACAGTGCTGTCTTGGGCTAGAAAAATGTGGAGACTCACTGCCTTCTCTGATACTCGTTTCTCTCTCACAGAGAAGGAAGATGATTAAAGTGCTAGTTTGGGACACAGGAAACCTGAGTTGAAACTGCTGACTCTGCGGCAGCCTCCTTTGTCTGGTTTTGTGTGAGTTGCTTTGTTTATGCCTTAGTGGCTGCAATTGTAATGCATAAATAATACAATTCCCTTCCATTCTCCTCGGGGCAACAATGGTCTTTCATTAGCCGTATCTTACAAAACAGCTTAACCTGCTCACCCTCTCCAAAACGTGCTCCAGTACTCCCTGTGTTTACACATATTAGTCTCCAGCTCACTCAGAGCTTGTATTGCAAAGCCTTTGGGCTCTGGAGCATCAGGCCAGGAATTAACACCAGAATCCCATTCCTCTATATCCCCTAAAGTGGGCACAGATCTCAAGTCTTAAGCAGGACCCATCCTCTGAAGACATTTGGCTCCTATAAAAATCATTCCTGCATGTGAAATGTATGCAAACAAACTATTTCACCAACTTTTTTGTCCTGCCACTATATTCCCTCCCAACCTATAAATGACCAATAACTCCAGTTTTGCCGCCAGCAGTTTTCTAGAACTCAGCTGTTTCCTTTTGACATTGTAATTCCATGGACTAGCAACTGTTTGCATGGACTGGCAACTCTCTGCTCATTAGCCCAGAGTAGAACCTAAAAGAGCAGTGGTTGTCCTCTTCTTAATGTCTCCCGGTAGGTCTTTCTTGACAAACAACAGCCTATCACTTACTCTTGTTATAATGTCAGATCAGTTTTCTGAGAGAGGTCAGGGATTCAGAGAATTTGCTGCCCACAAAAAATCCTGAAGTGCCTGCTGGAAAAGCAGCAGACTCTTGGATACCTGCTTGTAATACCTGAGAGCACTGTGTAGGATAAATCTAGGATAAAATGGCAGGAAAGAAGGAGTTTTATACAGAATGAGTTCAAAATCATGCTAACTGCTGATAATGGTGAGGAAACCTATTATAAGGGTGGAGAGTTTCTTTCCCTCTTTTTCAGTAAGGAAAGTATGGATTTCTGAGCTGGTCACTGTCCTTGAAGGGTGAGAATGAAATGTGCAGGTGTTGGGTGTTGTGAGTGAGGTTTTCAAAAGACTGAATGTGAGTTAGGAGCACAGCTTCCAAGTTGTGTGAATCAGATACACCTAATTGTCTAAATGTGGGATTCATTCAGCTGCCCAGTAGCTTAAGTGCCCAGTTCAAAGCTAGGAGGAAAAGCAGACAAAAGGTGTTTAGAGCAATGCTCAGGAAGGAACTCTGACCTTCTGATCACAGCTTCCTTTTGTCACAGGAGTATTTTTGTAGCTGTTGGAGCTATAAGCTGAGCTCCTGTACTTTTTGCTTCTTATCACACTAGCAGTAAGGAAGAATCTGCAATCAGCGTTTTGCTGGAGAGGTGCCAGGAAGAAGGGAACCCAACGTGCTTTTTCTGTGGCAGTGCTAATAGCATGAAGGAGAAAAAACTCATTTATGACAATGGAGCAAACAGCTGTGAGCCTTAGATGGTACTACCCCTTCTGACATGAGGTACTTGCTGACTCCTTGAAAAGCTCCATTCAAGTCAATGTAACTGCTCTTGGAGTGAGGTTCTGCTCAGTGTTAATGAAGATGTCAGAATCTGGCCCACAGGGAATAAATGCATTGAGCAAGAAGGAGCTCTTTTATAACCTCTTTCCTAGAACATGTTTGGAGGCCTACATTTGCAGCTGGTTCCTATCTCCAAACCAGGCCAAACCAAGCTCCCCCTCACCAGAAGATGTGAGCGTGCCCAGACTTTTGGCAGTTCAGCTCCAGATCCAAATGCAGGCCTGATCCAAAGCTGATAGTCTCCCACTGACCTAAACAGACACTTGGCCCGAGTCCCCATGACTTGGGCCCATCCTGACACAAAGCAATACACCACGCACCAACGCTGCTGGCATGTCTGGGCCCATGTCTATATGAATCTGATCCCTTTTCTCTTTTTTCCTGTCTTGCTTTAACATTATTTTTAGGAAAGGGATTGGCCTCAGGGAGGAATAAACTCCCTTCTTTTCCATCCCTGACTGAGTATCAAACTCCTCCGCTGAGATTTCTCCATGGAGACATTGGGTTTTCCTGGCAGGCAGGGTTGCAAACTACTCAGCGGAATGTCTACAGCTCTGCAGCTCGAGAGGAGCCAGGAGGCTGGGCATCCCAGCCAAGGGAAATACTGCTGTCGTCCCAAGAACACTTTCATGGAGACTGAGGTGCATACTGGATTAGAGGCGGCTAAGCTGGGCTCTTGTGTTTTTTTCTTGGTTTCCTTTTTCCCCTCGAAAATCTGAAGCACAGGGAAGAGAAGTCCACAGATGAGAAATCTGGGGATCCTGGTGGATGTTGAAAAATGTGGTTTGTTAATGGATCTTTTTACTTCTGGTACTTCTGGCTTGTCCGACACATATACACACAAACACACATACAGAGAATAACTTGGCAAGCTCGTGTTTTCATGGCACAGCACCAGGAAATGGGAGTTCCCCTCCCAACAGAGAAGATCAGGGCAATGAGGCAAAGGTGGGGAATCAGACCCAGCCTGAGTCTCAGTGGAGCGCTGGCCCGGACAACTCTTACACAAATAATCTCCAGGAGCTCTGAACCCATGCTTCATTGTGGACACAGACAGTGCTGTAGAAAAAACAGACTGAAATTGCTTCTTTTTCATGGCATCTGTAGTGTAAAAACGATTTTCGTCCAAGACATTTGTGGTCGGAAAATCCTGACACCTCATAAATTATCTTAGAGGCGCAACAAAGCTTCAAAAAGATGAAACTCAGTGCTGAGGTCAGCAGGAATTTTTTTGCATCTTCTGCAGTGGAGGAGCGTTTTCAGTCTCAGGAAAACCACCACAAAAAAGAGGCAGCAATAAGCAAGAATATTTCTTGGCATGAGAGCCTCAGTGCTCAGGGGAGTAAGGCATCTTCTATTATTTATTTTTGGCCACCTCTGTGTTCACACATCATCAGAACATAATCCAAGCAACCAGGGGCACCCGATAGCGAGGTGGCTGCTGCACTTAGGTGACACTTCCAGGTCCACCCAAACACTCAGGCTAATTACCCTTGCACAGTGCTGGGGGCTGCACAGGTTGAGCATCCATAGAATTGGTCTGACAACACTTTATAGGTGAGATGGGTGTTGGGATAGGGCTGCAGTACTGCAAAACCACGGTCACCTTCAGTGTGAGCCTGCACAGAGCATGGAACAGTGTTGTGAGGAATGGTTTATGGTCTCTATCAGCTCATACCCACAAGCAGTCAGCTGGCATTTTTTAAAGCTGTTTTCCTGTTCCTCCTGACTACAAATGCAACCCTGCCGCTGGAGCTCTGCTGCCCTGCTGCATGAGGCTGAGCAGGCTGCTTAATTCTCTCACACCTCCCCAAACTGGAGCTAGTCTGAATGAGAACAACTGCCTAGCAGTTCCTCTTGCTCTCTGCTTGGATATTTCTTTGTTACACAGAGAGTTCTCCTACCAGACAAGAACAAGGTGGAGAAAGAGGACCCTGAGGGCAATCTCACACACAAGTCTTTTTGACACAAGAACCTCTGCAGCTTAGTTACCACGTGTGGTATTAAGGTAGCACCCTACTGTCCTCTGCAGCACATCAAACCCCATGCTGGTCAAAACAGAGGAAAATTGAGGTAGTGTTTGAAAGGAGAACAGAAATCTGATGTCCAGGATGGCCTGTGGTTCCGCTCTTGCAGTGCATGGCAGGAAGGACCTAGCCAAAGCCAGTGAGTTCAGGAAAGAAAGACTTTTTTTGCAGGGTGAAAAGTGGAAGAGATGTTTCTAAGAAGTCAGAGACTCTTGTCTCTCAGGAAGAAATCATCTATCCTGTAGCAAGCCCAGTTGCTGCTCCTAACTGCTGCCATCCCTGTCTATGCCTGCCCTGCAGTGCTCCTGGCAGGAGGTCTGGAGTGCTGCAGGGTGCTGGAGTTGTGCCTGCAGCCTCCTGAGGGCTGCTTGGGAAAGGCAATGCCCAGGGTGTGACAACCAGCCCTCCTGCAGGGCCCCAAAGCAAGGGGGATGCTGCTAGTGGAAAGCCAGTTTTGCAGACAGTGGGGTTTAGGGTCATTATTTATCCCCTTTACAAAGTAGCCGTCAAAATTACTCCATTTAATCTGTAGCTTTGCTTTTATGCATCTTATTTTGGAGAGTGAAGTTACAGGGTAAGATATTAAGTGCTCGCCATTTCTGTGGGTGGACAAAACTTTTAGATTTAAAACTTCTCTCCATCTGTTCGGCTCTCTGAGTCCCTTGCAGGATCTGACCTCCCTGCCCACTTAGTAAATCAACGGTTTCTTAGGCATGTAGAACTGATTTTATGGCAGCAAGATGCATTTCACTAGATTTATGTTATTAAACTGGAGGCGGGGGAAGCCTCCTTTTATTTGGGGCAGTCCTTGAGTTTTACAGGCTTGTTTGAGTAAGTAATTATTTTGGTAATGCTGGGGCCTCCTTTATTGAATCGTAAATGCATCCTGAACAGCTCTCGGAATAACAAGCAGACCTTTCCCTGAAAGGCTATGGATTGCCTTGATTAGCAAATCTGAACATTAGTAGTTTACTTTGTGATTAGCTGTGCTGCTGAGAGCTGCCTTGGTTCATTTCTCTGGGACTGCTCACAGGATTAAGTGTGTGTGTAAATGTTTGCAGGATCAGTGTCACAAATGAAAAGAAAAAACTAACTCAAAAGCCGTTTCTTTGGAAACATCCTCTCTGACCATGTTAGGGAAAAGGATCAGATAATTGGGATCTTTATGATGCTTATTATAAAAAATGTTTTGGAACTAGTTCAAGCACCAATCAGAAACCACATTGTTCCACTAAATCACTTTCAGATGCCATTTCAGATACAGAATACAATTACTCCTAGTTTAAAAATATAAATGTTCCCTTCATAAAACACACACACACATAACTATTTTAATTTCTTTTATTTTTATCTGTCTTGGCTGGAGTTCAGGCCTTCCACTGTTGATTTATCAACAGTTTTTGTGCCATTTCTTTCTGCCAGGCATCTCATAGAGCCCACGTACGGAGCAGAAGAGCTCTGTGACATGGACTTTAGGGCTTTACAGGCAAAAGAGCACTTGCACAAGCTGGGAAGCTGGAGGCCCAGGCTTGGATGTCTGTATGCTTAAGAAATCAATCCAAAGCAAAACCTGGAATGAAAATTCTGCCTGAGTGTTGCATTAAAAACACACCCGAGATGCCTGGAGGGGTTCCTGGCCTGTCACTTTTGGTTATTGGATAGCTATGAGCACCCTCTTCTCACTGGGGTGAGCACAGCATGAGCACTGCCCCAGCATAGCCCCTGGTTAAGACATACGGTGTTGGCAGCACACACATCTCCTTCCTTCTGAGTCAACACCCAGGCAACTCCGGAGAGTTCCTCAGCTTCTCTGTAAGGTGTGACTCATTTCCCAGGAGGGAGCATCCCTGCAGAGAGGTAAGGAGGGAGGCAGAACAACAATAGCTGACCCCAGGGCTTGGGGAGGAAGATAACTGATGGAAAAGGTCCCAGTTTGCCCAACAGCAGCCCTGGGGCAGGCTCCTGAGCCTTGAGCTCTCATGGTGCAGCTGCTGGGCTGTGCTGAGGACTTTTCCACCTCTGCCAGAACACCGTGTTGACTCTAGGCTGGGACTGTCTGGGGCATGGCTAATGGAAATCTTTCCTTGCTGTCAGGAAGTCTTCCTTCGTCACTGCCGAAATCCTCGTGAGTGGTTCTGTTTTGGTGAGCCCAGCCGCGAGCCTGCGGGAGCGCAGCCCGCACTCCTGCCAGACGGATGCCGTATTTTCCAGGGCTTGGGGCCCCTGTGCTGTGTTCCATCCTGCTGTGGGACAGGAAGCCCACAGACACTAGGGACTGTTGCCCTAGAATCCAGACAAAACCCCCAGAGATGCCAGACCCCCAACAACCTGGCAAGAAGCCCTGGGAACCTGGGATCAAAACAGGGATAACAAGGCTTAGGGATGCTTGAGGATGCTGCCATCTTTCAGACACTCCACGGGCCGTCCTTTTTTTTTTTCCCCTTTTTCTGCGGCAAGCAGAGGGATTTCTCAGCATCAGAGCAACACAAGACTCTTGAGGGCTGCATTTTGGAAAGAATATATGGAAACATTTTCATACTTTCCAGAACAAAAGATGCTAAGGTTTTGTTACTAAGGGAAAATTCTTCCGCTGGTTTTGCACAGGCTGAGATTTCTGAGTTTCCTTAGCACCACTCATGGCTTCTTTAAGGGGGCTTTATTCCAGCACTGAGAGGAATGACCTTTGAACTCAGTGGTAGCTTAAATGCAGTGTGTGAAATCCTAGCCCCACAGAAAGCAGTGGGGCTTTCTGACTCCCAATGATTTGCACCATCAAGTGAGATCAGGAACTCAGGCACAGTGCATTAGCTGACATTGCTGGGGCCTCAAGGTGGAGTAAGGGATCTGCTCTGAGCCAAACTCTTGGCAGGCATGACCAAAGACCTCTTTTCTTCCATGTCTCCAGTGGCTGGGAGGCAAAGTTTGAATGGAGAACAAAGCCATTTGTGAAGAAGGGATGTTTAGACTAATACATGAGTTGAAAAAACATTTTACAGCAGTCTGAAATAAATCCGAGAGAGGGGATTTTCAGAAGCACAGGCTGGTCTTCCTAGCACAGTGACTGATTTTAAAGTGGGAGCAGCATCAGGCTGATGCAAGGTGGACCATCAGTGCTCTGGATTTTTAGTGTTTCTGACCAGAAGACTGGAGCTCTTGCTGAGATGTGATTACTTTTATGATGTTTTGTTTTTCCAATAGAGTTATAGCCTTGTTCAAAGACCAGGACCGCCCTGTAACTTGCTGCATCCCTAAAGAGCATCCCATTGGTCCAACTGGGCAATACCCTACCCAAGTAAAGAGCAGCCCACAATCCACTTCTATGAGTATTGTTTAGTTGTTACATATTAGTGTCGTTAATCATTTTATTTTTCAGCAAGATGGTTATGGCATTTGCTGCAATGTGCTGATTTCTGTTTAAAAGAGGCATTGCTGACAAGTGTTTCACAACCCTTGTGTTACAATGTACTTCTTACCTCAGGGATGGAAGTTTGCTCTGCAAACAGGAAGTATTTTTCACTAATGGGATGGGGAAATGTTCCAGGCCCTGGTGTTGTGAACCAGAGGGGTATTAGTGATGGGACAAGGGGGAATGGATTGAAACTAAAAGGGAGTAGATTTATATTGGATATTGGGAAGAAGTTCTTCACCCTGAGGGTGGTGGGACACTGGCAGGGGTTGCCCAGTGGCTGCCCCATCTCTGGAAGTGTTCAAGGCCACGTTGGAGAAGGGTTGGAGCAACCTGGTCTAGTGGAAGGTGTCCCTGCCTATGTCAGGATTTGGGAATGAGATGATCTTTAATGTCCCTTCCAACACAAACTGTTCTGAGACACTGATTAGATGGTCAGGTTTGGGTCACTGTTCATCAGTAGTGCGTGATTATTCAAAACCTCTCAGGTTTTCTTTTTTCCAAGGGTGTATACCTTGCCCATCTGATTACAAAAAAATTCTAGCACAGTGAGACAACTTCACCTGAAAACCTAACAAAATCTAGAAAGCCAATAAAAACATGCCACATTTCTTGTTCTTTTCTCTCTTTTCCTTTCTTCTCTTAATTTTCATATCTGCTTCCTGATTCAGTAATGAGGCTTGGAGGCACAGAAAACTGCAGTGGGAAGAAAGCAAATATTGTTTGTGCAGATGGACTTAAGCTCTGGTATCAAAGGTGCAGCTCCAGCCACAGATCCAAATATCACTGGTGTTCAGTTTCCATTTGCTCTGAAGGTTGGGCTTGAGCTCTTCTGCACAACAAAGAAAACTCCATTCACCTATTTGGAGGTGTGGAAGCCCAAGTGTCAGTAGTTATTAGCAGTGGTGGGACAAGTGACACATTCCGAGGTCTGTGCCTCTTCTGGGGCTCACTCCTCATTCCACGGCAACATTGCAAACACCAAAGGAAGCAGAAGCAGCAGGAGCAGAACTAATGGGCTCTGAATGGTGCCAGAATTCCACTGGTGAGTTTCCTTGCAAGCTGCCCGTGGAGAGGGCCCGTCAGCCTGCACCAGCAGAGCCATATTTCATTTGCATGTAAGAACCTGGGGTTGTCCTGGGAGGCTGTGTAAGAAATGAGGCTCCATGGTTGGTGAGAAACCAATAACAAATACCACGTTCCCTCCTACCAAGAGATTGGAGAGCAGGGGGAGGCCTGTGGCAGAGGAGAGCTGGGACAAGCATGGAACAGCAGAGGATGTTTGTTAGTTCTTCACTGCATCTCTTATCAAGCGTAACCAACCTCACCACCATCAAGAGATTGTGACCATGGAATGGACCCACCTCCGGGACCCAGAGGACATTTTTCATTAGAAGATTTTTAAACAAGTCTTGTTATTTTTTTGTGCAAACATTTAAAAAGTACCTGGTTTGGATATTTTTTCTGCAGAAAAGGAAAGCAAAGAAAACCCAGTCTTTCCCCAAAATGAAACATTTTTATAATGTGAGGAAGTTCCGTTTCCACAGCTTTTGAATGTTCTGAAATTTCTTATTTTCCAATATGAAGTCTATTTGGTTATATTTTTTTAATGTTTCAGAAAACCAGTGTCCAATTGAAACATGTGTGCTTGTATATGTCTATCTATACAGTTTGATTATGAGAAGTTTCTTTTTAAAATATTACCTTATTGCCAATATAAAATGTTCTTATCCACTATGGAAGAGCAAATGAATTCAAAATCATGGAAAAAGCTCATGAGATGGAGGACCAGAAAGAAGAGGAAGGTAGATAGCAATGAAGAGAAACAGGAGAAGACTTTAGGAAGGAAACAGAGGGCATTCAGTGAAGAACCACCTAGGTTAAAAATGGAGAAAAGCAGGATGAATATCCTTGCAGGATAGATTCCCTGGTGTGGAAAAGTGCTGCATAGCAGGACAACTGGAAAGTTCACAGACCTTGATCCAAGTTCAAGAGATTGCCCAATGATGGTGATGGCAAGGAGGACAGGGATGTGCTGAACTCTGTATTGCTCTGTTTGGATCTATCTTAAAGTTTTATGCAAACCACCATTAAAAGTAACAGTGCTAAAGATTTCAGCAGAACCTGTGTGTCATGGGCTTTGCCTGTCCTGTGGCACTGGTGAGCATGAGCAAGACACAGAGGCCTGGGGTCTGGTTTCTGTGGGATGGTATCAGAGCTCCTGGATTCGGGATGTGCAGGGAGGGCCCCCGAAGGAGGCAGTGCTGTCAGCTCAGGAAACCCAAGGAACACTGTTCCTGTGCACCACAGGGAGCCTGGAGATCATCCAGAATAGGGGCAGAGTCTAACTTGCAGCAGCACTTCTCCACAGCCACATACCAGCCAAAGGAGGAGGATGAAGATGACGTGCTTTACCCCCAGCACCTCTTCATCACTGGCAGCAAACCTGTCCCAAGGGCAGTTCTGCAGAGCCACCCCCCTTCCACAAAACATGCTGGTGTGGGGTTTCAGGCACTTGCAGGGGCCTTGAAAACCACCTCTTGGGTGTGCTCCAATCTTGAGTAAACACTTCAAGGACCCCAATGAGGTCCCCTGCCTCTCAGGCAGCAAGAGCCAAAGTGGTAAAAATTGAAATAAAAGCCCCAAACCAAAGGCAGAGAAAAGAGGGAGAAAATGCTGTGAGGCCCAAAGGGCTGAGGATGTGGGTACTGCTGGGCTTAATTGTCTTCTTCCATGCTGTGCTAGGAGGAATGTTCCTGGGACAGCATTGCTGTCTTTTGGATTGTTACTTGTTGGGTTTTTTTATAATATTATTTCCTTCCCGCAAAGCCAACAGGCAAGTGACATAAAGCAAGTGGAATTGCGCTTCTGAAGATGGGAACGTCGGAGATGATCCCTGGCTGGAAAATCCAGATCTGGGTTTTGAACTCTCTGCGTAGCACAAGGCCATGGGGGCCTTCAGCTGGGTTAGGTCTGCTGTGTGCAGAGGGGGCAAGTGGCCAACTTCAGAGTCAGGTTCAAGTCTGGATGCTGAAACACACCTCCCTTGCCAAAAGTCTAGGGTCAATCCCAGAGGCTCAGGAGGGAAGAGCCAATTCCAGCCCTTCTCCTCTAACAATTCATCTGGGCACCTAATGAGGAAAGCTGTCTTCTTTGTGCCAACAGTTAAATATGTGCTCAAGATCATTCCTCCATCAAAAGTTTACATTATATCAGGTTTAAATTATTTTTGTACCCTGCTTTCACCCTCATTTCACAAACCTTTCAGCCTATTCTGGTTTGGAACATGGAGAACTTCTAAAGATTATGAATTAAAGCAGGAAGATGTCTTCTCACAAGCTGTGACCTTGTTTCCAATATCAGCTTTTGACTTGTCTGCAGGGACATGAGAGGCTGGAAACATCCAGGAAGGACACATAAAACAAAAGCTTTGAGCTCAAATAATCACAGCAAATCTGTGATTAATCCTTGGTTTGAAAGCTGGAGTTCTCCCCAAACTCGTGGACTGACTGGACCATCCATCAGATCTTTGGAAAGGAAGCAGTGAGGATTTGACTAATATTTCAAACCAAATCAGTGAGGCTGATTAAAAGGGAACTCTGAGAACTTGCTCACATTGTGGGTTCTCTGCAGAAGAGATTGCTCTGAGCTCCTCAGCCAGGAGAAAGTGTTACAAGTCAGTTATGCCTCCTCATCTTTATGGCCTCCACAGGCACAGATTTGAAAGGCATTTCAAGGAGATGGCACAGAGTAACCCCAGAGTCTGTGATTGACTCAGGTCAGTGAAAGGGGAGTAAAGGGAGTACAGTTACTGGGTAGGAAATAGGGTCCATGAAGCATGCAGGGATTTCAGACACTGGGATTTTTTGCAACGCTTATTGGAACAGACAGGCTAAGAGCGCTGAGGGATAAAGGATCCCAAATCAAACAGGCTAATTGGTCTCAAATGGAGTGACTAAGGAACTCTCTCCATTCCAAAATGGGTCAAATTGCATTTTAGAAGGAGATCTCTGAAATTTGAGTGGGAGGCCTGGATAGAAAAACGAATGGATGAACTCATAATTGACATGGATTCCATTATGGCTAATACCTGTGTCAGAGCTGCCACCGAATATGGCCTGCAAATCCAGTCTGGGGGAATTCCCTTTAGAGATGTGACCCAGGTGAAGCAGACTATTTGCCATGAGCCTGTGAGGAACAGAGACTTTAATTGCAAACACATGGCTGGATAACTTTCCAGCAAGTGAAAACTGGGGGATAGACACAGACCTGTTCTGAAACAGATGATCCAGCAAAGCTTTCACTATCTCCAGTGATAGGTTTCAGTGCTCTCTTATCCTTTTATGCTGAACAGAAAATTGTACAGAAAGGAAATACAATGCCAAAATATAACATTGGCAAAAAGAGCCCTGTAATTTTAGGAAGAATGAGGGTGAAATTAAGTTCCTTGTGAATTTACTGTGACATAGTTCCCTGTTTCTGTCTTTTAAAAGGCAGCAATCTGATCTTTGGCTCGCTCTTTTACTAGAGAAGATGTAAGGTGGTTTGTGTCATGAACAATTGTGGCTGGGTTCAGTTCCAGCCTCAGAAGATGTCCTGAAGGACAAGATCATCACCCACTTGTTATGGGCTGCTTGAATTGCCTGTCCTGGTGTTCAGCAGGCAGGGTGAGTGCCCTGTAGCAAGGACATGGGCACCAGCACTGGATCTGACTCATTCTAGGGACAACAGGGAACATCTCACCCCACACATCCATGATTGGGATTAACAGGGTGTGTGCAGACTATGGGGTTAATCTTGTCTGTTGCTTTACTGTCCTGAAGGTTTTCCGTGCTTTGCAGAATACCTTTAGTTCTAGGAAGTCCATGTGTGTTTGTGCTTTCCTCTGGGGCCTGGAAGCACAACTTTATGCATAATGAGGGGCGAAGAACAGTCTGTGTGACTGGAAAAGCAAAGGGGAACATGGGCTGGTGTTGATCCCAAGAGCAGAAGGGATGAGCTCAAGGGAGTTCTCTTTTCTGGAAGTGCTTTTGTTTGTCAGGTGACCTTGAGAGAACATGAACTTAACAAGGCAGGAGACGCCCTGTGGTGGCTGGACAGGAGTGTAGCTGGGCCAGTCGAGTTTTGTTAAGGTTGCACAGCACCTTCTGGGTCCTGGATTGTGAGAAGCAGCTCCTTGGTGTCACAGATGTCCAGTCCATGGGGAATTTGGGCCATTGCAGGGCTGGAGGAGTTTGACTCTTGATTGTTGGAGGTTCAAGTTCGGGAAAAAAATGGAGGAAAGCCTGTACTTGCTGTGGAGAAGGGGTTTCTCCTTCCTTGAGCAGACATCCAAGTGAGGTGAGCAACACCTCAAATGTCAGCTGGGAGGCTGGCTTTTGGAAGAGAACCAAAGACAAGTTTGAACAAACATGACAACCTGCGAGTGCTAGTTATGTGTCCATAACTGCACTTTTCCATGTGACCTAAACATCAAGGTTTGAGGAGGCAAAGATTGTAAGTATCTTACAGACTACTTGCTGCTTTTATGCAGTGATGTTTAGCAGTTCACACAGGCCAAAGCACCAATTTTTGGTCAGGATAACTTTTCTTAAGGCAGTGTCTGGGACATTGTGGCAAAGGCTCTGGTTATGCCAAGGAGTCCCAAGAATTAAACCAAGAAAAGTCGGGTCTGCAAAAACTGAAACATTTCCCAGTAAATATTCCCTTAACCAGTGACCACATGTCTGAAAAGGAAGATCTATGCAAAATGGAGAGGGAAGTTTCATAACAGCACTCTGTAATAAAATAACAACAGTGATGTATGCGCACATGTACACACACTCTCATTCCAGATAAGATCAAATATCCAACACTCCACAGTTGGTACACTTCTGTTTATTTTTATCCTTATGACTATGAAATATATTTTTTCTTGGACTGACAGTTCCAGACAGAAGTGCTGCAGACAATTCTATCAGCTGCTGCTGGGGGTGAGCTCTCTATTTTGCCTGTATCAATGGATGTACCCCACTTTCCTGCTTGTAACTCTTCTTGCATATCCCAGTCCTCTGCTCCCTCAAGTCCTGCTCTCTTTGCTTTATACATCCCTTTCCAGGATACTGGAATGCATCTCCACTTAGATGTTGTGTTGCCAGTGATTTTAGCAGGTAACACAGAGGCAGAGATTGGACCAGAGCCACTGAAGCAATAGTGGGATCTGTTGGAAGGGAAGAAGTGCAGAAAGGAGAGAGAAAAGGAGGCAAAAAGATGGAAGTGGAAGGGAGGAGAAGTGAAAAGGGGAAGGTGAAGAGAAAGGCGAGAAAAAGCAAGGATCCAAAAGAATGACAAATTACTCCTCTGGGCCATGTTATAGGCTGCATAATTTACAGTAAATTGAAATATTGTTAATCTATAAAGGCTGCATTGTTCACTTTTTCTCTTGGCCAGCTACTGCTGACGTAAGCAGAAACTCTGTTCTGGGCTGAAGCAGTCAAGAGCCTTGCAAGATGCCTGGTGCCCAGACTGGAGCTGGAAGAGGGATTTGGCCTCTGCTATGAAGACTTGAGAACTCAGGTTTAGAGGAACCCAGGGAATGTGAGGTTGTTGAATAAGCTTCAGGAGCTTTTAGCCAGTGTTTCTTCTACAAAAGCTAATAAAAATGTCTCTTTAAATCTTGTCAGAGATCTCCTGCAGAGTTAATATGCCTAACACAGAGAGCAGCTTAGTCATGACAGGAAAAGGCATAGTTCTGCTAGGACTTCATATATCCTGCAAGCTCGCTCCGTGAGATGTATAAATATATGTGGGTGTGACTATGTATATATATCTGTGTATCATATCATATATGTGTGTATCACTGTGCATAAGCTAATGCAGGTATCTGTTTTCTCCCAATAATTCAGAAACTCTGCCTGCAGCTTTGCAGACTCCAGGATCTTGGCCAGCTGGAGCAGAAGAGGCTGCCAAGTCCGTCAGGTTGATGGAGCCAGCAGGCTGATCCACCTGACTGTCTGGAAACATTCTTTTGCTCTCTTGAGAGCTTCCCAGCACATCTCAATTTCCTCTGAAAGAAGGGTTGCCCATGACTGCCAGCATCTATGGCAGGTCTTCTTTCCATGGGTGGTGTGGCTGCAAAACCCAGAGACCCGCACCCCTTCTTAGAACTGTTTTAGTCATCTCCCAGCTGCACAAGTCCTGAAAATTTCCAAAATGTAGCTCATGAAGCAAATGAAAAGGTACAGGCTCTTTGCTAGTGCATAGCTGCTTTATAGGGATAGAGGGGATGATCTTATTAAGAATTCTGTGTTTGCCACGATCTGATGAATATGGTAATAAATCATGGTTTTCTTTACTTTTAAAGGAGAGCTTCCATGTCAACAACTGAGCAGATCCTGAAGAGTTCCAAGGTGCGTGAGGATGTAACCAAGGGACAGCTAAAATTTATATTATTGTTAAGTTTCTATGCTAATCTCAAGAGTGATCCTACTGAGAAAGTAAATTCTTTGCTCATGAATCTGGTATTCAGGTGCCCTGCAGGAGCAATGCAGAGACACAGAGAAGATTTTCACCACTTGATCTCAGCATGTGGCTCTCATCTGGTGCTGTGTTCTGTCTGCTCCTTGCCTGGGACAGTGTCAGAAGTGGGGGTTTCAAAAGTGGGGGAGAGGAAGAGTATTCCTGTTCCTGTTCTGTTCTTGCTGCCCACACTAAACAGATTGCACCTTTCCTTCTGGGTCCTCCTTCCAAGGAGAGGTTCTCCACAAGACTTGGAAGCAGAGGCTTGCACAGCACTTGCATTGACAAGTCTGCAGTCATGCCCTGCTTTTTCACTGCCCAACGGATGGTGTTGTCTCTTCCTGTGTTTCAGGCTTGTTTTACACCTGGAAGTGCCATCCCAGATGCATGCTCAGCAGTGAGGTGGAGCCCTGAAAAGAGAGAAGGGAGAGAGATAGGAGAAGTGGAAAAAAGCACCAGCAAACAGCCCAGGATGTCCAGTGGATCCATAAGCAGGTACCATCACTGTGTGTTTGTCAAACAGGCCAAGACAGGAGTGTCCTCACTGGTTCTGGCTGACTCAAGCAGTTTCTCTTCTCCCTGTCCTTAAACGTGAGGTGTTCACCATGGCAAGGAATCTGTCGCTCTTTGTTCAGCTCACTGTATCTTGTCATACAGAGAAAAGACATGCAACCCCATGCTCTGTCTCTCTTGCTTAACACAGACGCTCCCAAGCCATGCCAAAGAGCCCTGACAGCCTTCTTTATGTCTTTTGGAGCACTTATA
The DNA here is from genome assembly GCA_013400915.1 of Pardalotus punctatus. Classification (NCBI taxonomy): domain Eukaryota; kingdom Metazoa; phylum Chordata; class Aves; order Passeriformes; family Pardalotidae; genus Pardalotus; species Pardalotus punctatus. The sequence goes on along the minus strand of VZTX01018668.1, from coordinate 81,056 downwards.
CTTGTATTGTTCGACTTTGAATAGAGGGTTTTTAAAAATAGCTGGTTCTCCAGACCGACTACAGACTTTTATAACCTCGCCAGCCAGCCATGGATCAAGGGTGGGAAGTGCTATTTTGGCAAAAAAGGTGCCATTTTTTATTATTTTCTCTCCATTGGTTTTTCTTTTTTAATATAACAAGAATTCAGGTGAAGGAGAACTGCACTTATAAAGGAGGTGAGGATTAGTGAAGAAGCAAATAGGAGATTTTTTCTTTTTTTGCTTATGTGGAAGGGGAATAAGAATAAGACAACTGCTTGTAGAAGCATGGAAGGTCTCTAATGTAATGAATAATAATTTCAAATATCTTTTCTGAGATCTGAACAGTACTGATATGTAAATACTGTCTCAGGAGGTAGTGGGAAAAAGCCAACAGTTTTCCTGATGTTGGCTGGGAAACAAAATTTGCAGTTCTGGAAGACTTGCCATTTCCACAGGAACCAGATTAGATGAAGTAGAAAGACTTAACAGAGGTGATTAAAAAGTATTTTATATTGAAAACAAACTTTCTAGCTGAATGACATAAATTACATTTAAGGGAGCAAATAGCTTTCTAGCAAGTTTAAAAAAACAAGTATCTTCCCTTTGGTAACTGTGCCTTGGAGAGCAGCAAGCTCAACAGCAGAGCACAACCTTAGAGGAAGCACAGACACATCTCTGGGGTGGCACACTGAGGTGCTGGAAATCTAGTTTATGGTACCAGAATTTTGGGCGTCCTGTTAAAATGAAAATACATGCAAAAAATCCTGACGTGCTTCATAAATCAAGAAAGGACCTTCACTATTTTGCCTTGCTCTGAACAGAGGTTGGAGGTGAGTGATGTGGGCAGAACACTTCATCCCACTGTTTGGTGTTTGGGAATTTTAACAAGAGAAATAATTATGGGTGATATCCTGCCTAATTTAAGGGTTTGTTTTTTAACAAAAAAAGATCTGCCTACTTTTGTGTTTTGTTTTGGTTCTTTTAGCAGTAACAATTTTGTGGTTTCTGTAGTCACCTTCCCAAAGAAGGGAGCCATCACAAACAAACGAGCTACTTCCTCTGCAGTGCTATTTCTGTTTTGGTTTATTAGTGAGCTAAAAAAAAGCTTTGATCTACCCTCCAGCTTGATATGTTACAAAATATTTTCATCAAGCTCTGCCCTTAATTGAACTCTTATTAATCTCAGCAAGATTAATGCAGATCTGTGTTCTTAGGGGTTTCTGGACAGTCAGATGAGGTCTTGCAGTTTGACCTTGCTGGTGTTGAGTTCAGTGGACACCACTGGAGGGACAGAGATCTTTCTGCAGAAAATTCATTGTGGGATTGGGGGTAAGAGCAAATGCATTTGGCCTGAAGCACAATTAATGCATTGCCTGACGTTTGCCAGTATGTGTTGGTCCTTCTCCCATTGAAGTTGATGGCAAAACTCCCATGGAATTCAGTAAAGTGGGATGGAATCTATACAGAAATTATTTTTCCCAGAACAACTTTGCAATAACCAGTGGATTTGCAAACTCCTCACTCTGACACATTGAAATAATTTGGGACTTTCATTCCGTTTTGCTTTAATTGGACTTACCCTGCATCTGAGTCTTCCTAAGTGGGTTGCTATGCCTAAAATATGTGCAGGCATGTTTGCACTCTCTGAGGGATCATGGAGGTTAAACTGGAAGGCGAGGTCATGTTAGCAAGGATATTTTCTTTTTATACTGCTTCCAAAGGCAACCCTGTTTTGGGCTCACCACTCTGCCTTGACCGCTCTGTGCCTCTCCATACCAAATCATGCTGGGATTTGATGATAAAGCACATCCTCTTTCCAGGAGCCCTGCCAACCCCTACATCCTAACTCACTGGTGTTCTGGTACCTTAGGCACTTTGTGGTCAGAAGGCAGACTGCAAATGCAGATATGTCCAAACCCTCTGGAGGAAGAGAAGAAATTTCTTACAGAGCTGCTGCTGTCCATTTGATTCCCGGTTCCTTTGTTTTAGTGTTTCTCGGGCTGTGCCAGCTGAGACAGCTCTTAGCTGGATACCAGCACTTGCAGGGCCTGATTTGGTTCATGTCTTCCATAAAAGTTTTCCATCTCTGACCAAGGTATTTCACATCAGGGTAAAAATGTGAGTAAATCAGAGCTGGCATCTATCCCAGACATATCAATTCCCTTAATTCCCTTTTTCCTGTGGCTTTGGGACAATCAAAATAGGGAATGTTTCCATTGCTATACCTTTATGAAAGTACAATATGTGAACGCCATATCCTGAGTGTATCCAGTGCATTTCCTTGCCTTGGTCATTACCAGCTGCGCAGCTTTCCCTGGCAATTACGGAGCACTGCAGTGGAGTCAATCTTTTGGCAGGGCTTGGTTCCAGGGAAGATCAAAACCCCTAACGTGACAGTTAATGAAACAAGGAGAAAGAAGATGGAAGCTGTCACTCCCAGGCGGCCAACATTAACACAGTCCAAAGGCAACGGGAGGTGCCAAGGTGTCTGCTTGAAAAATTTGAAGAGAGCTGAGGGGGGTCGGGGAGAGAGGGCTGCTCTGAGTCCAGTTTTCCTGGCAGGAAAAGCCATTTGCAGTAATGGGAGAACAGTGGAGGCAACTCATCCTCTCTGAGGGGACACACATTGTCTTTTTTTAAGATCCAGGACAAGCTGGCACTATTCTGTATCCCTGGGGCAATGGTACTTTGCCATGGAGCTGACCTGGGTGGAGTGCAGGGAGTGTGGCATGGATCCAGGGATATAAACTGAAGGTACAGGAATTGCCAGGACAGGGTGGCATGAATGGAACTGTGCAGGGGAGGCAACCAGTACCCTTGGGTGGGTAAGGGATCTAAAGACAGAATGTGAAGTCTGCTGCAGCATGGGCCAAAAGGCAGAGCAGAGAGCTGCCTGTAATGAGCCTGTTTATCTCTAAAGCAGTTTTTCTCAAACCCTGATCCACGGGCCTTTGGTGGTCAATAAAACATCCAGCAGTGGCTCCTGAAACAATAGTAAACCCTGTCTCCTCCCTTCCAGCAGCCACAGAAGCAAGCACGTGAACAAGATGGGAGAAAATAAAAGCTACTATAGATTAGCTTGCAAATTTTAGTCTTTTGTTTATTTGATGAGATATATAAAAACATACAAGCTGGTCTTCGGGTTATTGGTTTTTTTCTGAAAAAGGTTAATCCTTGGACTTGAGAAGTTTAAAAAATGTGGCTCTGAGGGTGCTATTTTTGGAGCCAATTACAACAACACTGAAATGTTGAAAGATTCCTTTTGTTTGTTGAAAGATTAGGCTGAAGCCCTTCAGTCTATAAAAGAATAATAAACCCTAGCAGGATAAAATCCTTCATTGCAATGAGGATACAAAAGCCACCTCACAGCGGTATGTGGCCTGGGTGGAGGCACAGGGCTGGCAGAGCTGGCATTGATAATTACTACAGTTGTCAGTGCCCAGGAAAAAAGACTGTGAACTCTTGCTTCGTTCATACAAAATCTCATCCTCCACCTCCTGCCTTCATCTTGGACAGCATCTGCAAAACGAGATGTGTTTACACAGTGTGCCCAGTCCCTCTTAGTATCCTTCACTCTTGTACAATCCACTCCGAAATGAGTTGTTAGAATGGAAGGATTGGCAAATTCATGTCTCCTGAAATCCTGGAGAGAAATTGAGCTATAACTGACCTTTTCCTCCTGGCAAGTATTGTCATCTGGGCTGTTTGGGGTTTGGGACCGGGCAGCTACTTCTTGCAACTGAGTAGAGTTTGCGTTTCAGATAATCCCACTTAAATGAGTAGCTTCTGGGTTATTTGTAAACCACGTTGAGAGTCATCACCAGGACAGAGGGTTATGGAGCTGTGCCTGCCACTGATTTCATGCCCATTAGCAGGAGGGAATGGCTGAGCTGAGGAGCTTTCCAAAGGAATGGTGGGATTGAGGGGAGTCCAAGGTGCAGAAATTAAATGGGAAAATAAAGCTGCAGGTAAAGGCCAGGCATGCCTTTGTTTTGTCTGCCTGAAACAACACAAATTTAGCAGTGGGAATGGCAAAAGCACGTCAGTGCAAGGGGTGGGACTGTGTGTGACACAAACAGCAGGTGACAATGGTGTCCTGGGTTATGAGCTGAGAGCCACTTGTCCCTGCAGTCACAAGGAGCAAGAACTTCTCAACCAGCAAACAGGCCCGAGGCCTGATGGCAGCTGTGGGTTATGTCCAACAATCTCAGTCACACTATTGCTCTTGGGAGTTCTGTCTAGCCCTTTCTTTCCAAACTGAGTACTGATCCTGCCATCCCAGTCCGTTCTGCTAGGATGCTGCATTACCTGTGACATTGGAGTATTAGTGGAACCCTAACAGAGCCTGATAAAAATCACATGGTGCCTTTCACTGTTGTCTTAGCCAAGTTTCAGTGTGATTAATCACACTGTTCCTGCCTAAAGTTCCCCTCAATCACCACAATTTTAATTCCTTTCATTTAATTTCTGGCTGGTGTGTTACATGGAGCAGCACTGTTCTCATCTGTCAAATGCCTCAGTTTCACCCCAGAATGTGCCCCCACTCCACAGCATATGAGGTGATTCCCCTGTCTCTTATTTCTCCCCAGGACCATGGTGAGGATTAATAAGCAGGCATTTGCAAATCACTGTGTGATCCTGCAAGTAAAGGGTTGATACAAGGGTGAAGTGTTGCTCTGGACAGAGCTGGTGCATGAGACCAGGTCAGCCCAAAGCTGGATGTGCCTTTGGGGCTGTCAGTGGGCACAGTGTGTCATGAGCACAGAAAGGAGGAGCTGTCTTCATTCCCCAACCAGAGCCCATTTATATCTCATGTATCCTTGGCATGGAAGTTTGGCTTGGCAGGTTGAGGGGGATAAATATCTCTCAACACTCCAGGAGGGTGATGGACAGCTGGGGTCCGTGGCACATCCAGGTCTTATGAAATCAGCCCCACTGAGGGGTTGCAAGGCGAAAGGAAATTCTCCTGCCCTTGGGTCTGTGAATTTTCGTTAGAGTGGAGGGGCTTTGGGGCATGGGGGAGAAAAAGAGCCTCTAAAGAAACTGACTTCTACCCCAGGCACATATTCCAGAAGAAACAGAAAACAAGTCTAATCAGAAAGATCCCTCAAAGCGAAAATCCTGAAGCCATGGCCAGCTCCTGCTCACGTGGTGGCTCTGCCTAATGTTTGCAAGGCTGTTCAGGGCAGCTGTTCCCTACTGATGTAACCATCCACATCTGATTCTCACCAGTGGGCTGATGATGAACTCAGGCTAAGTGTGTGATGTTTGGATGGCTGCACTTTTGTGGACAGGTCCTACTTTTATCTGGGTGGTGCTCCAGGGGCAGCCAGGAGTCACTTGTCTAACTCTGACCTTTCAGATTTAGAGGAGCTGGGATTTTGAAGTGGTCTAGTGAATCAGAGCAGGCTGTAACTTCCTGCCACCTCTCCTCCTGATGCCAGCTCAGCACATGGAAACACACACACACAGACGGAGATGCAAGGCCGGGGCTGTTTGATCAACTCTCTTGAAGACTGCAAAGCACAGCCCCCTCGGGTGATGGAGTCAATCACCTCGGCAAGGAGGAGCCATGGCCAGGGAGATGCAGGATGAGTCAGACACTTTGCCGGAGACTGGGAAATCAGAGTGGAAGGCAGGGGTTTCCAGGACTCAGATTAATTGCAGGGAGGGGGCTTTCATGGAAGGAGAGGTCAGTTACACTGGATAATGCTTTGGCTTCAACTTTTCTAGGAAGCTGCAGCCCAGAAGACATCTTTTCCCTGCCAAACAAGGGCCAGTACAATGACACCCTTCCCCCAGGCCTCCACCCACTGTAATGCAATCATTGAAAAGGAAGATTATTTCTTCTGTGCCACACATTAACGCTGGAGCTGCTGGAGCGGCCTTCCCGTGCTGGATCTGTGCTGCCATGGCACACCAGCAGTGCCATGGGGGAACATGCCTGCAGCCCTAGGCCTGCTCCCAGCTCCAGGAATGCCGGGTTAAGTGAGTGGGGCTGTGCCATGTTGGTCCCCAAAATCTGCTGTGCTGGAGGCAGCAGCAAAGGGTGGGAAGAAGCCTCTCTGCAGCTCTCATCCCTATCCCCTTAGCTCATAGTCATTGAGCTCTGCCTTTTCCGCTGCGCTCTTTCCTCCCCTGTTGCCTTCCCTGTCCTTTTTATCACTGCAGTGGGTCCAGGCTGTGTGGATCAGGATGGGAATCTGCTCAGAATTAACACCACCCCATGGAGGCTGCAGCTCAGCCCCTGGCAGAGTCAGGCTTGCAGGGCGGTGAGGTTTTTCTATCCTATGGGACTTCCAAAGATGCAAGCCAAGCCCAGCTCCCAATAACCATCCAAGGGCTCCTGACTGAAGATGGAAGATCCCCCCGGAAGGACTGAAGCCTGGTAGGAGACTCTTTGGCCACTCTCCTCCTGTCTGTGGGAGATGCAGAGAGCCAGGGGAGAAGGTGCCTCTCAGGCACCAGGGAATCATCACCTGGTGACACCGCGTGTCTTTAATTTTTCCACTCTGTCCCAGCACTCTTTTTAAGGGGCTGAGGAGAGGTGAACAGCTGGATGGCTGCTGCTCTCCCCTCAAAGAGCAGCTGTGCTTGCTGATCCCCATGTTTCATTTCAAAGCAAGCTCCTCTCCAGGGCATTCTCTGGGTACATGAAAATATGTGCCATGGCAAAGCACTACATGGCTACTGTGCAAAGAAATGAGATTCACCCCTGACCACTGCCCCTGTGGAGAGCTCCTGGAAACACTGCCAGGCTTGCACCAGTGCCCTCAAGGGGAAGCAGCTGCAATTGTTCTCTCTGTGCCCAGAGGTCCCTGGGTAGCAATCACCCAGCCCAAGCGCTGCCCGTTTTGTCATGTGCCATCCATCAAGCTGGAGGGACAGGCAGTAATGCCATTGTGGGCAGCCCTGGTGTGTCACAGCCACTGGGACTCCTTCCATGTGGTTCCTCGGGACCCACTGCAGGACAGGCAAGGGTGGAAGCCAGCTCTGCAGCTGCTTGTGGCAAATGATGCTACTTTCATCATCAAAGCAGGATCTCTGGCAGCATTTGTGGGGGTTAGCAACAGTTCCTCCGCTTGGACCAGCAGCTTCAAGGCCTCCCAGCTCCATCCTGTCACCTTCACCAGCCGTGTTTGCTGCCGCTTCCCTGGAATGAAGCAGGATCACTGCAAGCTTCCTGGGCTTGGCAACTGGGACGCACGGGGGAAAAAGGACCCCATTCCCCATCTCCAAGTGGAAGAAGGCAGCGGTGCGAAAGGGTTAAGCTGTGTTGTTGATTGTCACATGGTGCTGGGAATGCAAAGGGAGCGAGAGAGGCAGCAGCACATCTTGAGTGCACATGTGGCCTCTACCACAAACACTTCAAAGTGCTTCCCTCAGACTGACGGAACAGCCTGACGCCGACTGTAAATGCCCTTGACACGCAGAGTGGAAAATATCAAACGCTGCGGCGTTCCCCCCAAAACGCGGCCTGTTCTCGCTGGGGAAGGCCTTAATGAACCTGCGCAGGAGAGGAGGAGGGAGGACAGGAGGTGTTACGGGTGGTTCTCATTTAGACCATGTATGGGTACACGCCAGCCCGGGCAACTGGACTTAATCTGAGGCAAATCCAAGTGCTCGAGGACATTTTAAAAGAGACTGGGACATCAGCTTGAGGCGGCTCCATGTCAACATCCCGCCACACCTTCCCCCCTGCTTTGCTGCCTTCCCCAAACTGTGCCAGGAGGAGCAAAAGGATTTCCAGGCTGGAGGTTCCTTACTTTCCTCAGGGAACCCAAATCTCCTCCCATCCCCGTGTTACCTCCACTCCACCATCCCCAGCCCTGAAATGCCCTCCCTGATCAGGTGCTTTTGTGACAGTGGAATCCTCCCCAAACTCAGCACAGGGCAAGTGCCAGAGGAAACCTCCTGGTGACCAAGTCTGTCTCCTGGGGCTGTGAGATGGGGCAGACCTCTTTGCCCCATCTTCTCGGAGCAGGACAGGCCTCTCCTGGGACATGGTCCTGCTCTGATGGGGAGGAAAAGCCTTGAGGATTGCCAGAACAGATCTTGGTCACATCATGGAGTCACTGGGTGCATGCCTGGGGCATCATCTGCCCTGCTCAGCCTTGACAGGCCAGGACGTACAGTCCTGGTGGCTTTGGCCGCTGTGGCTGAGTAGGTGACATCAGCCAGCAGTGGTAGGGAGCAGGGGAACGTGCCCCAAAGCTTTGAGGCCATTTCCCCAGGATAAGGACTGAGCAGGGACCCTGATGCAGGGAGGAAGCATCACATTCTCTTGTTGACCCTGAACCTGTGTGAAAGGGACACAAACAGCCTCTGATGGCCCCTTCTGACTGTGATCCCCACAGACTTAAGGGGAGTATGAGTGTGAGTGATGGCAATGGACCAAATGTACACAGACAGATACAAATCTCCTGCCCAGGCAGATGTAGAAGATGTAGAAAGACAACGCGCCTGTGTGCGGTCTCCTTGGCTCCAGCACAGCACACATCACCGAGAGGCTGAGCAGGGCTCTGATGACTGTAGGCAGGGATCCATTGGGTATGACACATTTGGCATGAACAAAATTGCCTCATAAAATACTTCTCGGATCAGCAAGAACTTGAGGGGATCTCAAGAGGGAATTGAAGGAGAGGAAAGTTCAGACGGCCAGCAGCAAAATCCCTCCTTGCGTCTTGGAAGCAAAAGCAGACAGAGGAGACCACCAAGGGGCAAAAGGTGTAAAATGGAGGTAGAATGGAAGTGTTTCAGGTCATGGAGCACTGGGTCCACTTCCTGAGGGATCATGTGAGCTGGATCACCTCCATCTCTCTGGGAGAGCAACCAACTTTCTGGATAACAAACAAGGTGGAGCAATTAAGAGGGTTTTAATAGAACATCCTTGGGGAACAATATTAAGAGGGTAAACAGAAGACGTAGGTGCCCCCATAAACTGCTGAGTCATGGCAGCACAAATATTAAAAAGCAAACCCAGAGGCCTGGGCAGTAAACAACAGGAGGTGGAAATCGCCACTGATGGCAAAAAAAGCAAACGGCTTGGGATTTATGAAACTTCCTGGGAAGGTTTATCCACCAGTAAGCTCTTGGTGCATCCTCTGCTTGGAAAAGATGCTGTTGCCTTCTTTAGAGTTGTTGGTTTCTTGGAAGCAAGGAGGTGGAATGCCCACTCTCTGATGGATCGCAGGAGGAGGCTTTGAGGGTGACTTGGCTCAGCTGACTGCAGAACATCATGGGGAGCACCAGGGGACAGTGCCTGGGACAGTGGGACAGTGCTCTGAGGGAATAGGCAGCAAGGGAGATTAGGTCTGGCACTGGTGACCCCCCTGGATGCCACCAGGGCTGGTAGGGATGGCAGGGGACAGCGGTGTGGCACAGCCAGGGGCCTCTCGCACCGTCCCCGCAGTGACGGATAAAGATGGATTGATCGCTGAGTTGTAGATTGATGACTGCTGTCAGCTGGTGGTCTGCCTCACCAGCCAGGGAACGGAAGCAGACTCCATGCCCAGTCTCTTTAAAGGCTTTTTGCCTTAGGATATGATTTAGTGTTAGAAAACAAAGGATGTTTAAGGAAAAAAAGCCAACACAAAATAAAACATCACAATTGATGAAAGCTGTCTCTGGTCCCCAGTGGCTTTTTCCCCTCTTGTGAGCCTGGGAGCAGAGAAGGGATGAATCCCCAGACAAATAACCCCAAACCAGCTTCCTCTGTCTTTTAGGTATGCAACTCTCTGGTCCCGTGGTGGACAGGGACTCCATAACCTATTCCCAGGCTGTCTCCCTGCCAGCGAGCATGACACTATGTGCAAACACAGAAAAGCTCTGACCAGAGCTATTTATAAGGGATGAGGGACCAAATTTTTAAAAGCACAGAGGTGCCCAGCTCTAGTCGCTGGTTCTGGAATAAGAACAGCTTCCCTGGGCTGAAAATAATTAGGAGTACAATTAAGGAGTGGAAGGAATTATTTAAACAAAATTGAACGGATGATAATCGGGGAGTGTTTGAGGCTGTTTTGTGAGATGCTGTAAGATTAGTGCTGTCCTGGAAGCCTGAACACTGTTTTGCAGAAGCCAGCCCAGCTAGGAGGGAAGGTAGAAGAAGGAGCGTTGTAGATTTAACATGTATATCTATATATACACAGATAGATAGCATTATGGGCATAAATATGTGGTAGTGAAGTGCATGCTGATGTTAATGATAAAAACAGGAGGAATCTGATAGTGGTGAGTAGCTATCAGTGAGAACCTGGGAAGAGAAACTAAAGGTAGGAGTGAAAAACCTCTTGGCACTAGGGTTAATGATAATTGATTAAATGTATCAAGAAAAGCCAAATCCTGTAATGAGATCCCAGATAATAATGGGAAAATATTCATCCTGTGTGTAGAAGAGACAAAGTTATTTGTTCAACATTTATTTTTCTCATTGGAAATAAGTGGGATGACACATCCATACTTTATGGAGATAATGAAACATTTTGTATTCTACCAGTGACGAAGCCGCATGTTAAAGAGCAGTGATTAAAGTTAGACATTCTGCAGGATCAGATAACTTGCATCAAAGGATAAACAAATTGGCCTGAGAGCTCTCTGAACCATTAGTGTCGATTTTTAAACAAATCTGGGAACTCTGGGGAAGTTCCAGAGGACTGGGGGAAAAATCTAACACCAGGCTAATAAGGCAGTAAATAAGATGGGCCATGAAAACAAGCAGTGTTTGGCAGGACATGGACCCAGAAAGACTGATCATAAGAAAAACCTTTATGGAACACAGTCCATATGGACTCACAGTATGTTGCATAATTAACATCAATCAGCTGCGGCTTGCAGAAAATAAAGACTTTTTACTGTCTGTGATGGGGTAGTGACCTTAATTTACAAGGTGGCATCATCCATGTAGGTTTTTGTGTGATGCTTGGCTTACACTGGTATGACATCTCAAGAACAAAAGGGGAAAAATCACCCCTGTGCAAACCCAGTACTGTTGGGATCGGTTTTACTGCTCTTTAACCGAGTCAGTTGGAGATCTGGAGATGTTGTCTGGTTGGTTGTTTCCTATGAGACCTTGCTGGGCTCTGATTACTGAGAGGGCTGATGATTGCTGGAGAAGCGTGCAGGCAGTTGGGAGAGGGCTGAAGCTCTGAGTGGGCAGACAGGTCCCTGAGCTCTGTCTGTGCTCACCAGTCCTTGCATTGTGGTCCCCAGCCCCTGCAGGGGAGGGAGCTGTTGCAGTGTGCCAGCATTCCCATCTGGATTTCCTCTCTCTAAGGCTCTGGAGTTGCTGTACATACCCATTGGAGCTGGGATGCAGCCAAAGCATGCCTCTAGATCTGAGATTTGGGAAGCATTCTGGGATAATCTCATCTAGACACAGCTTGGGTCCCTTGGCCAGGACGACTCCCCTCAACAGTGTGTGTCTTAACCCAGCTGCATGCAGGGTCTTGTGCAGCTGGAAGGTTTGACCAGCTGGAATCAAGGCAAGTCAGCCCAGATCCTCGGAGCAGCCTCCTGTGCCCGTGAGCTGCAGGATTCGTCAGCCAGAGCAAAGGTGTGTGTGACAGCAAGGGCTGTGCATCCTTCCTGGGGCTGCCCCACTGTTCCAAGCCAGCTGTTCCCAGTCAGACCTGTTTATCCTTTCAAGTGGTGATAAGGATTGTCTCTGTTGTGGAGTGTGTGACAGTCTGTCTGTTCCCTTCAACCAAGTTTCCACAACAGCCATATTGACAATCAAGTGCTCACACCCACAGACACCGGCTGAAGTGCTGAGACAAACCCTCATGGACGCTGAGCCCAGTTATTCCAGTTCTGTTGTTTTCAACCTACTATGTTTTTTTGAGTTCTAAATCTTTTTCTTGAGTGTAAAGACCCCCTTTAGACATTTCTAATCTGCATGTAATTGCCAATCATATATGAACTCTCATTCCTTATTCACTGCACGAGTGGCTTGCAGTGTCTTGAGCAGGTCATGGGGCACAGGTCATAGCCCCTGGTTTAAAAAGGGAATTGCTGACCCTGCAGGGCATGGAGAAGGTCAGGCTGGGAAGCAGCTCATGTTTTACACAGTGCCTTTGAGCCTGGGGCTTTTGGAGATTTGACATTTTAGAGACAACACTCCATGCATGGCTGGGGCACATTCTGCTCACGTTGGGGAGCAAATGCAAGGGTAAAGTTGGGTCAGAAGAAGGCAACTAACCCAGCACAGCATCCTACTTCCCCCAGGGAATGGCCTGGCCTGGAGCAATGTCATTTCTGGGGAATGGTGGCCACGATCATCCAGCTCTGTGGCGTGTTTGTAGAGTCAGCAGGACAGGAAACCAAATTCCCTTTCCTTTGGTGAGCTGTGTGCTCCATAACTCAGGAATGTGAACCACCACATGTTTGGCTGAAAAATGATCATCCTCAGGAAGGGAGCAGGTCTATCATGGTAAAGGAAGGGAACAACTCAAAGCACAATGGGCAGAAATTACACTTCAGGGCTTCAAATTTGTTCCCTGACAATGCAGAGGAAGAAAACTGACCTAGGTGCCGTTGAGTTTGACAGGTCTTAAATTTAATCTGCTCTAAAGGCAAGACATGACCTTGTTCCTGTGTGCCGTAAGGCTGCAGCTGTTTTACCCATTGGCTTTTCCTGCTCTCTGGCCACCTTGCAACCTCTCCAGCAGAGTGAAGATTTCCTGTCTGTGCACCGAGTGTCGAACGTGGGCTTCAGCTGTGTTCCTCTGGACTGAAACCCAGCCCCAGGGTTTTGCCAGAGGATGCCATGCCTTCTAGGACCTGGCTGCTCTCTGCTGCACAGGAGCCTGTCTCCAGGCACTGTGGTTTTTCTGCCTGCATTGTGGAGGTACAGCAAAGCCCCGCTGTTCACTGCTGAGCCCCTCAGAAGAGGTTTTGCCAAGCTGGGTGTTTTCAGAGCCTTCCCTCGGCCTTCCTCAAGGCAGGTTCATTTCTTCCCTTTAAATTTTCCTGGAGCCTCAAGCTGGAATTTTTGCAGTTGGTTTGTCTGCTGTTGCTGCTTTGTTACACATCATCAGGCAATTCCAGTTTCAGACATTGGTTCCTGCAACCAAAACTGGACTGTCAATCCACTGGGAGCCATGCCAGAGGGTCTGACCCCCAAGATTCTTGGGTTTTTTTTCTGGAGGTCTGTAGAATGCTCAGGGCCCTGCCAGCACAAGACCTGGCTGATGGTCCCATGGGGCCCCACAGTTTTTGCAGGCATGAAGACTACCTGGATGATTCTGCAGCTGCAGCCACTGGAATAATGATGAGGTTTTTTTAGTTTTATTGGTGGAGCCAAAGCCTTGGAGAAGTGAAAGCCCTGCCAAGACAGCAGAACACATCCATCTTCCCGGTGAAGCAAACAAAACCAGGTTTCAGGTTAATCGATCTGCCCCAAACAAAGCGTTCTGGTTTGGCCTTCCTCACTTCCCCATCTCCTCTCTTCTCCCATTGCAACTGTTTGGATCTAGGACCTGCTGGATTCAACCCAAAGCCACAGAGGGGTCCAGTCCACTTGAATGAGTCCTTCCCTGCAGACAAAATCCATATCTGAAAACTTGAGTGTGCTTTTATGTTCAATAATTTCTCCTATCATGAATTCCCTCCTTTGACCTTTTTCCAAAATACTTAGGCTCGGCAGGACCTTTGTTTATTTGCGTAAGATGCTCTTCTCTTTCAGCGCTGATTGTTCATCAAGGCAAGGACTATATTTAAGCCGTGCCCTGTGTTTACACAGTTGGCCGATGTGTTGTTGTGAAACCCTTGACTGAGGCCTGTTGGAAGATGGGGAGCGCTCGGCACAGACGGATTTTGTGCTTCATCCATCTGCCAAACACCAACCAGCCTCTGCTGTTTCACAGACTCGTGATCTGACCGACTCTGGCCGCTGTCACGGGGATGGAGAAAGGCCCATCTTCTCACTCAGGGGACACTTCTTGCCAGGCCTGGAGGCAGTGCTGCTTCCCAGTAAAATGGTTGTAATAATGTTTTAGCATGGGCAAGACAAAAAATAAAGAAAGAAGAGACCTCCCTAAAACTTTTTCAAAGGGCTGGTGGAAATGGAGTCATGGAATTTTTTTGACAAATACAAAACAAAACAGAGCCCGAGGCAGAAACCCAGCATGGAAAATTGGAGCCCGGTTAAAGTCTGGCAAAATTGTAAGTGGAGAAATTTCTATTCTCTTCTATCCTGATCCTAAAAAGCTGCCTAATGTCTCTTTTCAGCTGAGAGGAGAGAGTAGGGAAATGGTGGAGTCTCACCTTGGAGTGCAACTGGAATGCATTTGCATTCATCATGGGGATGATGATAAAAGAGGTCTGGAGAACAGAAGAATGTGAGATGCTCCCCAGGGGTCAGAGGCCTTGTGGAGGAAGTGGAAAAGGAAGAAACACAAAGTCCCAGCTCTGGTTCAGCCACTGATCCCATGGTACCAAGGAAAACATCAGAATTCAACTGTGTCTTCCCTCCTGACTCTCCTTTGGGCATGAACCATGGGAAGGACCTTCCTGTCTTCCTGGGGCTGGTCTGCATAATTGGTGGGCAGGTGGGGCAGGAGAGGACTTCAGGCATGGCCACGGCCCTGGGTCTGTCTGTGTCCCCATACAAACTACACACCCCGTCCCCCAGCATGCCAAGGGGGGAAGGTGGGGGCAAAACCTGTGTATGGGTGGTGGCAGAGCAGACCTACTTAGTAAATCCAGGAGGAAATGTGGTTTATAACTACAGGGAGATAGAAGGAACAAATAATTTTCCCTGCTGGGGTCTCTGTCTGGGCAGTGCCATGTGCCCATGGTGAGCAGGGAGGGCTGCAAGTGGTACAGTGCTGACAGTGTGCCCCAGGCCAGGCTGGCCACGTCCTGCTTTCTCCAGCTGCTACATCCCTGGCCAGTGACTCAGGCCCTCAGGGATGTGTGTCTGAGCCACTTCCCTTCAGCCATCTGGGGAGCATCCTGTCCCCACAAGTCATCCTCATGAGGCCGAAGCCTTGCTGCATCCTTTGCCATCATGGACCTTGGCAGCTCTGCTTCAGGCACATCCACACATGGTGTCCCTCTGCTTTCTGCCTCCACAGCTGTGTCCAGAGCTCCTGGCTTGTCCTGCAAGGATTCAGTCATGGCTGGGCTGCTCCATCACCCTGATAAAAAGAGACAACTCTCTTATTGTCCCAAATCTGGACCTGGGGGAATCAGTCATAGGAAGAGACTGGGAAGAAACAGCAAGCTGCATGTGGCCATGGGATATCTCAACACTTCAAGAGAAGAAGCAGGGTGACCCCCAATACTGCCTGGAGTGGGGAAGGTGAGGCAGCAGAGAAGGCATGGCTTCTGTGGATGGGCGCATGAATAGGTCAGAGGAACTGGCCAACAGGGCAACCTGTCAGTGCAGAGGGCCAAAGTGAACCCACCTGAGGCTCATACAAGACTTGGTGGATGCCATTTCATACAGCGTTCGGGTTTGTGTCTCATGTTCAGATAAATCTGGATTGAAGCCAGCACATTGCCATCTGAGCTAGTCCAAATGCTGCAGCATTTGAAGATGAAAATAAATTACTGGTCTCCTGGCTGTTTAGGCCCTGGGAATAGAAAGCTTTTGAAGAATAAAGTTAGGAGCTTTACTTGCAGTCTCACCATTTTTAGGTACTGATTTCCAGCTCCACAAACATGGTAGAAGTCCATCTACTGTAAGAGCTTTTATGGACTCCCTTGATCCAGGAGCGAGTTCCTGCTGCTTTTTTTGTTTGTTTGTTTGTTTGTTTGCTTAGGACATTTATTCAGCGTTGTCCTGAGCAGCCAGGAGTACTGGGCCATTTCTTGGTGCTTTTTTGACAAAACCATCATTTAGTCTCAGGTACCTCCTGGATGCTGGCCGCTGGGATGAAGACAGTGGAGTCTGAGTGCAGACATACCAGAAGCTGTCTGTTGTACCTGGTCTGGATGGAAAAGGAACAGGCTGCCAGCTACAGCGCCTGGACAGACACACTGTGGTTAGAGTAGTCTTGATTTTGAGATGGCAGTGGTATTAAATGTGTGTAAAGCAGACAGACTGGTGCTAAAGTACTTACTGGGAACAGCAATACACCATGGACCACCCTTCCTCATCATATGATGTGGTTCTGTCTATAGGCAAGATATGTAAAAACAATTTAAAATTAATTTAGCTTTTAAACCTTTTAAAAACATATAAACCCCCCAACCTTTTGATATGGGATTGGGCTGTTTTTCCAAGTGGGAAAATGTTCACATCAGGATTGATTTAATTTTTTTTTTCCCCTTTTAAATCATAAACAGTCCCAGTACAAGAAACAGTAGCTGTTATTGATTAAAAGTTCATTTGCCTTGTCTTTGCTGATGATTGATATTTGGTAAGGAAGGATAGGAGAAGGGAAGGGTGTTGTACTTTGGAGAGCAAAAGAAAATGTGTCACATGTTACCTGCATCTTAGAATAATGTTAGTGTTGGAAGGCGCATTATCCCGAAGAATAACAGTTATTTTAAGGTTCAGCAATTCTCGGTGCTTTCTGCATGTGTCTGACTGTGTCAGACGCACCCTCTTTAAAAAGCAATGTGATGCAGGAGGGGAGCAAGGCAACTGCAATCCCAAATGGGATTTTTACGGCCCGTTGAAGGAAAGCAGCTACCCACTGTATCCACTGCGCCGTTTCCAGTGGCAGGCTGTAAAGGCTTCCTTTTGGGAGCGCGTGTGCCGTGCTGCTGAGGGGGCAGCGAGCGCGGAAGGTGCTCAGGGGCTGGCAGTTTTGCCCTGACACCTCAGAATTTTTATTGGGCTCCCCTAAACCCCAAAGCTGGTGCAACAAGCAGGGGGTGCAGGGTACAGCTGGCGAGCTTCCCACTCACAACCCAGGCTGAGATGGTCCGTGCAGGGATTGTGGTGTTGGTTCCTCACCCCAGGGATGGTGGGCATGGGTGCTCCCACAGCCCTGGGTGCTGCTCTGCAAGTGGTAAGTGGGTAGCCCACAGGTTTTCTAAAATCTCTGACTTTCTGGAAATCTCTGGTTTTGGACAGTTTACATGGAAACCACACCAGGATGCTGGAGGTAGAAGACCCCTTTGCTCTAAAGCCTTCAGAGGACTTAGACTCAATGGGGCACAAAAGGCATTTGTCTGTCAAAACGTGTTCCAGGCAAAAATGGTTGGATTCAGAGAAGATGAAATTCTGTGAATTCATCCCCATTCCCCAAATTGTTGAACTGGGGAAGAGGGGAAAAAGGACATGTTTTACTGAGACATTTTCAAAGCAGAATGTTTCTGAGGTTTCTTTTCTTGGCCCAGTCTTTGGTTTCAGGACCTCCTTCAGTTTCAGTAAAAAAAATAAAATTCTTAAAAAAATATTTAAAACATCTGTCAAAACACCAACTTCTCAGTAGAACCGAAATCTGCTTTTTCCAAGACTTCATAATTTGCTGAAAATATTTGTGGCAAATTTTCTTCCCAGCTCATTCCCAGTGCTAAATGCCTGTGAACTGGCCAGGCATGAGCACACCCTGATTTGCAGAGCTCCTGGGCAGCTTTTCCCAGCACTTCTCTGAAGGTGCCTCAATGTGTGAAGAAACTGTGGCAAAAAAAACCAGACCAAAAACCAACAAACAACATATTTTCCAGTAAAGGAGCGCCAGGGTTGCGTCACACTTACTTTCAGACTTTTTAATGGAAATTTATTGATTATAAATAGATATGTGATCCCATGGGAAGGTGGGACTTGTCTCCATCAGCTTGGCTTCCTTAAAAGTTAAAGACTTCATGGAGGTTTTGCTGTCTCAAGTGTTCCTGTCCACACGGTGTTTGTGTTTAAGGGTGATGGGGTGACTTGCTGCTCTCTCCCATGGCAACAGGGAGTGGATCCCCACAGGGGATGGTATTCAGGGAGAGGCTGTGTGATGATCCTGACGTGTTACCCACCTAATGCACCCATCATTGGCACTGGTTTACCCCTCAGCACTACAAGGATGTTTTCTGGCCCACTGTCTGTGTAAGGGCAGGTTTCTTTACAGCCTCCTGATTTTACTACTTTCCCATAAACTATGTGCCCTGCTACTATCCCCTTATCCTGGGAACGCCATCCTGCTCTTCTGAAGCAGTTTGCAATGGCAGGAAGCAGGAACCCAGCTGAGACACAGATCCAGAGCCAGGGTCTCTCCAGGGACCAAGTCTGCCCTCATGTCAGTGGTACTGGATGAGGGGGCAGATCCTCTGCCACTAAAATTGATTATTCACAGCAACACAGCCATGCTTGTCCATGGGAGAGGAGACTTGGCCACATCTGTTCACAGGCCTGGACTCGCAGTTTATTGAGATGATGCAAAATTCCAGCGCACAGGGGTTCAGGGTCTGGGATTTTTCAAAGTAGGACAAGTTGGACCAGAAGATCTTGGGAAGACCCCTCCCTGACAGCTCGTTAATGACTGTGTCCATTACCATTAACCCCTTGCATGGCCTGGCATCATTCCCAATGCCTTTCATCCCACAGCACCAGGATTGTGTCCACACTGCAGCATCCATTTGCATCTAGGATTGCATCCTTTGTGTCCACCCATCCAGTCACCCCAGAGACAGAGCAAAGCAAGGATGAGAGATCCCACACAGCAGCAGGTCCTCAGTCCTACAGGTGGGCACAGGATCCAGGCAGGAGTGGTAGGGGACAAGTGACACAGGCAAGACACCTCCTCTGCAAGGCATTGCCCCATCGCTGCCCTGCACCCCGGGGGGTTGGGACTAAACCTGACTTGCCAGGACATCACCCCTCCGTTCCCTCCCTCTCCAAGGGATGGAGTTTCAGACTTTGCAGCACATCCACCCTTGCCAAATCCCCTCTCCAATGCAGGCGTTCCTAATCATGCATAAATACAGCGGTGGATATAGCTGTCTGTGTTGTTCCAGAGAGAGCCTTTGATCCTGGATTGAGAGCTCATGTTTCAGGTGTTTGGGCAAATCAAAAGTACAAAATAGAAACTCCAAATTGCCTTGTAATTTTTAAGAGGCAGATCAGGAAGACACTGCTTGCTGGATGGGGAACAGATGTCTCCCCCCCGGCTTCAATGCTGTCCGGAGCCGGGAGGCAGCGTGGCTCCCCTTTCCATGGGTGCCTGCAAGCAGGGATAGTGGGGGTTTGGGGAACGTGTCTCAGAGCTTTATGGATCCTGTCTGGGGAGGAGGCAAGTCTGTCTCTCTCTGTTCAAGGCCTAGAATTGGTTCAGTGCTAGCTCAGCTGTCCTCCTGTGGTTTCTGGGACTGCAACCCATCGACAACACTGCAGGCCCTTGTCCCAGGGGTTTCCCCTGGGAATGAAGTCCACCTGGGGAGCAAATCAACTCCCTGTGAAGCAGGTGGGGTTGGCAGCTGGATGGTCCCTGAGCCAGGCAGCAGGGAGAGGCTGATGGAGCCCCCTGAGGGGTGCTATAAAAGAGAAGGCAGGAGGGTATGCCCTCCCTCAGCTACAGCAGCAGTGAGAGTGGGGGGAGGAGGGAGTGAGGAGGGTTACAGCCCCTCACCAGGGAGGGGAGCACCATGTTTAGGGAGCATATGGCTTATTTCCAGTGTCATTTCATGGGCTTTGCCCCTGTGGAAGGGGATACCTCTCTTAGAGAGGGCTGTGTTTGTACGCTCCCTCCACCAACCTGGGAGGATGCAGAAGGGGCACACCGTGGCACGGGGTGTCCAGTGATGCCCTGAGGATGCAGGTATGTGAAGGGGGGGTGCACCAAAGGGGCCAGCTGGCTGTGTTTGAGGCAGAAAGTGTATGGGGTGATGTACCTAGACCCCATTACTGTTTGGTGATTGCCCCCAGTGCCAGCAGTGGTGGCACAACCTGGTGACCAGAGAGTGCCCCAGAGCTGAGCCTGCTGAGTCCCCTGGGGTGAGCCTGAGGCTGGCAGCCAGACTGGATGCTCCAGGGAGAATGGTGCCTAAACCCCTTTGCTTTGGAGCCTTGGCTGGATCCCTAAACCACTTGAAAGGCATCGGGGCTGGTGCTCATGGCTGCCTGAGTCAGAGGAGGAAAGCAGGAGCCTGAGGTTAGGGTAGAGCCTGTGAGTCACAGCTGCCAGAGCTGCTGGGGCAGCAGCTGGTTTTTGGCAGAAAAGAGCAAAAAACTGCATTTGGCATTGAGAGTAAACCAGAGCAGGGGCAGACCAAGAGGCTGCTTAGGAGATGGGACAGTTGGGTTTCCCCCTGAAGGCTGGTGACCAAGGGAGGTCTTGGTGCCTGGACAGTCTTAAGCTGCCTTGGTATTGGTGTGACAAAGGGCTTCCTTGGGCAGGTGGATGCATGGGGCCTGCTGCATCCATGGGACTGGCCCTTAACCAGGCAGAGTAAGCCAAAGTCCTGTAGAGAAATGGGCTGTTTTCTAGCAGTTGTGGTTATTTTCTTCCCTTTGCATGAGACTCTTGGCTGTGCCCAGGTAATTCCCCGAGACATGAGATGCACTAAATAACCCAGCACAGAGCAAAGGTGCCTGAAAGCAGGGACTGGCCTTGCTGATGTTATGGAGGGGTGTGGAGGTGGTCCAGGGCCAAGCAGTGAGCAAAGGTCTTCTGTGCTGGGCTTGGGTTGTGGAGGGGATGAAGGCAGAGGTCAGGTGCTGGGGCTGGTGTTTGCTTTGGCAGAGCTGGTGGCCCATCACCAAGGGGTCCTGGCTGGCTTTTAAGGATGTGTTGGGAAACCAGTGGTGGAGCCTTAGTCTCAAAATATCCATAATTTTATCAAGAGGGTTTCAGGGAAATTCCTAAGCCAGGCTGCAGAGGAGCACCATCAGCCTTGTCCCCCATGTGACACCCACCTAGGGTCTGTCTTGCCTGACCATGGCACAGTCCTCTTCATCCTCTAGCACCCTGCAGCCCCCCAGCCAAGAGAAGTGTTGTGCTGTCTTCAACCCCCAGAGCATGGGATGGATCTGCTCGTGCTTTGGCCTTCAGCATCTGTGATTTATGCTCTGGGCCACAGTCCCTCTGCTGGGAGCACACCAAGGGGGCCTGACCTGGAGTTGATGGGTGCCAGCTCCAGCACTGTGTTTGAGACTTCAGTGCTGTGTTCCCCTAAATCCTCCCACGAGTGGGGAGGGGGGTGTGGGATGTGATGGGACAGCTGCTGTCAATTAGTCCCCTTTGCTAAATTGCTTCTGAGCCTCTCCCCTCCCCGAAAGGCAAGCTGCAAACCCCTCTGAGTTTATGATCTGTGAGTTCATGCAGCCTCCATTAATTTTATGAGTAGATTTTCCTATATCTACTCTCATATATCAGCCCTGGGAGCACGAGGTGGTGGAGGCAGGGGAGCGTGACATAACCTGCTCTGACACACATCGCTGCTAGGAGGGAAGGTGTGTGAGCACCCTGCCCCGGGGTGTGCATTGGTTCTGCCTCTGCCAGTCTTCCCACCTTCTCTCCAGGAAAGCTTTGGGCCTCCCCATGCAGAAATGGACACTTCTGGAGTCCCTGTGGAAGAAGAGCAGCTTGTTGCCTGAGGAGCACTGAGAAGGGGCACTGGATGCTATTGTGTGAGGGTGGGGGACTGCAGAAAACCACCCCTGATCCAATCAGGATGAGGAATGGGAAAAGAACATAAATCACTCAGGAAAGCAATACAGTTGGGAACCCAAAAGGCTCCAAGTCCCAGAGCATGGATTGCTAACCTAAGGCCCCTCTGAGCAGGACCAATTTTTGCTCAGCTAAAGGGGTGTGGCTTGTGCATGCTGTGTCCATGTGGCTTTAGAAAGACCGAGGTATTGTGGGAAGTTGGGATGATGTATCGAACCTGGAGTGTCTGCAGGAGGTGTTGGGCTGGGGACTTGCCATGGGAGCAGATGGGTGGCACAGCCTTGTTTATCTTCTTCAGAAAACCTTGAGACGCTTCCCCAGTAGATAACAAGAAGGGCCTGGAAAATTGCCCCTTTCCTGCTTTAATTTGCCCAGTGCAGGCAGTGTAGGTGCCTGTGGCATGCAGGGAGTGCTAACCATCCCCAGAGCCCCTGGGGGCAATGGGCTGCCTGGGCAGAATGAAAGAGAGATGTAAACCACCAGAGCTCCCTGTAAATTTGTGGGGTAATTGGCAGCACTGCACTTGTGATGAAATCCAAGAAGGAGCTAAGCCCTCAAACAGGGGAGAGTTTTGGGAGGAGGGTGCAAGGGAGCCTGTTAGAAACTCTCGTTGTATTTCAGGCTTGGATTCTCTTTTGCTTTCCCCTGGGGACCAGCTCCTTATATGGGTCCAGCCCAGGTGGGACTTGTTCCCCATGTGGGGGAGTTGCAGCTGGGGCTGCAGGTGTGGGGACCCCTGATGTGGGTCCTATGCCCTGAGAACTGCCAAAAAGTCCTTGTCTGAAGCTTTGACTTCTCAAATTGCTCCATGTCTGAGCAGGTTAATCCATCAGTAAATGCAGTTTAGAGTTTTGGGGCAGTAATTTGTGCTGGCTGAGTTGTTCCAAGAGGAACCCATGGGCTGTCAGGAGTCTGGGGTGGGCTGGGGCAGGTTTTGGGGGTGCGACATCACAGCTGGGAGAAGGTGCTTGGCTTTACTCCATGGTCTTTGCCCAGGCCTGCTCCAAGGTGTTGCAGAACCCTCTCCATGCTGCTGGAGTCATTCTTTTTGAACCAAATCTGACCATTTTTGTTCATCTTGCCAGTGCTTTGTGTCTGCCTCCCAGCTGGCAGCACTTGGGAATTTTTTTTGCAACTTTCTGTTGAAAGACTTTGGGGGTTTTTTTTTCTTCGCCCAGGATCAATTTTGCAGTGGAAAAATCCCATTTTTCAGCTACCTCTGTGCATGGCCTCTGACAGAGCACCCTCTCCCAAACCAACAGTAACCAGACCACAAAAATTGTTCTCAAAGAAGCAATTAAAAGGAAAGAAAAGGGCACCGACCAAGATCTCTTTTTCCTTCTATATTCTGAGAAAGCATGTGAATTACCCTGCTTCCAATTCTTCCCAGAACACCGTAGTAATGTTACAAATTTAGTCATAAAGCTGCGGTTGAATTATAGTTATCATTGTAAAACAATAATAACTATGCGGATCCTTATTATGGTGCATTAAGTTACAATGATAGTAAATCTGTCATAATAACCATGGCAACTCTCTTAGCCACGCAGCAGGGCTCCGTGATGTTATTGATAAAATCTGCTGAACTCTGCTGTCTTACCCTCCGCAGAGCTGGTTTATTGGGGCTGGTGATTAAGTGATGCAAACCATCTCTCCCCTGGCACTCATTTGTTCTCCTCGTTTGCGTGGAGCCCTAAGGACCAGGGATTAAATGCTCTGTCATGGGGCAGAGGGGAGCAGAAATAATGGGGGAACCTGGATGAGGCTGGTGTTTGTAGGATAGGTCCAGGCTGAAAGGAATGGGACATGGGGAAGGGTGGGTTTGGCTTGCTGAGTGCTTTTTTGGGGATGGCTGGTGTTTGGCTGGGCTGCATGGGATTTCTGGGATCTTGGTGGCTTGGAGGGGGTCTCTGGGCCAGCTGCTGTCCCAGAGGTAGCTTTGCTGATGCCTGTACCTGAAAGCAGAAAGTGGCAAGCATGGGGTGGACCCCAAACCAGCACTTTGTGTGGAAGATGCCGAGCCTTCTCTCAGGCTGGAGATGGTTAATGGCACTGGGAGCGTGCCGGGGGCAGGTCAGTGGATAGGCTGACTCAGGCTGTGGTCGGGCTTGAGCACCCAGCACTGAGACTCTCATCGTGTGGCTGCTGCTCTGACATGTTTTATGGCCTTGTGTCATCTTACTCCTGGTCCTGTCCAGCCCCACTGCTGCCAGAATAACCCACAAGAAAGGCTGTTCTCATGAATTTCCCTGACTTGTTTTGGGGCAAGGGAAGATCACACTTCTCTGGATGCCTCTGAGAGCCAAACCACAGCAGCTCCTTCCTAGTTTCCATCGACCTCATGCATGTGCAATCTTACACAAATGCATGGGGTGATGCCAGGCAGGGATGTGTGTGGAGGCATCAACAGCTCCTGGTCCCATCTCTCCCTCTCTGTTCCATGACAAAGTGAGGCCATTTTATCCTAGAACAGACTTTGGGGTTGTTAACCCGGTTCCCCATGGACTGTGTGGACTGCTGCACCTTGAGGCCTGTTTCAGACTAGCACAGCAGAGATGTTTCCAGCAAGTTTCTGAGGTGGTGGGTAATGCCTTGATGCAGAGCAGGGGGCTCAGCCATATTAGCCAGCAGAGAAGCCACACAGCTGTGCTGGGATCTGCTGGAGCTGGGACACACTGCCCTGTGCTGTGCCCATGGGTGACATGGACTGCCTGGGTGTGAGGGCACACTGGGGAAGAGCCACTCTGCCTGCTGGGCTGGTTCTTGCTCCCTCATCCCATCCCCTTCCCTGCCAGGGCTGCCAAAAATGGGCATGTTTCTCCTTTTGTCATTTTTCCATTGTAAGGCTTCATGCTGGTTTAGGAAAAAAGGCTAATGATTTATCACTGTAATAGGGTTTTTCTGGCCGAAGAAAAGCCCATTAAAGCCTTGCTAAGTATAGGATCCCGAGTTTCATTGTGTTTATATTTTCTAATCACCTCCAGATGATGCCAGTGTGTAGCTGGATATTGGACTGTAAGAACTGGCTGGTTTCTGTTCCATTGGTTTACTTGATACTTCATGCAAATCTGTTGTGGTTGGAGAGTCAAAGAGTTTATTTAGGAAGGAGGGGAGATGCTGGGAGGTGCCTTACCTGTGCAGTGATCCTGCAGGATGCTTTTGGTGTTTGCTCTTCTCCAAGCACCCTCTTTGTCCCGGGATGGGACAGCTCAGGAGATGCTGCTCTCTGGGCACAGCTGGTGGAGGTGAGCGAAGTTGCAGTGAAATGAAGCAACCCCAGCTCTTGCCAGGAAGACAGTTGGTCCTTCTGAGGGACACTTATTCTTTAAAATATAGGATTTTTAAAAAAAAATTTCTTTGAGGAAAATGTGTTCATTTTTGTGCCTCAAGTGTTAACCTAAACTCCCCTTAGGCTTGCAAATAGTACTGCTGGGGAATTTGCAGTGCTTCAGTGATTTTATTTAAATACTAATTTGGGTGAAATGTGGCTCAGTGTAAGACATCTTGGTGTAAGGGCCATCCTGATATTGGGAAATTTCCCTTTGGGAAATCCATCTGGATGCCTCTATGTAGCAGCGTTCAGACCAATGGGAGTAACTGGAATGTTCTCATCGAAGCACTGTGCTCTCCTTTGCTCATGCAGATGAGTGGATGGAAGAGGTTGGCCTAAGGGCTGGCATAGGAGGCTCCAGCAGGATGGAGACAGAGTCCTACTGCTCCTGATCTGCAGCCAGTGGCCATCCTCCCTTCTAAGTCTCACTGTGTTTAGCTCCCAAAGACCCTCTGCAAATTTTCCTTTTGATTGCTGGGATCTTTTCAATTCCGTGTAAGGATCTGTGGACAGATTGTGTTTGTTGCTGATTGGAAACTTATCAGTATAATTACACAAGCATATGTTTTATAGGTTGCATCTTAACACTGTTAAACATCAATCTGGTATTTACTGTGAGTTATATTAACTGTTAGTGATGACTATTACACAAATGCTGACATAATTATTGAACAAGAGCCATTTTAAATTGCAGACTCCCTATATGTGCCACTGTGTGATACTTTTCTCTATTACTGAACTAAGGAAAGGGGCTTCAAGTATCCAGACCCCTTGCTGTATTTATGTGGCTAAAGGCATGATGGATTTCATATGTTGTAAAATCTGAGCTTTCATTTTAAAATAATAACTGGGCTCTCCATGTTGCCAGCTCTGCTCAGTGCCTTCATTCCACCTTACCTTGATCAACAGGAAACTCCCAATAGCCAACACACCTTTCACAGACGCTGAACTCAACTTTTATTGTGTGGTTTGGGTTTTGGGGTTTTTTGTTTGGTTGGTTGTTTTTGGTTGTTTTGGTGTTTGTTTTGTTGTTTTTTTTTTGTTTTACCTGAGTCTACAGACACTGTCTCAAGGGCTTTCAGTTCTCAAGACAGCTTTCCACTGCAAGGGCACAGAGAGATGTGCCATGGACAAAGGGAGCATTACCACAGAGCATGATTGCCTCATTCTGCCATCACCATGGGACTATTTTAAGGCTGGGATCTTCCTAGATGTGAAATGTGTGAAAGTGGGGTTGCTGTGTCACCTTCTCTGTACTGGTATCTCAATCAATGAGATGCTGCTTTCCATTGGATCTGATGGGGAGGGAGATTAGGGAAACTGGAAAGGTTTGGTGTGTCAGGAGAGCAGACATTCGGGATCTTATTAAATTGGGGAAGGGGGAAAAGAATATTGGTTTTATAAAAAGGAGCTCTAAATGACTCAGGATGCAATAAAAGCTCCATTTCCAGCTGAGTACATTGGGTTATACTTTGGATTATGGAGCTGGGGGGAAAATAATGGTGTGCTTCTCATTTGGGTGTGTGTGCAGAGATGGGGCATGACCTTCTCCTGGGCTCAGGAGGCCTTGGAGGGAGATGAGATCCGGGAGTTGGAGCTGCTCTCAGGATCTCCCCTGCTCCTTTTGCATGTGGGATGGCACAGTGCAGCCTCTGGTGGCTGCTTATCAAGAAACGTGCCTGTGATGATACAGGACACCTGGGAGCACTAAATAGTGACTTATAATGGGCCAGATAAAAATAAAGACTCATTTTGTTCTGGCTGTGGCTCACAAGTGGAAGTTATCATCTCTCCAGCTCTCCAAAGAGGTTGGGAAGCATTTGCTGTCTTAGCAGTGTGAAACCTTGGGGTGCAGGATGGGAAATGAGGAGGGGGTTCAGGTCTTGTATGCTGGTGCTGTGAAGCCTTAAATCTCTGTTTTGAAAAACTTTCTTCCTTGATGACTCTCTGAGGGGGAAGATGGATCTTGAGAAAGATTTTCCTGAACACTGTGCTGAAGTTGTTCATCAGGGCCCTGTGATGGTACAGCCATTGCAGGCGCCTCAGGCTGTGGCAGCTGTGTGGGGCTGCTCTGATGGGAATCTTGAGAAAGCTGCTTCTCCCCGTGGTTTTTCTGCTTGTGGGATAGAGCAGATGGCTGAGACAAGCACCATCCAACAGGGCACCCTGCCCACAAGCGATGTGGAGAGTAAGGATTTGCTGGTCTCTTGTACACCTTCCCTGTGGGTCTGGTTTCTTCAGGTGGCAGTGACAACTGGCTTCAAGTGTCCTTGGTCACCCAGAGAGGAAAGAGCTGTATGAAGAGGCAGCTCAGGGCAGGGAGAGGGTAATGGAGCAGCCCTTGCTACCATGGCAAGGCATTGCTGCTTCACATGGCTTGGGAAACCCTCTCAGACCAAATGAACCACAAAGGGGGAAAGGTCCAGCACAGCAGTGTCCTTACAATGCCCTTATCCCAGCCCAGGGAAGGAGCATCCAGCTCCTGCTACCAATAAGGTATCCCCAAGATGCATTAAACCCACAGCTTGTTGTGTGCCTGCCAGTGCTGTAAAGTCACAGCCCACTGTGCTTTTTGCACTTCTGGTCTGCTTTCCCAGACCAGAGAGTCCTGCAAACAGCTTTCTGCCTGTTTTCCCCTTTTCCACCCCACAACTCACTTCCAGATTTGACTCACCCAGCAATAAGGCAGAGTTGTTCAGACTGGTGAGGAGCAGGAGGTGGTGAGCAGAGTGATGCTGGGGATGTCCCCACTGCGGACAGGCTGATGTGGGAGTGCAGCATCCAATGCCCAGGAGCCTGTGCCTTCATCCGTTTGGGGTTTGAATCCCTGGATGCTGCTGGGGCTGGGAAGGGACGCTGGACTGCTCTGCCTTCTGCAAAGCACAGCCTGGGGCATCCCCATAAGCACAGGCAGGTGCTGTTTGCTCTCAAGGCAGAAATAAAGTTGGTGAATCGAGGGGATTTTACTGCCTTAAAGGAAAAGCTGCTTCCCTGCACCTTCCTCTCTGGAGAAGCATTAAGGTGCAGGGGAACAGGACCTGCTGGCTGGGCTGCAGGGTTAGGCATTACCTGCCAGCCCTGA
This sequence comes from Pardalotus punctatus, assembly GCA_013400915.1. NCBI lineage: Eukaryota > Metazoa > Chordata > Aves > Passeriformes > Pardalotidae > Pardalotus > Pardalotus punctatus. Next base: position 53,074 of record VZTX01018668.1, on the reverse strand, counting down.
GGGGTTGCTGATTTAATATTTTTTACATCTAATAGGAGTAAAGAAAGGCAAATAGTCCATGAGGAGAGTCCCACAGCATAAATTATTGGAATAACAGATGGAAATATTATATTTTTTGAAACATTTTTGCTGCAGAGCTGCTTCTTTGAAGTGTGTTTGAGCAGAACACACCGTGCCAAGAAGAGGGGGGAAAATTATTCGTGTCAGCAGGGCTGGAAGCTCGGGTGTCTCAGATGCTGCAGAGCCCCAGCTCACTGGACCACTCACCCTTGCCAGGGAGGGCATGAGGGTCTAGCAGAACCTGTCCACTGCAGACAAACCCACCAGCTGTGCTCAGGTGAGATGGTGAATATGGGGTTTTCCAGAGCTGTTAATGTCCTGTGCTCACTCACAGCACTGCCTGACTACATTTGCACTTCTACTTTTTTCTCCCAGATGATGAATGATTTTGGAGAAGGGAAGAGGATTAAGTGTTTATGGGATTTTTCTCCAAAAAGTGTAAGAGTCTAGGTTTTCCTTCCACCTGATGCTCTTCTCAGAATGAAAAATTCCATATGCAGTCAATTATGGGAAAGTTCAAGAGGGAGTGGGCACCCCCAGGGCTCTGCCTGGAGATGTGGCATTAAAGAGGAGGCTGTGAGGAAGAGGTGAAGAAAATGTTGACGGAGACAGGTTGCAAGCATCCAGCACCACTGCAGGAATGGGCAGAGAGCTCTTCAACGGGGGCAGTGCCCCATTGCCCATCTCCTGCCAGGGTGGCTCTGCACGCCTGGGGGACACCCAGCATGGAGCCAGGCTCAGGGCAGGGAAGTCTTATCTCCAGTGGGCACTGAGGGCACAGCTTGGTCTGCCCTGTTAGCAGGGAGAGGTTTAGGTTGGAGGAAGCTCCCTTCAAAGCATGCAGGAATAAAAGAAGTCAGGCAGAGTGACAAGGCTCCCAGCTCTGTTGAAGGGGCCCCTTTGGGTGAATAAACACTACTGTGATCTGCAGGAGCTTTTCTTGAGCCCTGACTGTGGAGGAACGTGGCTCTTAGTGCTGGGCTGATAGGTTTGCTCCTGAGATGCTGGTGGAGGGCTGCAGCACACCTGGGTGGTCCTGACCTCAAAGCAGATGTCCTGGGAAGATTGTCCTATAGACACAGCATCCTCCTGCTTGCAGGTGTGTGCTCAGTGCCTGCTGTCCTGGGCATGGACAGAAGAGTCACTGGCAGAAGAGTGGCTGTGTGCTCTGCACCAAGTCAGGAGGGAAATGGGGTCCCTGTGGGGGAGAGGGACAGGGCAGTGCCTTTTCTAGGTTGTGCTGAGTGGGGAGGATGGTTGTGCTGGGTGCAGAGAAGCTGCATTACTCTGGCTTATCCCCAGCTCAGCCTGGCCAAGCAGGACACTGGCACTCCCCAGAGAAGTTTTTATTCCTCTTAGCAGAGAGATGTGACTGTCCTTAGAGCTGCCATGTGCTTTGGGGAAGTGGAAATATGTAGGCCCCAAAGGATGCTGTGCCTCCGAGGGATTAGCAGGAGAGGCTGGCTTTGTGCTGGTGAGTTTCCTGAGTTGGTCTGGCTGTACGACATCAGGATGAGCATATGTGGGTCCTCTCCATCATGCAGCTTCAGCATGTTTTCCCTTCACAGCAGGGAGCAGCACTAGCTGCTGGGGGCCGTGCTGTGACAGCAGGCTGCACTGCCATCCCGTACCTGTTTGATCTCATGGTGCAAAGACGTGTGTGTTATGAGCTTGTGATAAAGTTCCTGTGATAAAGCAGTGAAGATGTGACAGCTCCAGCCAGGCCCCCGCCCCAAGCCTGTGCTCTGGGATGCAGATGTTGGCTGTGCCACTCCACACGCTGCTGGTGGATGGTCCCAGCAAAACTTTGCCAAGAAGAGTATTTAGGACTTGCAGAGGTATTTGGAAGTTTGTTTCCTTTCTGATGGGAAGTGAAGTTTGTGGTGCTGTAAGGTGCTCTATGGCTCTCCCTGAGGGGAATCAGGGCATGAGAGCTGCTTGCTGAGTTGTGCCAGCAAGGCAGCCCCACATCCTGGGTCCCCTTGTCCTTCCAGGGGGTAGACGGAGGAGCCTGAGGATTGTGAGCAGTTTCCATTCCTGGCCTGGGCTGTGATGCTTGTTAGCAAAGGCTCTGCTGCTTCAGCAAGGAGACTTGATTGGGATGAGGCTGCTGAATGTGTATTTGCTCAGGGCTCTCCTTTCCTGCTGTGACAGCATTCCCCCTAAGGAATGGGGAAACTGAGTATCGGGCCACCAATGTCCCTGCATTGCCAGTGGGTGTGGAGCAATGTCACCTGTGTGTCCTGCCTTTGGCCCAGTGCAGAGGAGTGGCTGGACACAGCTCTGCTCTAAAGCAGCCTTGGTCTTCCCACTGAGCTCTCAGGCAGCTGGAGCTGGCTCTGCTTCCACCGGCCTGATGGCAGTTCCGCTCCTAATAAGTTAATCTGATGGGTTTTGTCATGAGCAAAACAAGAAATCACGTTTTTAATAATAAAAAAAGGGTCCTGCATCTTGTTAACATCTGGAGTTCAATCATTTCTCTGCTCAAAACTGTGGAATGCTTCAGCACAATATAAATCTTGCCACTTGCTGTACATGGGCTCCAGATGGGGAGGGAGAGTTCATGTTCACTTGTAACCCAGATGGGTGCTGGTGGCTCTGACTGGAGCCTCCACAGCATGTGGATCCCCGGCTCCCACGCTGGGTGAGAGTGCTGAGCCCCCCAAACAGGCTTGGCATGGCAGGGTTGTATCCCAGTGCCCCTCTGGAGAGGTGGGATGTCTCCCCACTGCCTAAAAGCTTGTGCCAAAGGCTTCTCAGAACCATGGAGTGATGGAGCTGCAGCCAAACACTCCCATGGGGACAAAGCAAAGTTCAGGTTGGGCATCTCCACTGGGTGATGGATGCCAGTGGCAGGGCTGGAGCTGTGTCCCCTGGCAGCACCCAGTGCCCTGCTGGGGTGATGGGACCCCAAGCCCCCATGGGCTCATGTTCTCTGCAAGTATCACCACCTTGTTTTGCACCCAGGTCACTGATAAATGCCTTAAATCCTGGAGCAGAGCTGTGGGGTGCCTGGCTGGTAACCCAACATCAGGCTGAAAACAAAGCATTTATCCTTGCTCTGCTCCTTTGCCAGCCTCTAATCCGGACCAGTTCCTTCCCTTTTACACAACAACTAATTTCCTTACTAATCCCGGGAGGTAGAGTTTTCTGAAAGTCTGAGTGTACCCATCACGCCAGGAATGTTTTTAACGAAAGCAAGAGAATTTATTCTCTCTGGAAGTTTAATTTTTACCAAAAAGAAAATTAAATTTCTTTTTTTTTTTTTTTTTTTGTTTAAACCAAGATTTGTGCAGCTTGACACCAAAACTCAATGGGGTTTTTTCTAAGGTTTTTTGACTTTTCAGACAAATTTCCACAAAAATATTTTCTGGGTTTGTTTTTTTTTGGGGGGGAGGTTGTTTTGGCTGGTTGGTTGAGGTTTTTTGTTTGTTTGGGGTTTGTTTTGTTTTGGGTTTTTTTGTTTGGCTTTTTTTGTTTTCTGGTTTGGGTTTTTTTCTGGGCGGTGGTTTTAGGGGGTTTTTTGGTTTTGTTTTGTTTGTTTGTTTTTTGTTGGTTTGGTGTTTCTTGTTGGTTATTTTTTGTTTGCTTTTTTGTTGGTTTTTCTTTTTTTTTTTTTTTTTAAAGCTGCCTTTGACTGAAAAATTACCTGCTATGAACTGTTTAGATGGAAATTTTTCAAGCAATAGTCAGGGTATTGATGTGAGAAAGGTAGTAGTAGAGCTGCAGGCAGGAATAGGAAATATGTGCTCAGAGACTTGGGGAAGGCCTGTGCTGCTTGTGGGTTTGTTGGTGCTACAGGTGAGGTACAGCAGTTGGCTTCTCCATGTTTTTAGGGGTTTTGGGGATGTCTAGAGTGGAAACATCACAAGCAGGCTGGAGATTGGGTTTTCTGTGATAACATAAAGGTTTACAAGCACTAATACACAAGGTGTGTGCCTGAATCTTTTCAGGAAAGCCACTAGGAATGTTTTTGTTGGGATTTTTTTAAGGTATGTATGCACTTCGAGACCCTGCCCACAAAACTAATCTCTTAATTTCCATTAAAAACATTGTTTGCCTAAATACCTTCTGAGGCTCAGGGTTTGCCTGCTGATATCTAGGTCTTATCTGTTCCTTCAGGCATTTAGATATCCTTAAACTGGCTGGCTCTCAGTTCTCAGTCGCTTCAAAGGGGACAGTAGGGATGTGCCTGCTGGTTTTCCTAAATAGAGATGTTTTACTGGACCAGGGTTGGATCACCATTCTCAGCGTGGCTCTGATGGATGACCTACTGCTCTGACAACCCCCGTCCCCCAGTTTCCATCACGGCCTTATTTATGGGGAAATAGAGTCCAGGCATATGAAAATAATTTTTCTTTTTTATCAGTTTGGCTGGAAAACTCAATCTGCTCCGGTGTGAATTCAGGGATGCTCGTAGGCAGCTCTTGGTCAAGAGGACAGCAGTGAAGTGAGGGTCTTGAGGCTGGGTTGCTGCAGAAAATCATAGAATATCCCATGTTGGAAAATTCCCATAAAGATTATCAGGTCCAACTCCCTGCTCCTTGCAGGACAACCTCAAACTAGTGTGCTTCATCCTGCTGTGTTTGTCAGGTGATCTGGAGAGAGTTTTTGGGATCCACATGAGCTGAGATCACCTGTGGGTTTTTAAGCAACGTGTTTCCCTGTGTCAGGCCAAGTCTGCAGAGGAAGATTTCAGGAGCTGCTGTGAAACATGGAGCTGTTCTTAAGGAGGAGAGGTGATTATTGGCATGGACTGATGCTGGGGTGATGGTAAGGAAGGAATGTGTGTCCCTGCCTCAGGTGTTGGGAGGCTCTGGAGGTGCATGAGGAGGCAGGTGTTGGTTGCCAGTGCAGCCAGACTGATATGTTAGCCTTTGAAACTCCTTTTTCCACCCAAGAAGGCTTGACTTGTCACAAAATGAATGTTTCCACATAAAAAGTCTGGCCTCTTTTCAAAAAAAGCCCCAGTTTTAACTGAAAAACCCAAAAGAACCGAACCAGAAATTAGAAGATTTGGGCTGTTAAACACTGGATTCCCAGTAATTTTAAAAAACTAAAAAAAATTAAAAAAAAAAATCAGGCTGAATTGTTTTGGTTTTTGTTCCCAGGTTTTTTTCCCCTTGGGAAACAAACTACCCTTGATTTGACAGAGGAAGAAAGAGACAGGCAAAATAAATCCATGGCAATCTCTGCTAAGCTGGTTTGGGAAGCGGGGGTAATTATTCCTTCCTAACCTCAAAATCAGAGATCTGGTAGCCCCAAGTAGCAGCAGGATGCTCACCCAGCCACTGGGTGAGATCCTACAACTGTTTCCCAGGAGCCCAGGACTCCCACCAAACCTCTTTAACCGTTTTAGCTGGGAAAGAACAGGGAGAAGATGGATTGGAAATCATCTCCCTTGGATCAAAGCTACTTGAGGCTTCAGAAGTAGGCGTGAAAGTTTTATCTCTGGCTGCCCCAGTGTGGGTTTGTTGTTGCTGACCAGGCTGTGGCTCTTCCATGCTCTGATAACCCAGTGAGGAGGAAGGGTGCCAGCCTCTTCCTCAGCTCTTGTAATGGAGATGCAAAATGAGACTCCTTCAGTTTGCTTTTCCCCTTGTCCATGGTTGAATATCTGTAGATGTTGTTTGCTAAACAAGAGCGCCGGTGGCAGAGGAATTAGAAGAAATCCCTTCTTAATTGGAAACAGTGAGTCTGTGTATTTTTTCAGTTGTCTATTTTGGGCCTTGTAAAATTAAAGTTATTAACTGTAATGCAGTGGTTTCCAGATTCCCACAGCCCTTTACAATAGCAGGGAAATTCATCCCAGGTCACTGGGAGCCTTTAATGAATACATTAAGGCTTATTATTAAAATAAAGTACTTGCAGCTTTATGGGAGACATCTGGCAAGGCTGCTTGTCTCTCTGAAGGCTCCCTGAGCGTCCTCTCCCAGCGTGCACCACGTCAGGCCCGGCAGAGGCTTTCAGGAGCTGTTCCCCGCACAAGGATTCCCACAGGAGGCTCTGGAAGACACAGAGTGCCTTTGCTGGATGTGATGGAGAGCGGTTGTGCCAGAGCTGCCCCTGGGGTGGCTCCGGTGATGTTTCTGGAGCCGAGCAGGCGCTCGCTGGTGCTGCAGGTACGGCCGTGAGCCCTGCTGGGATGCTCCGGCTCGGCAGAGCCGGCTAAAGCTGCCTCATTCAGCAGTGTGATGTGCAGGCAGAGCTGAGCTTGGGCTAACCCCGGGCAGGAGAGCAGAGTCTGGGCAGAGCCAGCTGGCCTGGCTGCAGGCAGGTCAGCCTGGAGCCAGCTGCTGGCCAGCTGTGCTTGCCCAAAGCAGGGCGCTGCAACTGATAAGCGGCTTCGTATCAATCGTGTGGCTGCACCCACACAACACTGCACCGCCACATCATACAACAACTGCTCGGTGCTGCACGAAAAGCTGGGAGCCAAATCCTTGGGGGCTCGGGACAGAAAGTTGCCCGGGCTCCCGGGCTGGCACTGCTGGGAGCAGGTACCGTGTTTGCGTGCTGCCGAGAGCAAAGCGCGGCTGTGAAGGGTCTGGAATGGTGTGTGATCTTATCGCTGCTTTATCTCTATCCTGCTCTGATCCCGGCACAAAGCGGGGCCACGTGGCAGTAATTGTGTTAGGAAAACAAACTAATCTCCGAAGGGACAGAGAGCAGCTGTTGGGCTATCGGTGCTATCAGGGAAAGGGATGTGGCCTGCCAGCTCGCAGCGCTGCTCTGCTGGAGCAGGGGCCAGCCAGGGGATGGAGGGGGCAGAAAGGGAAGGAAAATTAAGTTAGGGCTGCCAGGTGGGACTCAACGTCATGGCATTTGCCGAGGAACTCTTTGCTTGCCAAAATGTTTGTGAGACACGGTCTGGCAGATCAGGCGTGGGAATGGGGAGAGCCAGGTTTAGCCCTGGCAGATCCCTTATCACCATCTTCCCGATGTCTCCTCTGTGCTCCTTGTCTAGTTTGGCAGCAGGTTTGAAGAGCTTCCACTTAATGTGCCCCCTGCAAAGAGTGGTCTGTGCCCCAGGCACCCCAAAACCTGATGCTGACTGCAGCTTGCCCACCCCAGGGTTGGGCTGCCCTCCTTCACTGCCCTCTTCAACCCAGTCTGGTGACTCCAGAAGGGGGTGCAGGGGCCAGACCACAACAGTGTGCTGGGGAGGTGGACGAGGTTCCTGGAGATGCATGTGGAGATCAGGCTGAAGCAGGAGGAGCCTTCCTTGCAATATTGCCCCAAATTTGCAAGGACAGGAAACACACAATGGTCAGGCTGGTTTTGTGAGCTGGTTATCTCTCCAGTGAAACCATTGGCAGGAAATGAATTACCATGATCCTACAACTGTTGTGCTTGGCCCTCCCCACACCTCTCTTCTCTGCCTGGATCTCTAGCCCAGGAACTCAGCCATTGTCATGCAGGGAAACACGGGATCCTCTCCCAACTCGTAAGTGTGAGCATCTTTGGGATGGTGGAAGGTGGGGAGGAGAGCAAACGGCAGAGGCAGGTCAGCCCCACAGGTTGCACATGTGCCTCCTCTCCCCAAAAAGCTGGATCAAGCCCCTGGTTTTGAATAACGCCAAACCTGAGGAAGGTTAAAATCTAGCTCTGAAGTGTCTGGCTCTGACCCAACACAAACATTGTTGTTTCTAGATTATATGTTTAAGAGAAAAGAAAATCCTATCATTAAGTAATGGCAACAAGACACACACTTGTATTTAGTCTGTCCTTCATCCTCTACTGAGGCTCCATTTGAGATGGACTTGAAAAATTAAAAAAAGGCCAGAATTACACAGCTCCCAGAAGTATTCCTGAAAATAAATTTTTGCCGTGTTCCTCCCCAGCAGTTAATTAAGACTTCTATTAAATGCTGACAGGAACTTGATAGTGTTATATGTTGCAGCAGGCTCTGTTCATGGTGTTATAATTATGGCAATAAAACAGCTTCCATTATAGTCCTTTTCATAAGCTTATAACTTCTGAAAACATTCACTTTTCACGCTGAAATTTTTGCATGCCTGGCCTTAACCAGGTGGGAATTTTTATTTTTTTTTTGACTGAGAAAAAAATCCATGTAGTCCTTTTTGAGTTATGGGGGAGAAAATATGATTTTTTTTTAAACTTGAATATAGGTGAGGGGGGAAAAGGTAATGACATCATTTTTTTAAGAGATGGATAGCAAAAGCCTGCGATACCTGATGCTTGCTTTGAAAATGGATAGGCTGGGCTTTGCAGAGTGCCTGAGGCATGTCCCATCAAAAAAAAAATTCCTATCTGACTTAAAAGCCTTGGTGAAGCCAATGGCAGAGCTCTGAGAGGATCCACATGTCACCCATGAGAAGTGACTCTCGGTTGCAGGTTAAAAATAGAGATTGGTAATTAATAACTCTTCCCTTCTGGCAACATTTTTGAGGTACTGACAGTATTTCTCATCTCTCGTGGGGATGAGGAGTCAGTTCTGAAAAATTTTGTGAACTAGAAAACCAAAGGGTAAGATCTTTTAAGGTCAATGAAAATATTTTTCTTTGATAATTTCAAGCTTCCTGTTTTGATAGGATTTTTTTTTCCTATAAGCAGCTTAATTCTGAAGAGAGAAGACCTTTTCAACTAAAGCCCTGGGATGTGTCACTGAAGGAAATGTAAAAGCCAAACATTTGGACAATTTAGAAAAAAGTTTGAAGTTTTTTCCAAGTTGAAACAACTGTCCAAACCACCCTTGCCTGCAGAAAGTTAAATGGGCATTTTCCCACCATTCCCCTTCCCAGGCCCATTCCACAGGGATTTTCCCAGCTGGCCTGTTGGATGGTAGACATATACAGGAATGGGGCAAATGAGATGGAGCCACATGGCAGGAGCGGCTTGAACCACTGTGGGACTCCACTGGACTCTTGATTTTAATTGTCCCAGGGCACAAACCCCAGGTGGCTCCAGGATTTTGTCCTCCTTCCCAGCCACCACTATTGTGGTCCCTCTGGAGGGACTTCAAAGGCACAGGAATCCCTTGAGACACTGAAGATATAGATGAGCTTCTACTGCAGCCTTCAAAAGCGTCTGGGATGATTAACAGTCTGCCTCCTGATGGGGCCTTTAACCACATGGAAAGTATGATTTACACTCTTAAATTGCTTCTCTGCTGTTGGAATTTGCTTTGTTGGGACTGGTGGTTCTTAGTTGCCAGTCAGGGAAGGACACCTGGGAGTGGGATCAGGTGGGAGTATGCCTGGAAAGCGATGCCCTTCCAGCATCATGCAGTTTTTCAGGCAGAGCCAAGAGAAAAGGCGTCCTGGAGGAGGGTTAGAGGATGAATGGAGGCACAGACCTGTCCCTGAGAGGTGGCAAATGCGCTTTGGCAACAAAATGAGTGACACAGCAGGAGTAGATTGGCTGCCCCCAAGCCCCTGCTCTTCAAAAGTGAATCCAAAAGTGAATCAAGGGGACATCTAGCATTAACACAACAGTTACACTCTTTTCCTCCCCTCTAAAACAGGGCCCTGACTGCTAGACTTGGTCCCACGTTTATGTATGGCTTCACATTCCCCGGTGATGGCTGTGGGGAGTTTCCAAAGGCTGGCTGGGATTCCCGCAGCTCCTCTCCCAACCCACAGAGGAGAGGACTGGTTGGGCTGTGTGCATGGCAGAGAGGAGGCTCTGCAGGCTGTTCTGGCTTTCCCCTGCACTGTGCCCCTGCCTGGGGCTGTGGAGGGACCCCTGGCTCCCCGGTGTGCTGTGCACAGCCCCTGGCTGGCCTGGCTGCTTTCTTTGGCGTGGTGGGAGCTCCCTTGGCTCTGGTGAAAAGCTGTCTTGACACTGATGTAATCGAAATGCAAATATCGCTGAGGGAAGCTTATCTGCAAACATGCCCAGCCCTGGAGCCAGCACCCCCAGCCCAAGCATGCTGCCTGAGGCAGCGCCAGCAGGGTTTCACGGCTGGTGTGAAGTCAGCTCAAAATGATGGCGTGGAGGCACGCAGCTGAGACCTGGGGAGGAGATTAGAGCTGGAAAAATCTGCCTCGACTGCCACACCCAAGGGTCTTTGCTGACCTGGACCCTTTGTCTTTAGGTTTTGCTCCTTGGGGGTTTCCTAGAGGGTTTCCCTGTCAAGGTAGGGGGTAGCAAGAGAGATGTGTGCCCCAAGTACTACCCCAAATGCCCTCTCTGGGGTGGCTCCAGCAACTCCGAGGAGCCCCAAAGGTACAGGCAATGGAAATTGTGGTCTAGGTAGCAGACCCAATGTGTGTCCTTGCTAAAGACTGGAGCCAAGGGGGGATGTAGGCTGCTAGTTTTCATTCAGGCCAAATGTACATACTGGAAACAAAAGAGAAAAATTCTTCTCTGATTAGAAAAAAAGCCCTGAAATGCTCAAAACTGTTGTTCCTGGTATTGAGTTTGACAAAAATGGAATAAGCAAAGAGGGATCAGAAGGTAGGAAGTTACACCAATGCTGCTCCTGTTGAGGGAGAGGTTTACTCCATAGAGTGAAATTTTCAAAAGGTTGTGAATGCTACAAACACCCTTGGTTGAACAACACTGCAGGTGTGGGATGGTGGAAAGGAGCGGCAAAATGCAGACTTTCAGATGTTACGATTATTCAGTCAGCAGTTTCTGGTGTCCATGGACGGGCAGCAGTGATTCCTTGGGGATGGAGCGTGGATGCTGTGACCTTTAGAGCCAAGGGTTGCACCTGACCTGTAGTTTTCAGCTAGTTCCCAACAGACCAGCCTTCTTAGAGTGTGAATCCTCTCCTTCTTCATCCCTCCATGCCATCCTCTGGTGTCAGACACAACAGGACCCTGTGTCTGTCAGAAGTAGTCTGTGGCTTTTGAGCTGCTGCTGGCAGTGGCCTGGAGCTAATTTTCAGCTTCTGACCCCCAGTTTCCAACAGGGGTGGAAGAAACTTGAATCAGCGCTGTTCTTGGTGGGTCCATGTTACTTACTCTCGGTGCACTCCAAGGGGGTTTGTCACTGGGTGCTTCCCCTGTGGCGTCAGGCTGGTTGTTCCTTGAGCCTGTGCTGTTGGGTTCAGACTTCCCTGCTCTCCCACTACCCTGCTCCCTCCACCCCAAGTGTTTTTCCAGACTGTGTCAATAATTGAATGTGCAGAGGTAGCAGGGCATGGATCTGTGTCTGAGCCCCGCTCGCCTTCAGTACCCCGGCAGGGAAGAGAAGAAGTGGGGGGGAAAGGCTTTTATTCCCTTTAAAAAAGCAGGAACATGGGATGTGCATTAAGCTTTCTTCTTCAGGGAGTATTCCTGCGTTTCGCCTCCCGCAGCTGTCCCTGGACATGCGCACCCCGCGCCCCTCCCTGCGCATTCCTGCACAAACCCCTTTTGTTCGCTGCCCTCAGCCAATATACAGGCAGCAACAGCAGCCCAGATGTTCCCTATCAAACTCAGAGCCATGCCAACAAACTTTGGCACACATGAAAGTGTGCTGAGGAATGGGCCTCCGCAAATACCATTTCTTTTTTTTCCCCCACCCTTCCATTCCTGTAAGTATTTTTTAAATGTTAATGGTTTCCACGCCGCGACAGCCGGCGGGGGGCTGCCGGGCCGGGCTCCGGGGGCGTCTGGCAAATTAATGCGTCAGGTATCCCCGGCGCCTCGGCGGGGCTGGGCTAACCTTGAGCCCCTGCCCTGTGTTTTCCCCGATGGCTTTCCAAGGACGGGGCCGAGGCGGGGCTGTGTTCCCGTGGGCGATGTTGTTTGGAGGCAGTGACCCGCAGCCCAGCCGGCAGTGGGGAATGCAGGCAATGCTTTGGGGGGGATTCGCTGTGAATTTGTTTTCTCCCAGCACTGTCAGGGCTGGCTTGTGACGACCTGGAAAAGCATAATTAAAGATGCTGTGGGGACCGAGTGGCCCTTTTAGGCTTGGCTTTACCGCAATCGCTGTGCTTGGTGGGTGTGTGGAAGTGAGTTGGGGTTTTGGCTGGGGTGAAATGTAGTTTTTCCTCATCTCTTTCTCAACATCTTCCCTGCAGGCAATTCCTGCTGCTGTCATTCAGCTGTGAGCCCTGGGTCATGGTGCAGATGGGGCCACTGCGCTTCCCAGGAGCACTGTTGACACCACAAGCTGACAGAGATGACCTGGAGGACCAGAAGCTGAAGGACAGCATGGCCAGGACTCAGCTCTACAAACCAGAATCGAGCTGGCTTTGGCCATGAGCAGATGGGTGAGTACACAAATGAAAATCCTCCTCTGTCCACGAGTGAAAAACTACTTCGGCTGAGTAAAACACAATCTTGAGGCTGTGCATGGATGTGCTTTGATGGAAGAGCTCCCTGTTGCGCCCTGATGTGTAAATGTGGTTAAAAGTTGCTGCAGGCAGCAGCTGCCACCCCTCTCTGCTCCCATGCACGCTGTTCTGCCCCTTGCTGCAGATGTTTCTCCTCCCATCTCAAATGGCAGAACCTCTCTGGCTCCACCACTGAACTCCATGGGGTCAGTGCCACATTTGGTGCCAACCACCCCAGCTGTGGAGAGATGGGCTTGGGCAGGAGACAGCAAATGTTGCCCCTTGCTCACTGAACCAAGCAAAAGCCATTTCTGGCAGAAGATGCATTTCTCATCTAATTTATTCAAGAGAAGCTCATTTGTTTCAGCACCAGGGCTCTCCAAAGACAGCTTGAACTACCTTTTTACCCCTCCATTATAAGGCAGCAATGTATTTTTTCACTCCTCTCTCATGTTGTAAAGATTGAAGCATTTTTGCTCAAATTTAATTTGGTTTTTTGTTGGTTTTTTTTTTTTAAATTTCATCTGGATGAAGACCAGAGCTTGTGAAGTTTCCATAGAGGGTGGTGAACCTCTCTCCCCAGCAGTGGGCTTATCCAAGATCATCTCCTTGAAGAGTGTGCCAAGATTTCCATGCTGGAAAAAGACCCTTCTTGGAGGGTTTTGCATAAGAAGAGATGGAAGGATCCATTGCACAGTGAATTTGGTTAAGAGAGGAGGAGGCACTCGAGGTCCCAGGGGAGGCAGAACAGCTCCAATCCAGCCTGGAGTTGAACAGAGATGAAGCAATGATTGCAGAGAGGTTCAGAGGAACCACCAGATGTGCACAGGATAGCCAGGGCTGGGGAAGGGGGAGAAAAGGAGTTTGCACAGCCCAACAGCAGGAGCCAGCTCTGGCTACAAGGACTTGCTCTGATGGCAGCAATGACAGCTGCTGTAGAGGAGCCTGACTGGGTGAACTGGGCTGGGTCAGGGCAGGGGCCATTTCCAGAGCTATCCTTCCCCCTAGGCTTGTGCCTCTTGCAGTGGTGACAGTGATCCTCAAAAGGCAGTGTCAGCTGCCCCCTCTGAATCCTTGTCCTGGCTGTGGACCTCAGAAAATAAATGTAACCTTTGAGAAAAGGTTAAGATAAAGAGGTGGTGGAAGAAAAATGGTCTGAGCTGATGAAAGCCCCCTCTCAGGAGGGAGAGAGAAGGGGAAAAAGATTGTGGTTATTTTTCTACAAAGGATTTGTAGGTACTATTTCTAGAAAGTAGGAGAAATTGAGCGCCAGTCTCTGGTTCCCTTCATTAAGGAGGGAAGGCAGTACACAGAATTTGCCATTAAAATAGTAGTAAGAATAATAATAAAAAACCCCAGAGCCCCTAAATTATCCTATTTAAAAATAAAATAAAATATAAAATCAAGAGGTAGTTGCCATTTCACATGTGGTCTGGTTTAAATCCTGGGGGCAACGTGGCCCCTGAGATCTAACCTGTTGGAGTAGAGCCCTGCTGTGTTCAAAGGCAAGGGCGAACCCTTGAATTTGCTTTCAAACTTGAGCTGGGGCTGCTGAGGTTTTCTGAAGCTCTGAGCAAGTTGGGGAAGATTTCTTTTCATGACCAAACAGTCTGTGGGAAAAATCCATCAGTAGATTTGCATGGAGGGAACAGTTTGGGATGTGAGGCAAGTCTCTCTGCAGATACTTGCTGGATTATTTTGTGGCTTACACAGAAAATCTGCAATCTTTGGGGCTTCGTATAAAACCTGGAGGACAAAGGTCTCTGTAAGCACAGACAGAGTCAGATTCCCCAAATGAGTCTGATTTCAGCAGTTGATATTCATTTAACACTCCCAAGCCAGATGAAAAATTGCAGACTGAATGTGACCACGTGTATTTAGGCAGGTTTTCTAGTTGCTGGTGCACAGGTGTTGCTCCAGGCAGGATGCAGACATGACCTGATGTATGCTGCTAAATAATCCTGCTTTTCTGAGCTGGACAGTCCATGTTGGATTCAAAGTTCATGCTGGCTTGTTCTCAAAACTCAGGATATCTGTTTGTCCTCCCCAGCTCATCTCCAGTTTCTCTGTGAGCGCATTGCTCCACTGAGCACGTGGACAGGGATTGCAGAGCTTTTTCTCCTGCTAAGAGAGGGGTCTGGAAACAATTACAAGCTGCTCATGCTTAATCACTCGGGTAAATCTTAAATGCCTGTCTTAATATTTTGCAGGACTGAAGATGGCATCTGAATTTTTGTGGTGTGCAGGTTACCCAGCAGAGTACACAGGCTTTGACAGTTTTGTTCTGTGCATGTTTTGGGGGTCTTGAAAATAAAGTTGTTTCCTCCCACAGCTTCTTGAAATTCAGGTACAATTTCAAAGGAAAACTAAAATGCAAAGGGGGGAAAAAAGTCCCTGAAGTTTGCATGATATTTGTGCAAATTATCAGCTCAGTCATGTTTTTATGAACCTTTGCTGAACCTGATCATTTGTACCTCAAACTGAAAAAGAGAGTATTAAATGAGTTGAAAAATAAAAATTTAAGTCCCCTGTGAAAATGAAGGCAACTAAAATAACTCACAAATCCTGGCTGAAGTCAGTCAATGACAAGACAAAACAATAGAAGTCTTCCTTTCCTACCTTAAATATTGAAATGTTTCACTTCAGCATTTTCCAGCTGAAGCAGTTTCCCTTATTGAACATTATTTAGTTTGAAGCTTTCTTTTTTATTTTCATTTTCAAGAGACCTAAATTTAAAAGGAAGAGAGTTGTGGGTTTTTAGTTTGACTTTTTTAAAAGATAAAATAGTCTCCAAGCAAACCAGAAGATTTTGTTACTGGTCAAGTAAAATGTTTTTGGTTGACCCAAAATGAATCGAGCTTTCCTCATTATATTAAGTCTTTCCTCTTCAGCTCAGCTCCAAAACCAGAATCTTCCACCACCAGAAGAAACCAGACATCCTTGTTTTCACCTTCCTGCTGCAGCAGTCAAGGGTCTAATTTTGGTTGCTCCTATTTCAATCAGAGCTTGCTTTATTACCCTCTGCATGTATTGCAGGCTGAGGTCTGTGATATCGGAGTTTGCAGCCAGGGTGTGGTACAGATCTCTCTCCAGCTATCTCAGATACCTCACCAAAGAGCTGCTGAGCCTCCCTGGCCAGCAGCCTGCTTGTCTGCTGGCTTTATAGCTCTGGTTCAAACCCTGCCAGTGACACCAACATTTGGAAATCCTCATTAGTGCATGGCCCTGGTAAGCCTGTGGGTGTCAGCTGGTGTGCAGCCATGGCAGTGTTCAAAAACTAAAGAAAACACTCTCCTTCTACAGAAAGTGCTGGAAAAATGTTTCTACACAAACCTTGTGAAAGGCAGCAACCTCTGATGGGGGGCACTTTCCAAAGTCATGGAAAGAAGTTGCCCCTAAAGCCTTTGTAAGCTCCAAGAACAGCAATCCTTTGAAAACCTCCTCAGCAATGGAGCCTTGCAAAGAGCAGTTCACTGAGAGCATCCATAAACACGTGGGGTTTTATATCTTCTTTGCGTGTGCTCGTTATAGAGACAAAGCATCGACATTTTGTGAACTTTATTGCAGGAAAGACACAACGTTTCATCTTAAAGACTTCCAAATTGCAGCAGGCGTTGTCTGTGGGGTGGCCGGTGGCCAAGGCTGCAGGTGGAGGAGGATCATCCCCCGGAGCTCAGTGAGTGCCCAAGAGCTGGGGGGGCACAGCCCCTCCAGACGGGGGTAGAGTTTGCTCAGGGTGATGCTGCAGTGCTGCACACACAATTTGCTGTGCTATCTCTGAGCAGCTGTTTACAGGGCTGAGGATATCCGTGCTGACCTGGGCTCCCTTCAGCTCTCCTTGTGGCTGCAGGGCACTGCCAGGCAGCTGAGGGGGTGGTGAGGTCCTAACTCTGCACATTTGCCTGTTGCAGCTTAAGTGTTTGTGGGATGGGGAGGGGAAGCAAACCAGTGCGTGTCCTGAAGTGCCTACAGCTTGATGGTCTCCAAATGGGCTCTTTGGTTGTTCTGCCTTTTATTTCTTTTTTGTATTTGTGTTGCAGACACCTCCAGAGACCCTGAGCAAGGTGGCTGTGCTCTGGACAAGGTTCCATGGACAAGGCTCCATGGACAGTGTCTTGCTGCAAGGATACAGGAAAAGTGAGTGCTTGTTTTGCAAATAAGTAGGTGTTGTCACACAGCCTTCTTTGGCACTGAACACGTGGTGTCACTTCAGCCACCTGGGCTGAAAACAAGCCAAAGCAGCCTTCACCAATTCAGTGTCAGGCCTCCAGCCCACAAAGAGCAGCGTTTCTGGGGCACTTTGTGGGAATGCAGCAGGATGGGAGCAGCATCCCTCGCCACTCCCTGAGGGTCATCAGCATTTCACTTGCAGAAGGGAGTTGTCTCAGCCCAGTGTGCTGTGCTGCAGAGCTGGGAGAGGTGAGAGGACAACATCCTCCTGGTGTAGTTGGAAGGAGAGGCATGAACAGGCCAACACACTCCAGGCTTGGCTGTCACATTGGGGCTAACTGGCACTTTATAGTAATAAAGTGATTTTCATATCATATAATACTCTACTGCAAATACATATTACAAGCACTGCTGGCTCTTGGGTTTGGCAGCCATCTGTCCTTCTGTCTTGCCATGAAAAGACAAGAATTTCCCACACAGAATCTTGCAGAGATGGCAGGAGCTGCACAGCTTACTGGCACCCAAAGTGGCACAGCTGCTGGTGCAGATGTGTGTGCCTATGGAGAGGGCAATGGGGCTGTGACAGTAGAGGTGGGAATGATGTGGGAAGCACCAGGAATAAGGCTGGGAGAGGTGTCAGGAGCTGGCCAGTTCTCAGCTGGCAGCCAGCACCCCCCAATGGGATGTGGCTTGTCTCCAGTGGGGCAACAGAAATGATGCAGTGGAGCAAGGTCAAAAATGTTGCAGAGTAGCCTGAACCCATGGGGGGGTCTGTGGATCCCCACCTCCTCTGGAACCTCTGTGGGGATCCACACACCCAAAATCTCCAAAACCTGCATCTCGCTGTCCCAGGGCTGCACTGACCTTGCCCAGCAGATGTTTATTGTTAAAAATGCCTAAATGGAGACTCTCTTCAGTCAATTCTCTCCACGTTTTGCTGCCCTGACTCCTCGTCTCTAGCCTGAGTCTTGCTTTCTTCTTCACCTATCCACCACACGCCCTGAAAACATATCACCCCGTCTCTTTACAGCTGTGCTTTATATATTGAAAGACTATTATAATGTCTTCTCCCCCACACTTCTCTCCCATCCAGACTAAACAAGTACAGTTCATTCTCTCGAGTGTGTAACAACAATAAGTTTGTTTCATGAATACTCAATTTGTTTAGCACAATGGTTCTAATCACTCAAGTTATGCCAAAGATAACAAACATTTAGCAAATTTCTCTTCAAATCTTTAGTTTTATCAACAGTTTTGACAGCTAGATTATAATTTTTACACAAAGGGTTGGAATGAAAGCAATTGCTTTCTAGTTTTTCTGTATAAACGTTTGAATTATGACTTTTACATTAGGCAATGCAATTAAAAGCATTGTAGAACTGTCATGAAATATTTAACTTGGGGTTATAAAAAGTATTCTTTTAATGATACTTAGTATCTTTTAAAAGGAATTAGCTGTAGCAATATTTCTTAAACTATATAAAAATATATGTCAATAATTGCTCATTTCCACTTGTTTTACTGCTCAGCTCTGGTTTTGCCAGCCAAAATGGTAAATTTATAATCTTCAGGATATTTCCGGTAGTNTATTTCTTAAACTATATAAAAATATATGTCAATAATTGCTCATTTCCACTTGTTTTACTGCTCAGCTCTGGTTTTGCCAGCCAAAATGGTAAATTTATAATCTTCGGGATATTTCCGGTAATAATGTATTTTATTTTATTTTATTTTATTTTACCAGCTTTTTTTAATGGTGCTTTTAATTAGCCAGCCTTTTTTTAATACAAATATTTTAAGATGAGAAATTACTACAGAATATGTTTGTCTCTATGGAAAATTTATCTTAAATAGTCACAGCGAAGAAAGAGTCAAAAAATGTCAGTAGGATTCTTTTTTTTTTTTTTTAAAGAAAACATTTATATTGCATGCTGAGCTTCCTTCCAGTTCAGATTTTAGTTTTTGAAAGTCGAACTTATCTTAAGGTAAAAGCACAGAAGTTGAAACATGAAAACATGGGGTGGGGGCCTTACAAGCTGGGAAGTTTTGAGGCTGGGTTTCAAAGCAAACATATCACTGTAATGAAAAGTGTCCTAGAAAAACACCCCACTCTCCCCACCCAGCTCTGCTGCTCACCAGCTCCACGTGGGATGCTGAGAGGAGCAGGTTTAGCCCTGCAATGGTGTGGAGTCCCTGGGGAACCATTTCCCCCCAGTTTGGCTGCAGACAGCCCAGAGTACCCTTGGGAAGTTTCCCTCTTCCCTAGAAAATGTGTACAGATCCACAAATCAAAAGATGTTGAAAACCTTTGGTTTATCTTGTTTAAAAACAGGGGGTTTATGTCACTTTTTTCACTCAGTAGCTCTTTAGATAAGTGGATTTTGGTTTCCCTCTATGAAATTCTTACAAACCAAAAGATTGCCATGATCCCAGAAATGACAGTCCTGACTCAATCCCACTTTTCAGGCAGTTGAGAGAACAGAACCGGAGGAGAAGGAATAATGCTGTATTTTTTTATTCCGTTTTCTCACCTTACTCCGGAATGAGAATAATTCATTTCACAGCACAAACACCACTTCCATAGATACACTGTCATTTCTGCATCAATCCCCAAGCCAGCTCATCGCAGTTCTGACGGTAACTGCAGGGTAACACTGGGGGTTACATGTTTGAAGTGTTACAGGGGTTTCAATCGCTGGCTACAGTTTTAAATGCAGACTAAGGCAGAGTAAAACACCCAGCACCCACTGTTAACTTCCTGCAGAGCTCAGAGGCTTGAACAGCCTCCTCTCATTGCACTTGGAGCCCCAGGATTGATATAAAGCTCTGGGCAGAATCCAATCCACAGCCCCTGGCAAATGGGCAATACTTGGTTGCCTTCAGCAGGCTGCAGAGGAGTTACAGCTCTGTGCACACGTGTTTGCAGCCTCCGCACCTGAAGTGCCCTCTTACGTTCAGAGATGTGCTAAGAAATTAAATTCAATGATTCATCTCAGGCTTTGAAACCCGAGACAGTTCAGCAGAGGATCAACAAAATTAATTTTCATGGATCTGAATAGGGATTTTAAAAGACAAATTAAATAATGAATTATTATCAAAAGGCCAGACTTGCTCCTTGCTCACATAGTGCCATGGTTTAGCTGGACATGGCGGTTCTTCCTAAGCCAGCCTGCATTATGATCTGGTAAAAGATGGGATAGTATTGACATAGATACAGCTTGATAGAAGGCTACATTGATTTAGGAGTTTTTGGCTCTGCTCTTTTTAGGAAGTTTTTTTCCTCAGGTCTCTTGAATTACATGCCAGAGTCCTTGGAAACTCACAATAGGGGCTGAAACACAAGCAGAAAGAAAACTGTCCTTCCCTATGCAAGGCTTTCCCTGGCTCACATTAGGGCTCAATCCCTTACTGGGAAAGTGTTGCTTTGTGTGTTACTGTGACAGTGTGCAGAGCAGTGCAAGAATCAAGTTTAAAATATATATCTAAGTCAGGGAGCCCCTGATGGAAGATCTTATTCAGCTCCTAAAAACCTGAAAGTTTTCAGTATGAAACCGATGCAAATTGAAGTTATGCCCCGGTACAAATTGCTCCTGTCCTGGGTTGAAATGTCATCTGAGGTCTGACCCTGAGGTCTGACCTGGGCAGCCCAATTTGCCAGCCCGTGATGACATTTCCACACTGATTTGGGAACTGCTCAAGAAAAGATGTTTTTGTGATCTGTTGGTGCTGGCTGCTTCTACTCACCAGACTCCAGGGCAATTAGGCCGAGAGAAAACGGATGCAGCAGTCATGGAGGTCTCCAGGTCTGCTCATGAGAGAGCAGCTCTTGAAGCACAAAAAGATACGGGACTCAAATCCAGCCCCAGATGTAAAAGGAAGGTCTGTGTTGTTCCTGGGGATATCGGTTCAGGAGGTGGAAAAAGTTTCTATTTTCTCTTCATCTTGCCTCCTCCAGCCTGAGCTGTAACAACATTTGCCTGGAAAACACTTTATTCCTAGGTGGCAAACGTTCAGTGCCATGTTCCACTCACTGGACTTTAACCAGCCAGAGAACATGGCCAGCCCCTGTTTTCTAAGCCTGCTGTTGGTAAATGCTCCGTGAAATGACTTCACTGCGCCCTAATTGTTCCTGGAGCAAGCTGGCCCAACGGCTGGCAATTAAACCTTGGGCTGATGGAAACTGTTAACAGGGATTGCTGCTCTGCCCATAGCGTTGGAGTTAACAACTCCAAACTCTTTCTACTTTTTCTATAAAACATGTGGGAGCTTTGTGCCTGGAATATCTGCAGCAATAAAGTGAATATGGTGCTTCACTTTTGTTTGTAGTGCTAAAACTTGGAAGAGAAGAAAGAACTGAGGTTCAAGATGAGATCTGGTGTTTGTACTTGGCGAAGCACATTCAGTCAGTATCTGTGGGTTTGGTACAGCCCATTACTCTGATTTAGACATCAAATTTAGATTCATGATTCTTATACAGTCATTTAAAAGGGAATTAGGTGCCTACACCTTGTTGTAAGCCAACCCTTGCAGGGCTGGCCAACACTGTTCCATTGTAAAATTCAAGCTGACACCTGGTTCTGCCATCTGGGCTCCCTGGAGTTTGAGAGTGCTTGAGTCAAGGTTGGCTTATGGTTCTCATTCAGATCTCTCCTGTGCTCAGTCAGGTTTCCCAGAGAAGCCATAATCCTGTGTGAAGGGCTGCTTGGCATCCCTCTGCCCCAGGCTTACTCAGGAAGGACTTCTGGGTGAGATAACTGTGCTCTCCTCCTCTGCTGGATCAGCATCTCTGCTCGGCCCCAAGGCCTACAGCTAAGCTGCAGGTGAAAAATGGTGGCACTTGTGTTCCCCCAAGGCACTCAAATCTGATCAGAAACAGTTAACGCCTGCCAGCCCAGGGCCACTTCCCCTCTGAGTGGTATTTATGGGACGCGTTAGTCACGGGAGCTGCTGGAAGTGCTGCCGCGTAAATCGCAGAGTCCTCCACGGCCAGCGAGTTATGGGTTTGCTTGGGAAGGCAGCAGTGCTTTGGAGCTTGACTAATCCCTTACAGATTGGAGCTGGGCAGGGATGTGGTGAGGCACTGAAAACATTCCGTTTACTGCCCATGATGTATTATTTAAGCCTCCAGGCCCCTGGGCTGCTGCAGCTAAGCCTGAGGCTCGTGCCTTTGTGCTCCTGCTGGCTCTTTCCCAGTGGGAGGTGAGCTCGTCCACAGGGCCTCTGACAGGCTTAGAGCAGCCACAAGAGTTTGGGATGGACAGGAGAATATTTTTGTGGATAGTGAGGGATAATGCTGTATGTTGCGGGACCTGTCCAGTTTATACCTAAGGGTGGAAGTGTGCGTGTGCACTCCTGTGCACAATGGTCAAAGCAGATCTTAAAAAACATCACTATGGGCAAAATAATACTTTTCCCTGATAGCCCTCCAGTGCTTAAAGGGGGCTTATAGAAAAAGAGGGAGAGTGACTTTTTACATGGGCAGATTGTGATGGGACAAGAGGGAATGGTTTTTTAACTAAAAGAGGAGAGATTGAGTGTATATATTAGGAAGAAATTCATTCCTGTGAGGGTTGTGAGGCACTGGCACATATTGCCCAGAGAAGCTGTGGATGCTCCATGCCTGAAAATGTTAAAAGCCAGGTTGGACAGGGCTTGGAGCAACCTGGTCTCACTGGAAGATATCCCTGCCCATCACAGGAGGCTGGAACTGGTTGGATTTTAAAGTCCCTTCCAGCCCAAATCACTTAGTGATTCCATGGTTTCCTCACTGTGTTGTCACTTTAACTTACTAGACATGCTGGAGCAAGATCTCACCTGCTCTTTTAACTTTTTAATTACAAATTATAAATGACCAGAGGGGACGTGTGACGCTCCTTGAAGTTTGTTCTTTTCGGGAGCGGTTTCCCCTCTCCATTTAAGCCTCATTAGCTAGGACCCACTGAGCCCTGTTCGGTCACAGGTTGGACTCGGTAAGCTGAGAAGTCTTTTCCAAATAACTCTGTGGTTCTTTATGGCACTACGTTCTCAGGAACCCCGGGGCTATGCCCACTAGAACAGCTTTTCCCAGCACACGGGCGATTTCCGCAGCCCGCGGCCCCCCGCTGGCCAGCCCCTCACTCTCTCCCCTCCCAGGCCGCCATCTTGCCCGTCCCGCCCCCGCCGCGGCGGCGGCACGAGGCCCCCGGCCGGGCTGTCCGCGGCGTTCGCCTGTGGCGGTGGCGCGGCGGTGTCGGGGCAG